>CM067362.1:49153994-49259913 GCA_034401795.1 Chaetoderma sp. LZ-2023a
GTAGGCCAGTGAGTTAATGAGTGAGTGCTATGAGGTGACCTCAAGAAAGCAGGATTAGGTACACTCAAGTCAAGAATGGACCTGAGGAAGCTAAGGATTTTGGCTGAGGACAAGACAGTGGGCAAAAGCGAAGAAGGGCTGATTGCAGCTGTAGGATGTTTCATATCATTCCAATATAGCAAGAAGAAATGGTTAAGATTTTGATAGGCGATAGAACAACAATAGAGCCGGATGATCCGCCCAACAGAAGCTCACAGATTGCTTGTTACTACCATAATTCTCTTCTGCTGGATAGGCTAAAAGTCTATTTAAGCTACTAATTTTATATATGCATAACTAACAGTGGCATAAGGTATAGGATTTTCTTTAGTCTCTTAACATTTATCATCCTTACCTCATTCTCAAAGTCACTGTGTATTATTTTTTTCCAGTCCCTGTTGCTGTTAAACGTCGAAAGGCTCCAAAGGGATTTCTAGGTACCTCATCAGGTGTGTTTCTCTTAAACACAAAATAATAAGATATTGCACCATTCATCTAGAAAATAAGCTTATTGTACTGACCGTCCATCTGTCTCACCAAGAATGGACATATGTCATAGCCCAGTCTTTTCATAAAATGTTAATGACTGCTTTAAAGTGGCTATTTTGATACGGTGATATCTTCGATTCAGCGTAAACCATTCTATACTCACATTTTATAATGCTAGTCAAAGGATAAGACTTATAAGCTGTTTTTATATTTATGTGTATGGTAATGTATAAACCACGACAAGCAGAATTATTGTAATTTTCCCAAAAATTAATTGCATATGAAAAGCCTTTGGTGTATAGGCCTAACAAGATGCACCATACTTGAATAGTGCATATATCTGTTAAGTTAGTTGAACATTCTATTAATTACTGGTATTGATTTATGTCCTTATTTAATTAGTGAGTAAAGAGGTAAAGAAAAATCTGATTGAGTTGCCAGCCTGTGATGGTACCTTCAAGTGTCTGACATGTGAGCGCACCTTTATGAAAAGAACACAGCTGCTTGTACATTTATCCACTCATACAGATGGTAAGATACTGGAATTTAATGTATTACACCATGAACCGACATCAGAGTATTAGAAAGACTTCCATGATGTTTAATTTATGATGGATTTAATATGTATTTGCTCAACTGGCCAGAAGTGCAAAGAGAGCTTCGTCCACGACAACCATCTTTCATCGTGCCAACCATCTGTCCAGCTGCCCTGTGACAGAACTCCATTTGAAGCTTCCTTGCTCTGTCATCACAGTATCAACATCACTGACTTGCACTTTCTACTGAATAACGTGTGCTGATGATGTGATCATCCCAAATCATTGGAGACATTTTCGTTTTGGGTCCCAAAGAAGCCTATGGATTTTTTTATATCAAAAGATCTGGTCATGGTGATCAGTTAGAAAAATTGCATCTTTGGTAAATAAGTAATGTCTGTGACCTCAAGTGTTGTTCCATCTCTCATTTCCATAGTTTGTAATAGGATGTGGGTGATATAGCACTTGGGTTTCTTATGATTATAGCGAGGCGTGTGGAGTGCTTCATTCCATCTACATTACCCTACACCAGCATTAAGTCATATTGAAGTTATTACAAATGCTTAAGAATTTTGATTATTCTCTAAACATAAACATGTAGATCACATCAGTATTTTCTACAATAGTAATGTTGTACGGCCAATATGTTTCTCTGAGTTATACTAAAATTAACACACTGCACTATACTAATTTAATTTAGGAATTTGCCATTTAACACGGTGCTATATGGTAGTATTAGTACAACTCGTGAACGTAATGGCCTTGCAACATCACTAAGTTATAAATATACCAATGGGCTACAGAGAATAATCCAAATTCTGATAATTAAGCATTTGTAATAACTTCAAAATTCTAGATAACAAGCGGATTATTATGAACATAATTTAAGCCATAGTATAAATTGCAAAGTGCAAATAAATTATGTAAATCCCAAAGCAGTGGTGAGTTCGACCCTACTTATGTCTACCCCAGTCTCCAGTTGATGTTTTCTAGTAATTTTTCTCAAAAGGCTGCGGAAAAGGAGTTCATGGATAAAATGGCAAGTTTTCGTGTGACAGAGACAACTTCTTCATCTACAGCAACACCGACGAGCTCGGGTAATAACAATTTATAATGACAAATTATAATATATTATAGCTGATATATTCCTTCACCCCCGCCGCCGCCGCTACTACTACATCATATTTAAGTAAAGATTTTTTATTTGTCTCAGTGAAAGAAGAGATCATACCAACATCAGACACATTGGAGGCAAATAGAAAGAAGGTTTATTTCAATCTTTCATGTGACCAAGTGCCGGTAACAAAAAGTGCAACTGGAATCCTAAAGAAGGGTTTGTAATAGTAGGCTTAGTGAGTATTGTCGGACTAAGGCTATTTCATCAGTTGGTAGGAACCAATGCTGTACTTGATTTTCAGTTTCTTCACTTGTAAGTCATCGACCAAACAAATTCAAAGTGGCAAATTTGTATTCAGAAGGCTCAACTTCATATATAGAGCCATTTTTGTGGTCAAAACCAATAATTAATACATGCTCAATTTTGATTGGATGATGGTGGCTATGGTTGTTTCAGCCATTAACATCATTTGATCAAAGTTGATTGATCCTTAGTCCCTTAAGATATTTTTGTGCTCGATCCATTCATTAGTCAGTCAGCCAAGATGACCGCCAAACAACAATTGACCAATCAACTTCTCTTAAGCAAACCCGATTCAGGTCTAGACAAGGTTTCTCAAGTTTCAGCTCAATCATCTGAGTGGTTTTGTTCGAAGAGCTTTGAAGATTCCCACTTTTCATATTTTCCAAGGGCAACAAATCTGGAAATAATCAACCAATCAAATTCAATGTGACAAATTCATATTCAGAAGGCTCGTCTACCCGTATATAGCCATTTTCGCGGGTAAAATCCAATACAATACATGCTCAAATTTGATAGCTGACAGCCATGTTTAGTCATATTATTTAGGATACTATGTTGAGTAGATGATTCTTTGAACCTCGGTATGGCGCTCCATCAGGCATGTGCATATGTTACATATGAAATTCACTCTAACATGTTATTGTAGTTGATTAAGCCATATTTATTCAACCATTAACTTCACTTTATCAAACTTGATTGACACTTAGTCCCTTAAGTTAATTCCCAAATTTGAGCTGGCTTCAGTCATTGGTTTTGGAGAAGATTGTTGAAAAGTATGTCGCTGAAAATCCAAGATGGCCGATCGGCTTCTCGTAATCAAACTTGATTCAGGTCTAGCCCTAGAGTAGGTATGTTACGGTTCAGCTCAATTGGCCAAGTGTGTTTGCAGAAGAGCTTTGAAAAGGAAGAAGTAGAAGAAGACAGTGACGACGACAACAACCACTCCATGCACCTATGTGGGCATATCTTTGCGAGCGATGCATGTATAAACAATAATCGTGATGATAATGTGCCGCATTACAACAAAGAGAACTCCGATAGAACGGGGTTTAATCACTGCATAGAATACGAAAATTAATCAGAATAAATTTTATCATTTATTTAAGTTCTTCGCTTGTTATCTCGACCGTAAATACATCCCATCCTCTGATCGCATATGCTATTAGAGACACTATGAACTGTGGTAGAGGCTTATACTTTATTTCCCTGCTCAAATAATGCCCAGGTTCAGGTCGCCTGTTGTGCCCAATGAGGAGATTATGGTCTTGGCCTATACCTCATTCCTCTGCACAAATATTGCCAACCCTCAGTTCGCCCATTGTGCTAGAGACACCACAATGCATGAACTGTGGTACTGGCGAATACCTCGTTCCATTGATCAAATACTACCCAATCTCAGTTCGTGTGTTGTGCTACTGGAACCACAATGAGTGAACTGTGGTACAGGCCTGCATGCTTCAATTTCTTGCTCAAATACTTGTCAACACCACAATAACTGAACTGGCATAGAGGCCTATTCTTTATTCCCATGCTCAATCGCATGTTGTGCGATAGGGATCACAATGAGTGAACTGTGGTACAGGCGTTACTTCATTCTTTTGCTCAAATTCTGTCAAACATCAGTTCGCTGTTGTGATATAAGGACCACAATGAGTGAAATGTGGTACTGGCTTCATCCTTTGCGTAAATCATACCAAGCCTCAGTCCGTCCACTATGCTTGAACTGTGGTCCTGGTATATACTTCATTCCATTGCTCAAATACTACCCTATCTCGGTTCACCTGGTGTGCTATAAGGACCACAATGAGCAAACTGTGGTATTGTCCTATACCTAAATCCCTATGCAAATACCACAAAACCTCAGTTAGTCTGTTGTGTTAGCGACACCACAATGCATGAAATGTTATTCAGGTCTATACATTATCCCTATTTCCTTGCTAAAGTATTTCCCTACCTCAGTTCACCTGTTGTGTTTAACAGATCACAATGAGTGAAACATCAGTTCGTGTGTTGTGATATTAGGAGCACAATGAGATCATGGTCTTGGCCTATACCTCATTCCTCTGCACAAATATGGCCAAACCTCAGTTCACCCGTTGTGCTAGAGACACCACAATGCATGAACTGTGGTACTGGCAAATACTCGTTCCCTTGATCAAATACTACCCAATCTCAGTTCGTGTGGTGTGCTATCGGGACCACAATGAGTGAATTGTGGTAGTGGTACATGCCTGTATGCTTAAATTTATGGGTCAAATACTTGTCAACCTCAATGTGCTGGAGACACCACAATAAATGAACTGTCATAGAGGCCTATTATTTATTTCCTTGCTCAAATACTGCCAAATCTCAGTTCGTGTGTTGTGATATAAGGACCATATTGGCCTATACCTCATTCCTCTGCACAAATACCACAATGCATGAACTGTGGTGCTGGCAAATACCTCGTTCCCTTGATCAAATACTACCCAATCTCAGTTCGTGTGTTGTGATATTAGGAGCACAATGAGGAGATTATGGTCTTGGCCTATACCTCATTCCTCTGCACAAATATTGCCAAACCTCAGTTCGCCCATTGTGCTAGAGACACCACAATGCATGAACTGTGGTGCTGGCAAATACCTCGTTCCCTTGATCAAATACTACCCAATCTCAGTTCGTGTGGTGTGCTATCGGAACCACAATGAGTGAACTGTGGTACAGGCCTGTATGCTTCACTTTCTTGCTCAAATACTTGTCAACCTCAATTCGGCCATTGTGATGGAGACACCACAGTAACTGAACTGGCATAGAGGCATATTCTTTATTCCCATGCTCAAATACTACCCTATCTCGTTTCTCCTGATGTGCTATAAGGACCACAATGAGCAAACTGTGGTATTGTCCTATACCTAATTCCCCTGCACAAATACCACAAAACCTTAGTTCGCCCGTTATGTTAGCGACACCACAATGCATGAAATGTTATTCAGGTCTATACATTATCCCTATTTACTTGCTAAAATACTTCCCTACCTCAGTTCACCTGTTGTGTTTAACAGATCACAATGAGTGACACATCGGTTCGCAACACAATGAGATTAAGGTCTTGGCCTATACTTCATTCCTTTGCACAAATATTGCCAAACCTCGGTTCGCCCGTTGTGCTAGAGACACCACAATGCGTGAACTGTGGTACTGGCAAATACCTCGTTCCATTGATCAAATACTACCCAATCTCAGTTCGTTTGTTGTGCTATCGGAACCACAATGAGTGAACTGTGGTACAGGCCTGCATGCTTCAATTTCTTACTCAAATACTTGTCAACACCACAATAACTGAACTGGCATAGAGGCCTATTCTTTATTCCCATGCTCAATTGCATGTTGTGCGATAGGGATCACAATGAGTGAACTGTGGTACAGGCGTTACTTCATTCTCTTGCTCAAATTCAGTCAACCATCAGTTCACGTGTTGTGATATAAGGACCACAATGAGTTAAATGTGGTACTGGCTTCATCCCGTGCGTAAATCCTACCAAGCCTCAGTTCATTAACTATGCTTGAACTGTGGTCCTGGTATATACTTCATTCCATTGCTTAAATACTACCCTATCTAGGTTCGCCTGATGTACTATAAGGACCACAATGAGCAAACTGTGGTATTGTCCTATACTTAAATCCCCTGCACAAATACCACAAAACCTCAGTTTGCCCGTTGTGTTTAACAGATCACAATGAGTGAAACATCAGTTCGCGTGTTGTGATATTAGGAGCACAATGAGATCATGGTCTTGGCCTATACCTCATTCCTCTGCACAAATATGACCAAACCTCAGTTCGCCCGTTGTGCTAGAGACACCACAATGCATGAACTGTGGTACTGGCAAATAGCTCGTTCCCTTGATCAAATACTAGCCAATCTCAGTTCGTGTGGTGTGGTGTGCTATGGGGACCACAATGAGTGAATTGTGGTAGTGATACAGGCCTGTATGCTTAAATTTCTGGCTCAAATACTTTTCAACCTCAATGTGCTGGAGACACCACAATAAATGAACTGTCATAGAGACATATTCTTTATTTCCTTGCTCAAATACTGCCAAATCTCAGTTCGTGTGTTGTGCTATTGGTATCACAATGAGTGAACTGTTGTACAGGCATTACTTCATTCTCTTGCTCAAATCCTGTCAAACATCAATTCGTGTGTTGTGATATAAGGACCACAATGAGATTATGGTCTTGGCCTATGCCTCATTCCTCTATACAAATATGGCCAAACCTCAGTTCGCCCGTTGTGCTAAAGACACCACAATGCATGAACTGTGGTACTGGCAAATAGCTCGTTCCCTTGATCAAATACTGTCCAATCTCAGTTCGTGTGTTGTGATATCGGAACCACAATGAGTGAACTGTGGTACAGGCCTGTATGCTTCAATTTCTTGCTCAAATACTTCTCAACCTCAATTCGGTAATTGTGATGGAGACACCACAATAACTGAACTGGCATAGAGGCCTATTCTTTATTCCCATGCGCAAATGCTACCCTATCTCAGTTCGACTGATGTGCTATAAGGACCACAATGAGCAAACTGTGGTATTGTCCTATACCTAATTCCCCTGCACAAATACCACAAAACCTCAGTTCGGCCGTTGTGTTAGCGACACCACAATGCATGAAATGTTATTCGGTCTATACATTATCCCTATTTCCTTGCTAAAATATTTCCCTACCCCAGTTCACTTGTTGTGTTTAACAGATCACAATAAGTGAAACATCAGTTCGTGTGTTGTGATATTAGGAGCACAATGACGAGATTATGGTCTTGGCCTATACGTCATTCCTCTGCACAAATATTGCCAAACCACGGTTCGCCCGTTGTGCTAGAGACAGCACAATGCATGTACTGTGGTACTGGAAAATACCTCGTTCCCTTGATCAAATACTACCCAATCTCAGTTCGTGTGGTGTGGTATCGGGACTTTCTGGCTCAAATACTTGTCAACCTCAATGTGCTAGAGATACCACAATAAATGAACTGTCATAGAGGCCTATTCTTTATTTCCTTGCTCAAATACTGCCAAACCTCAGTTCGCCTGTTGACAATGATGAACTGTGGTTTGTACTATGGGCCTATACCCCATTCTCTTGCGCAAATACTACCCAATCTCAGTCTGCATGCTGTGCTATTGGTATCACAATGAGTGAACTGTGGTACAGGTATTACTTCATTTTCTTGCTCAAATCCTGTCAAACATCAGTTCGTGCGTTGTGATCTAAGGACGACAATGAGGAGATTATGGTATTGGCGTATACCTCATTCCCTTGATCAAATACTACCCAATCTCAATTCGTATGTTGTGCTATCGGGATCACAATGAGTCAATTGTGGTAGTGGTGCAGGCCTGTATGCTTAAATATTTTGCTCAAATACTTGTCAACCACAATGTGCTGGAGACACCACATGTGCGATAGGGATCACAATGTGTGAACTGTAGTAGACCTCAATTCGCCACTTGTGCTACCACAATAAGTGAACTGTGGTACATATCTATACACTCATTCTGGTCTCTATAACACAACAAGCGAACTGAGGTTGGGCAGTATTTGAGCAAGTACATAAAGTATACCTCAGTCCCTTGTGGTACTGGCATATACCGCATTGCCTTGTTTAAATACTAAACAATCTCAGTTCGTGTGTTGTGCTATCGGGACCACAATGAGTGAACTGTGGTACATACCTGTATGCTTCATTTCCTTGCTCATATACTGTCAAATCTCATTTTCCCTGTTGTGCTATATGGACCACAATGAGCAAACCGTGGTATTGGCTTATACCTAAATACCCCGCGCAAATAGCACCAACCCTCAGTTCGTAGCGACACCACAATACCTGAAATGTTATTCAGGTACATTATCCCTATTTCCTTGCTAAAATATTTTCCCACCTCAGTTCGCTTGTTGTGACATACAGATCACAATGAGTGAAATGTGGTACTGGCTTATACCTCATTCCCTTGTGCAAATCCTACCACGCCCCAGTCATCAATTCGCCCATTGTGCTGGAGACACCACACTAACTATATTGGCCTATACCTCATTCCCCTGCACAAATATTGATAAACCTCAGTTCGGCCGTTGTGCTAAGGACACCACAATGCATGAACTGTGGTACTGGCAAATACCTCATTCCCTTGCTCAAATACTACCCAATCTCAGTTCATGCGTTGTGCTATCGGGACCACAATTACAATTTCTTGCTCAAATACTTGTCAACCTCAATGCGCTGGAGACACCACAATAACTGAACTGCTGGAGACACCACAATAACTGAACTGTCATAGCGGACTATTCTTTATTTCCTTGCTCAAATACTGCCAAATCCTGGCAACTTTGGGAGTAAATTTACTCTACGAAAACGTCCCAGTCGAATACAGCCAACGTCATACAATTTTATATGATTGAAACATATGTATTTATGGACATCTCCATGGGCTTGCTCATGTACAAGGCCCATACAGGTGCCTACAAAGACAAACACGAATTTGGCGGAATTAAATGTCTCGCCTGTCTCGTGTTTGTCACAGTGGCATTGACCGTGTGACCTCCCTGTTATCATGCTGCTTCCTAACATTATAGGTAACTGTAGTGTAATGCACTAGTCTGTTATTGGTATCACCTCGTATATTTCGGCTAGTGGATTTTGTGCCCGGTCTGTAGGTTGTTATTGATTTAGCTGGCTTGTTTGTAGCCGCCAATCAAGGGTTTGGCGGTGGTCGCTGTGTTACGTGCGCACGGATTTCTGTGGTCTGACTGGCCTGTCAGAGGTTATTTTCGGACTCGTTATATTTTTGCCTCGTTATATTTTTGCCTAAGCGTGAAGTCGAGGTTTTGCTCAGTAATTATACTCAGTTTGAGTTATGGTTTCAGTGCTATAATGTAACATTTTTTCGGTATTCGCTATGTGCTCAATTTGGGTAGCGTAGGCCGCTGTTGGTGTGTGTGTGTCGAGTCGACATGTTTCGTATTTTTTGGATTACCTTAAGTTGGTATGGATAAACACGCACAATACACTTCACTCTTGTTATCCCGATGTCCGTATATTTGCAGATTTGTTCTGTTTAAATTATATTAAGTCTGATGCTGATCGTTCAATGGGTTGGTGGTTGATGTAGCTGTCTTAGACAGCGACGTCATCCGCCAAAGAGGTTGAAGGTCTGAACCAGTGCGGTCTCCTGTTGTTGCAAAAATCGAGAATATTGACATCGGGTTTCTGAGGGTTAAAACACACCACCGAGCGTGGCTGGCTGTGTGTTTCCTTGCATGTATGATGTATGTCAGTTTTTCTGGGGATTGTGTGCTGGCCTGCTTTGTCAGTATAGCTGGGGTGTCTGTTTCCAGTCGATGTCACGCCCGGTTGAGGTCATGTCCGGACAAGGTCATATTTCATTGTAATTTATTTAGTGCGCATTTGTTCGCACATGTACCGTTGTTGTGGGTTTATTCTGTATGCGGTTTGGTGGTCAGTCATTATGGCCTTTTGGCTGTGAGGATTGGCTATCGAGGTACATGCTGAATAAACACCATAGTAGTCCATGCTGTTAAAGGGTGAGATAATTCTTGCCGCCCTGTAGATAGTGTAAATACTTAATTCCCTTTCTTGGGTTTATGGTCAATGTGGCTGTGGTTTACGTACCATCGCCTCGCTAAGATGTACTATTATGACCGGTTGTAAGTGTGCTGTCTATATTATGCTGATGGCAGATCTTTTAATGTTTATTATTTCATTGTAGCTCTTGATGCTCGGTGGCGGCTGTTGCCGGGATTCTGCATGCCCTCTCATGTCTTATGGTGAATTACGGCGTCAATCAATATGATGTAAGACACTAAATCCCTTTCAGTAGTCTAGAGTTTGATAATATCTTTGTTACGTGTCACGTCATGGATTCTCAATGTCATTTGGCTATGACATCACTAACTGTTCCGTCACTATATTCTGATGACGTCACGGTTGATGATGTCATAATCTATGACGTTCACAATCTGTCACTATATGCTGATGACGTCATAATCAATTATGTTCACAATCTGTCACTACATTCTGATGACGTCATAATCAATTACGTGCTCAATCTGCCCTTATTCTGATGACGTCATTATCAATTATGGTTTCCGGTTTCGGTGTTGGTCATTTAGAGCCTAATTCAGCAACTTAGTTTATTGTTTGTCTTTAATTATATTATAATGTTAGACCTGTTGGGTATTTTTGGAGCTTTCATGACTGGCGGTGGCTGCAGCATGATGCAGTGGCGGCCCTGGTCGAGTTGGTTCCTGAAATATTCAACAGCCTCTGCTTATATTTGATGGGCAGCCATGTTGTCTTATTTTTTACATTCTTTATTATTAATGTTTACATTCAGGGATGTTTTCAAAGTAACCTGTCTATTGGGACCCCTCTTGTTGGCACAAGTAGGCGGCCCTGATGGAAGGTTAATTGCAAACATTTCTGAATGGCTTCTTCTTCTGATGCCGTGGGTTTATGTGGTTTTCTGCTTTAGGGTAGTCCATCTCTGTGTCCCTTATATGGTCATAAGGTCGTATAGGGGTCCGGTCTGGTATCTGAAATTTATACTAGCGTCTCCATATGCATGCCATAGGGGCATGATTGGTCTCCTATAGGCATAGGATTCAATATTGAACCTTGACATCACTTGAACTTGTATGTATTTATGTATTTATTTGTTTATGGACATTTATTTATACAGTCTACCATCATTGTTGTCATGTCGTGTAAGAATAAAGCCGATTAAATTCACCATGGTATCCTGTCTCCTTCGGCCCCGGGGTTCATTACAGGAGAATCATAATCTGACGGGGTGTGCCAGCGGAACGGACGTTATGCGGTTCTGCTGACAACATGACTATGGAACTGTCTTCGCCGTGGTGCTGTCTTTGCTGACTCTTCAGGAAATATATCAGGTGTGTGCCATGGAACAATAGAGAAGAACCAAGACGCAGCGTAAGAGCGTCTTATCGCGTCATATCAATACTCTTAAGAGACTGCTTATTGAATGTGACATTCCGCGTATTATTGAAAGGTTAGGTTCTATGCGTGATGTATTTGATAGCCTAGAAGAGGCCCATTATGGGTACCTTGATAGTGTCATTGGGGACGACAAGATCGCATCTGATGTAGTTAAAGATGCTGAAACTTGGTTTGAGGAAATTGGTACAATATACTCAAAACAAGTTTCTGATGCTCGTGTATGGTTAACCGACCATGGGGTGGACACTGTAACTGTTAAATCAGAAAATACAACCAATGTATCGGCATCAGATTCTAGTTCTGCTGGCGTGTCCGAATCTTTAAGTAAAGAACTGGTGGCTGTACTTAACTTGCCTAAAATTGAAATCCCATCATTTAATGGTGATCCCCTTGAATATTACATCTTAATCAGTTTATTTGACCATGGCATTGGCAGTGTTGCCTTAGATGACCGGTGTAAATTGATGAGGTTGCTTCAGTATTTGTCGGGTGATGCCGCGATTTCCGTCAAACATTGTATCTTGTTAGGCGGCACAGCCGGTTATTTTGAAGCTAGGAAAATTCTTGAAACTAGATTTGGAAATTCTCATCTTATAGTGCATAAGATTATTGATGGTTTGAAGAATGGTGGATCAGCTGTAAGAAGTAGTGATCTTAGGAAGCTGGCTGATGATGTCACCACAGGTCACCGAACTCTTGCAAAGTTGGGTGCCTATGGTGAGATCAACAACCATCAATTCATTCAAGATATATTGTTAAGATGTCATGGACAAATTCGTGGTAGATGGCGTAAGTTTGCCTTAGATACCTTTGAAAAGAAACATGAATATCCTCCTTTTGAGGAATTTGTCAAATTCCTTAATAGGCTTGCATGTGAAGCTTGTGACCCAGTTTATGGGTACGATGCCTTCAAAATCACAGCAAGACCACAGGTAAATACAATTGTTAATTCATCAATACAAGATGACATGGGAAATGGGAAACATAAAATGATTGTCAATACTTGTATATTATGCCAGGATCATCATTTTATAGCTCAGTGTGGCAAATTTAAGTCTATGACTCCTGATCAGCGATTGTCCTTTGTCAAATGCCATCATCGGATCACATGATACGAAACTGCACCCGTAGCGCCATATGCAAGATTAATGGCTGTAATAGGAGACACTCTAGGCTTCTCCATAAGCAATCCCATCGTGGCAATGGAAATTCCGACGGTAATCGCCTGACACAAGGTCAAGATGACCGTAATGATCAGACTATGACAAAAACTGTTAACTCATGTTCGGCTTCAGGAGGTATCGTATATTTACCGTTAATACCTGTCATAGTCAATGGCTGTGAAAATGCCATGGCACTTCTGGATTCAGGCAGTAGTTGCACTTTGATGACTGAAAGACTAGTAGACAGACTTCATTTAAAATCCGAACCCATTTCTTGCGAACTTAAAACTATTGGTTCAGGCAAGCATCTATCTAAGCTAGTTTCCTTTAACCTGCAATCTATTAATGATAATGAACAGTATTTTGTCCGTCATGCCTGTGTTATTTCAGATATACCAGCTGACATCCCGGCATCAGCCATCGAATTGATGGAATGTGAACATTTGAAAGGTCTGCCATTCAGCCATCTAAAGCCAGGTGTTAAAGCTGACATTATCATCGGCATGGATAATGCAGAACTTTTGATTCCTCATGAAGTGCGTCGGTCTGGTAAGGTGGGTCAACCATATGCCACATTGACCAAATTTGGATGGGTACTTCAGGGTCCTGTCGGTAATGTTTGTGGTAGCCAACCTAGAGTCACCAATCATGTCAGTCTTGAGTACATTGACAGTCAGATTAAGGATTTGTGGTCAATTGAGGATGAATGTGAATCTGAGTGTGCATGGTCGGTTAATGATCGTAATGTGTATGATGAATGGTCTGAAAGATGTGTACATGATGGTGTGAGATTCACTATACCTCCTCCCTGGAAACCTGCCAAACCTTATTTTCCGTGTAATCTGTCATTGGCTAAAGCTCGCCTTCAGGGGACTCTTAAAAGATTAGACAAACTAAACATGCGTGAAACTTACCATGAAGGTATTGTTGAGCTCATGGCCCAAGGTCATGCTGAGCAAGTACCTGATGATTGTGTGAATCGCAGTGATGGCGCAGTGTGGTATTTACCCCATCATGCTGTGTTTAGCGATTCTAAACCTGGAAAGTTACGTATAGTGTTTGATTGTGCGGCCAAGTGTGGTGGAGTGAGTTTGAATAGTGAATGCTATAAAGGGCCTGATATGACCAACAAATTATTACATGTTCTTTTACGTTTTAGGCAGCATACATATGCTGTGACGGCAGACATTAGATCCATGTATTTACAGGTTCGAATCCCTATTGTTGATCGTGATTGTCTCAGATTCTTGTGGAGTGTGAATGGCAAAATAGTCCACTTACGTATGACTTCTCATTTGTTTGGTGGAATTTGGTGTGCGAGTTCCAGTGCATATGCGCTTCAACGTACTTTAGAGGATTTTGGTGCTTCAAGTCTGGTCCATGATGCTGTAACTAAATCCATGTATGTTGATGACCTACTCAGGAGTTTGCCCAGTAAAGATGAGATGTCTGTACTGATTCATGATATCAAATTGATTTTGAACAAAGGTGGATTCCCTCTGACTAAATTCATTGTAAATGATCCAGTATTGCTTTCACAGATTCCAGAAGAGGATCGTGCACAAGAGGTGAAACTCATTGCTTCAGAACAATACAGTAAAGCCTTGGGCATCAAGTGGGAGGTTTCCAGAGACCAATTCTCATATGTTAGGAAGGATGTTGATTCCGTTTCAATAATCAGTAAGAGGCACATGCTGAGTTCTGTGGCTGCTATGTATGATCCATTAGGCCTTCTCATTCCCATAATTATTCTAGGTCGTATGCTGTTCCAAGAAGCTACTAGGGAAAGATTGATGTGGGATGATCCTCTCAAGGTCTATCAGTACGGTGGTTATCCTGGTGGGATAGTCTGAATGAAGTTTCTTCTCTCAAATTTGATAGATGTCGTTCCTCGTGAGTTCAATGATGGTGCTATAGAATTACATCATTTCTGTGACGGTTCACAGCTGGCTTATGGTGTTTGTACATATGTTAGGATTTTGAGTAGGTCTGGTTCTATTCATGTTCAGCTGCTTATGAGCAAGGCGCGTTTGACTCCGATAAATCCTATCACCATCCCGAGAACTGAGCTCTGTGCGGCAGTCATGGCTGTTAAGGTTGATGAAATGTTACATAATGTGTTGGAGCTTCATCTGTTGCCTTCTGTATTTTGGACAGATAGTCAAGTAGTCCTACATTATATTAAGAGTGACACCCTTAGATTCCGCGTGTTTGTAGCTAACCGTGTCTCTCTTGTACGTTCCAAGACTCGTGTTGAACAATGGCATCATGTTCCATCAAAGTGTAATCCAGCTGACGTGTTGTCTAGAGGTTGTATTCCTAGAACATTGCCTGACAGTTGGACTAGTGGTCCTGATTTCCTACATCATCACCGTGATTCATGGCCTAAAACGGGTATTGAGTGTCCAACTTTAAATTCTGATGATAATGAAGTTAAGAATGATCATTGTGTTGCATCTATTGTTGACGCTAAGGAAAATCCTTTAGACATGTTGATTTCTCATTACAGTGATTTCTATCGCCTTCGTAGGGCTCTGGCTTGGTTACTGATGTGGCGTGACAAGTTAAGAGGTATGGTTACTGCTGGTGAGAGGTTATCGTTGAGTGAGGTTAGGCGTGCTGAGGACATTTTGATCAGGAGAGTTCAATCAGTCGAGAATTCTGCCGAGATTGAGTGCCTTGTTAAGGGTAAGCCTGTGAAAAGATCGAGTCACATTGCTTCTCTAGATCCCATTCTAGTGGATGGTAAGATTGCTGTCGGAGGTAGACTCAAGCATGCTCATCTTTCCTTTGATTCTCGTCATCCTGTTATCCTACCTCCTCGTCATGAATTTTCTAAATTGGTTTTGCGTAATGCTCATAATCGTGCTCATCTTGGTCCTGAATGGGTCTTGAGTCAGGTTCGTCAACGGTTTTGGATTCCTGGAGCTAGAAATGAGTTGCGTGGCATCCGATGTATTTGTGTAACCTGTCAAAAACCGTATGGTAGGCCTGGATTTCAGAAAATGGCTGATCTCCCTGTAGAGCGTTGTTCCTCTGGAAAAGTTGGGTTTTCTGATGTGGGCTGTGATCTGTTCGGAACATTTTTTGTAGTTCAAGGTCGTTCAACAGTCAAGCGATATGGATGTGTTTTCACATGCCTTGCCACTCGTGCTATCCATCTTGAAGTACTCCATAGTTTAGAGACTGACGCTTTCCTTAATGGTTTCCATAGATTCTGTGCTCGTCGAGGTAATCCCAAGACTGTTAGGTCTGACAGAGGTACTAATTTAGTCGGTGCATGTACTGAATTGGCTAAAGAATTCAAGCGTCTGGATAAAGACAGAGTTATTACTTCAGCCAGACGTATGGATGTAGATTGGTCATTTAATCCTCCTACTGCGTCTCATTATGGAGGTGTCTGGGAAAGAATGATCAGGACTGTGCGTAAGATTCTTCTTGCTGTGATGCCTGTTAGAGCAATTACTGATGATGTCATAAGTACTACTTTTTGTGAGGTTGAAACCCTTATCAATGGAAGGCCTTTGACTAAATGTAGTTCCGATGTCTGCGACGATTCGCCTTTGACTCCCAATCACTTTCTGTTAGCTAATGCTAATTATCCTATTGCCTGGAGCAGGTTTTCGAGTGCAGAGACATATCGTAGACGTTGGAAGTTGGTTCAAAATATTGTGGCTTCATTTTGGAAGAGATGGATTAGGGAATATCTTCCTGACCTGCAAAGACGTCAGAAGTGGTTGACAGTAGAACCTAATTTTAAGGTTGGAGATCTGGCGTTGTTGATGGATGAATCATCTCCTCGAGGGTGTTGGCCATTGGGCAGAGTTGTGGATATTCATATAGGTTGTGATGGTAATGTTCGCTGTGTTCGTCTCAATGTGCGCGGCACGGAATTGGTTAGACCCATCTCAAAGTTGATCCATCTTGAATTGGACTAGAGATGCGGTATCTCTAGGGCCTGGGGAGTGTAGTGTAATGCACTAGTCTGTTATTGGTTTCACCCCGTATATTTCGGCTAGTGGATTTTGTGCCAGGTCTGTAGGTTGTTATTGATTTAGCTGGCTTGTTTGTAGCCGTCAATCAAGGGTTTGGCAGTGGTCGCTGTGTTACGTGACGTGTGCGCACGGATTTCTGTGGTCCGACTGGCCTGTCAGAGGTTATTTTCGGACTCGTTATATTTTTGCCTAAGCGTGAAGTCGAGGTTTTGCTCAGTAATTATACTCCGTTTGAGTTATGGTTTCAGTGCTATAATGTAACATTTTTTCGGTATTCGCTATGTGCTCAATTTGGGTAGCGTAGGCCGCTGTTGGTGTGTGTGTCGAGTCGACATGTTTCGTATTTTTTGGATACCTTAAGTTGGTATGGATAAACATGCACAATACACTTCACTCTTGTTATCCCGATGTCCGTATATTTGCAAATTTGTTCCGTTTAAATTATATTAAGTCTGATGCTGATCGTTCAATGGGTTGGTGGTTGATGTAGCTGTCTTAGACAGCGACGTCATCCGCCAAAGAGGTTGAAGGTCTGAACCAGTGCGGTCTCCTGTTGTTGCAAAAATCGAGAATATTGACATCGGGTTTCTGAGGGTTACCACCGAGCGTGGCTGGCTGTGTGTTTCCTTGCATGTATGATGTATGTCAGTTTTTCCGGGGACTGTGTGTGCTGGCCTGCTTTGTCAGTATAGCTGGGGTGTCTGTTTCCAGTCGAGGTCACGCCCGGTTGAGGTCACGTCCGGTCGAGGTCATGTCCGGACAAGGTCATATTTCATTGTAATTTATTTAGTGCGCATTTGTTCGCACATGTACCGTTGTTGTGGGTTTATTCTGTATGCGGTTTGGTGGTCAGTCATTATGGCCTTTGGGCTGTGAGGATTGGCTATCGAGGTACATGCTGAATAAACACCATAGTAGTCCATGCTGTTAAAGGGTGAGATAATTCTTGCTGCCCTGTAGATAGTGTAAATACTTAATTCCCTTTCTTGGGTTTATGGTCAATGTGGCTGTGGTTTACGTACCATCGCCTCGCTAAGATGTACTATTATGACGGGTTGTAAGTGTGCTGTCTATATTATGCTGATGGCAGATCTTTTAATGTTTATTATTTCATTGGGATTCTGCATAGCCTCTCATGTCTTATGGTGAATTACGGCGTCAATCAATATGATGTAAGACACTAAATCCCTTTCAGTAGTCTAGAGTTTGATAATATCTTTGTTACGTGTCACGTCATGGATTCTCAATGTCATTTGGCTATGACATCACGAACTGTTCCGTCACTATATTCTGATGACGTCATGGTTGATGATGTCATAATCTATGACGTTCACAATCTATGACGTTCACAATCTGTCACTACATTCTGATGACGTCATAATCAATTACGTGCTCAATCTGCCCTTATTCTGATGACGTCATTATCAATTATGGTTTCCGGTTTCGGTGTTGGTCATTTAGAGCCTAATTCAGCAACTTAGTTTATTGTGTCTTTAATTATATTATAATGTTAGACCTGTTGGGTATTTTTGGAGCTTTCATGACTGGCGGTGGCTGCAGCATAATGCAGTGGCGGCCCTGGTCGAGTTGGTTCCTGAAATATTCAACAGCCTCTACTTATATTTGATGGGCAGCCATGTTGTCTTATTTTGTACATTCTTTATTATTAATGTTTACATTCAGGGATGTTTTCAAAGTAACCTGTCTATTGGGACCCCTCTTGTTGGCACAAGTAGGCGGCCCTGATGGAAGGTTGATTGCAAACATTTCTGAATGGCTACTTCTTCTGATGCCGTGGGTTTATGTGGTTTTCTGCTTTAGGGTAGTCCATCTCTGTGTCCCTTATATGGTCATAAGGTCGTATAGGGGTTTATGGGGGTCCGGTCTGGTATCTAAAATTTATACTAGCGTCTCCATATGCATGCCATAGGGGCATGCTTGGTCTCCTTTAGGCATAGGATTCAATATTGAACCTTGACATCACTTGAACTTGTATGTATTTATGTATTTATTTATGTATTTATTTGTTTATGGACATTTATTTATACAGTCTACCGTCATTGTTGTCATGTCGTGTAAGAATAAAGCCGATTAAATTCACCATGGTATCCTGTCTCCTTCGGCCCCGGGGTTCATTACAGTAACCATGTATCCAGGTTTAGTTCCAATACGATTAACCGAACCTGAAATATAAATGATTTATGGAATGGAAAAATTTAAGGTTGAAAAAGCAGAGATCAAATAGCAACATTAGAATGGCCTTGACCGTTGACCTGCTGATCTCCATGTCACCATCCTGTATCCTCTTGGCATAAGGGTTAACCAGTTAAGATAGGCATAAAAATTTACTTTGAAGAATAACAAAGTTTTGTAGAGGTTTGTGACTTCCTAACATTATAGGTAACAATGTATCCAAGTTTAGTTCCAATAGGATTAACCAAACCTGACAAATAAGCTAAGAGGTTTTGTTAAACGCAAAAACGTAACATTGAATTTTGTATCAAGGTCACACTGACCTTGATCTTTGACCGTGTGACCTCATTATCATCATGCTGCTTCCTAATAGTACATGCAACCACATAGCCAAGTTTAGCCTGAAATATAAGCGGAAGTTTAGCTAAACGCAAAAACTTAATGTTGAACAGGAGCTCCGCAAACGGCGCATAATACCCCGCCATGATGACAAGCCAATGAATGAGAGCTATCAGAAAATATTTATTTCTTCCTCAGCCCCATCAGACCATCAATCCTTATGAAGTGTCAAAGCGATCCGCTAAATGGTCAAGGAGGTATCATCCGGAAACCAATTTTCAAGATGGCTGGAGCTGACTGGTGGCCATATTAGATTTCGGATTATCATAAATTTTGATAAGTTTCTTCACCAGACATATTCCAACGACCGTAGGAAGTGATCCAATAAATGAAATCCAGAAACCAACTTTAAGATGGCAGCCCATGGCTGGCAGCCATCTTGGAGTTTGGATCATCATCAATTTTGATAGGTTTCTTCTCCACACCTAGTCCAACCACCATATGAAATTTCAAAGGGATCCGATAAACGGTAACGGAGTTATCATTTGGAAACCAATTTTCAAGATGGCCACCGGTGGCTGGCAACCATCTTGGAGTTCGTATCATTGTCAGTCTCGATAAGTTTCTTCCCCAGAGGTAGTCGAACCACCCTATGAAATTTCATAGATCCGATAAACGATGACAGAGTTGTCACCTGGAAACCAATTTTCAAGATGGCCACCGGTGGCTGGCGGCCATCTTGGATTTTGGATCATCGTAGATAGGTTTCTTCTGCCCAGTCCTGTCATGAAGTTTCAAAACGATCCGATAAAGAGTAACGGAGATATCATCCGGAAACCAATTTTCAAAATGGCCGTCGCTCGCTGGCGGCCATCTTGGGTTTTGGATCATCATCGATTTCGATATGTTTCTTCCCAAGACCTAGTCCAACCACCCTATCAAGTTTCATGAAGTTTCGTAAACTTAACGTAAAATATTAACAAAGATTTGTGACCTTTGACCCCCATAACCTTGACCTCATATCTGCATCAGCATGCTGCTTCCGTTAAATGTAACTCACCATGTACCCAAGTTTGGTTCCAATTGGATAAAGCAATAACTTTAGTTTAATGCAAAAGACTTACTGTGAACTTTGACACCATAAACTTGACCTCGCGATGCCTACATCAGTGTGCTGCTTCCTTTCGATGTATATCTCCATGTACCCAAGTTTGGTTCTAATTGGTCCAGGCATTGTTGAGATATAAGACAAAAACTTAACGTACAAAGATTATAACGTGACCTTTGACCCCATAGCCTTGAACACATAATGCCTGCATCAGCGTGCTGCTTCCTTTCGATGTATATCCCCATGTATCCAAGTTTGGTTCCAATTGGATCAGGCATTGATGAGATATAAGACAATAACTTTTGTTTAACGCAAAAACTTAACGTAAAATATTAAGAAAGATTATACTGTGACCTTTGACCCGATAACCTTGACGTCATGACCGCTTTATTGGTGGACTGCTTCCAATCAATGTATATCACCATGTACCCAAATTTGGTTCTAATTGGATCAGGCATTGCTGAGATATATGGCAATAACTTCTGTTTAATGAAAAATCTTAACGTAAAATATTAACAAAGATTATACTGTGACCTTTGACCCCCATAGCCTTGACCGCATGATGCCTGCATCAGCATGCTGCTTCCTTTTGATGTATAACACCATGGACCCAAGTTTGGTTCCAATTGGATCAGGCATTGCTGAGATATAAGGCAATAACTTTTGTTTAACGCAAAAACGTAATGTAAAATATTAACAAAGATTATACTGTAACCTTTGACCCCTATAACATTGCCCTCATGGCCTTTTTATCGGCGGGCTGCTTCCTTTTGATGTATATTACCATGCACCCAAGTTTGGTTCCAATTGGATCAGGCATTGCTGAGATATAAACTTAAGTTAAAGGTTTACGCCGCCGCCGGAAAAGTGATACCTATGTCTCGATCCTGCTTCGCAGGCGAGAAAAAAAACCAACGCATGCGGGCACAGTTTGAAATTAATCAAAACCAGATGTAACAAACTAATAGGCCTAAGGCAAAATTTACTAATCAGATTGTAAATAGCTGGAACAGATTGCCAGAATCTGTGGTAAGTGTGCCAAGCATAACTAAATAGCTGGAACAGATTGCCAGAATCTGTGGTAAGTGTGCCAAGCATAATTAAATAGCTTTTAAAAAATTACTTATTTAGATATATGCCTACATTAATTGGTCCGAGTTTTGGTAGGCCTACATTAATTGGTCCGAGTTTTGGTAGGCCTACATTTTAGAACTCGTAGGCTATACAGTCGGTACCACGCTACTCCTAATTATTTAATTTCATAGCCTATATGGATCAATAGTATATTGGATGGGAATAAAATATCTAACATGTTTCTGTTTTTGTTTTGTATTTATGGGCACCCCCCCCCCCACCCCACACGCGCGGGTACACACACAGGACCCCCACCCCCCCACCTTACCCATCATCTAACCCCTCCTCGTCGTCACCAACTTATAATGCTCTCAGTTTAATAAAAAGCTGAATCGTAATAATTAACCTAGCGCATTTTGTGCGCCGAAGTTAAGTGTTCTCGCGAGAGCACGAACCCACAGCTCTCTGCGTATTTACACTGAGTCAATGAGAGCAGTCACGCCTGCGCCCAGACGAAGGGGCGTGTTTAACGCATTAATATTAATGAACCGGCGGGTCACGTGGTTTTCCATCATTTTCTCACCGCAGTTTGTGCGTTGTGGTTGTCCTCTTCCCATTATGCTGACTCTGCAAGTCACATGTTTAGTGCTTTCTAAAATTTGCAATTTTATTCAGATTTACGCGTTTTTTCGTTTCTCAATCGCTGGCTTCATGGAAGGGAGAGCAAAATCATCTCAGGGGCAGGTTGTATCAATCTAGAATTTATATATTCGTGCCGTAATGAATGATTAAAGTTTCCTTAAATTGGCACATTATTTTAAAATGGTAGCCATTGTTGGAGTCGCTCCGGTAACCTTAACTGTTTAAGCATTATGCGGGTACTCGGTTAATTTCTCTTGCGACTCGGGCTCTTAGCCAAGATGGCAGCGCCCATGATTTATGTTTGCTTTCGGCTTGGCGTGTCTATGCACTCTGATTGTGCCAATTTTTAGCCTTCACGTCATTGATGTACATTTTTCTTGGTTATTTTAACGGTTAGTTAATTACCAAGCCGTGTTTATTAATTTTCACTCTAAAAAATTTCAAATACTTCCTGCCTTAAATCTTGATTATCATTAATTTAAGAGAAAGTTAATGTTTCTAAGTAATTTTAATATTACAATCAAGTCATTGTGCGTTTGCGCGTCATGTATGTCATGTGCAGCGTTTTGATTCTTGCTTTGTGTTCGCAGAAGGCTAAGGGCCTGGACACTGTGCAGAAAATGTAATCGGTTCATGAAGCACAGGTTTGCTGGTTACCACTGCGCAGCTTGCGCGAAGTGCAAGGTTGGGAGTCCTTGCGATGTTTGTGTGAAGTGGTCGTCGGAGTTAGTTGCGAAGTTCGACCGTGATCGGTGTGCGCGACTGGAGAGAATCGCGAAGGACAAGGCGGCCACCATAGGTTTGGAGGAGCGCCTGAATGAGAGAATGGACTCGGCTTTGGGTGTATGGGCGGCCCAGTTTAAAGCCATGTTCGAGTCCCTGCAATCCACGATCCCGTCGATGCAGGACTACCTTTCGGTGGTCCGGCCAGTGCTGCGGAGGGTGTTGCACCTGTTGCGTTGGCTCAAGAGCCGACGGCAGAGGAGGAGCTTTTGCTCATGGAGGATTCCGGCATGTCGGATCTTTCCGCGACGGCTGTAGCTGGTACATCCCAAGGTTCTCCTCGAGTAAACACGCCCGCAGTCCTCAGCATGGATCGTTGGTGTCTTTCTCGTCCAAGGGCGAGAAGGAAGATGAGAACGGCAGTCCCTTGTTCGACGAGTCGTCCTTTTCCACCGAGGCTGAATGGGTGCACGTTCTTAAATGGATGTCCGGATCGGCATCGGATCAAGGATATCAGTGCGACCCGGCAATGGGGCGGATGTTAGAGCGAGCGGCTAGCTCCCTGTCCAGTGCCTCTTCTGCCATGCCTGCTCTGCCTTTGGATACGTTGACCTCTGACATGTTGGAGGTGGCGGCATACCGTATGGTCCAGCCGGACTTTACGCTACCAAAGTCCCCGAAAGGGATTAGGAGTGGGGTCCGCTTTCCGGGCCAGGTCTACCATCAGTATGCCCGAGTCCCATGGCTTTCCGTCAGGGACAGAGGCACTGAATAGGCCATTGGCTGGCAAAGCTAAGGGACGTTCTCGTCCGTTAGTTTCGCAGTCAAATAAAGATCCATTCAATGAGTTGACCCTCATTGAGAATGCGGCGAGAGCTGCCATGGCGGTGCTTTCGCATGGCTGTACCGTCCTGCAGGGTGCATGGCTGTACCGTCCTGCAGGGTATGCTGACCTGCGCGGCGGAAGGTGGGGTAGTGCCAGAGGCTGCTCCCAGAGTTGTCCGGGACACCATGCGCCTATCTCAAGATTGCCTGGCCAGGGTGATCACGAGATCATTAGCTGAGCGACGGAGAATGGTTCTCAATTGTGTAGAACCAGGACCTGAAATGAGGGCTGCGTTGTCTTCCACGCCATTCATAGGTCCAGGCTTGTTTGGCGGCTCAGCACGGCAAGCCTTATCCACGGTCGCATCAATGGTTGTGGAACAGGAAGTAGTCGGCAAGTCGTGGAAGTCGACGAAAAAGACTCAGCCGCAGCAGTCCTATAAGCAGCACCGACAGGAGCAGCAGAGGCAGTGCCAAAGATCGCCATTCCTTCCTTCTGGCCGTGATACCCATCGGGCATCCGGTTCGCAAGGTCCTGGTCATTTCACATCAAGAGTATACTTACCTCCCTAATACTTTTGATATTGCTAAATATTGGCTTTCACTCAATAAACACTCAGATTAAAACAGTTAGGTGCCCCTACTGGGCAGGGAGTCAGAGCGTAGTCTGGCGGATGCCAGCCCCACCACCGCGCATGCGCAGACTAGCACTTCCTCTTTGCTAATTTATTGGCAGAGAGTCTACACATGCTTTTGTGCTAGTGCTTTTCGTGGCTCAATTCTAAGTGTTTTTGTGAAAGTTCAGAAGTGTTTATCCCTGATAAAGATGGCAGGAAGAGTGACTTCGCCAGAGGAGGGCCCAGGACCTTTAAATCAGGTGACTTCTAGTAAAATTAGCGAGTTTTGTCCCGTTGTAATGTGTTTCCGGGACTCGCGCTAAACGTGATAAGCGCCTTGTTTAGTTGGTTTATTTCAACTAGGTGCTATATAAGACTAATCTCTCTTTGTGTTTATGTCCACAGGTCTGTGTGAAGAAATATAATGGACATCACATCAGCAGAGGGGTTGTGTCTCTCCACCATGGTTCCATTTCCTACTAATACTGTTAGGTTATTTAACCAAAAATTCTATGTCCAGTGAGTTGGAGGCCTATTATAAAGGTCTTCTCACTTTGCCCTCTTGATCCAATTCCTTCCCCTAGAGGTGGAGAGAGTTAAGAGGCGTTCAGTTGGTGGAGTGCTCCAGTTCATCAGGTTGGATGGTTTGTCTAGACAAGGTGTCAGGTATCTAATTATTGATATGAGGTGATGTTAATTATTTAGAGGAAAGGGAGATAATTAACAGTATTTGCCATTGTTATCAGTATATATCTGATGGTTGTGTAGTCGAAATGTCCATTCTGCACATGTTCTGGTTAGAGATACAATTCGTCCTTGCACTGGGATGTTTGTTGGGGATCGATTTTTTCCTGTCATAGGATTAATGACGTCATAATCAGCCTTGCTCTTTATTAACAATTAAAGTTGTCCGAAGCTGGTTTTCTGATAAATTATGATCTTTATGATCATTTCCTTCTCTTGAGTTGGTGAGTTTCTAAGCTTAACTAGATTGCTCATACTCCTCGTCCTTTGGCCTTTTTCAGAGACCTGGTTGTGCGTCCTGTGGACGATTTTTGAGGGACAAGTTTGGTCCTCATCTCTGTTTTCAGTGTAGCCCCTGTGGTCCCTTGCTTAATTGCGAGATATGTAAGCACTGGGGGGGGGGGGGGGGGGGGGGGGGGGGGCGAGCTAATGTCCGAATTCTTGTGCTTGCAGGCGAAGGACAAGGTGGAGGAGGAGAAAAAGAAGCTGAAAAAAGAGGTCGTAAGTAAGAAGGGTAAGAGGAAGGCCTCGTCCGCGGTGGACATGGAGGCCTTCCGGACCGAGATGTTGGGAGAGATGAGGAGGACAATAAAGGATTTGGTTCCAGAGTTGCTTCGTGGCATGCTTCCTGGACCAAATCCTTTGTTGGCCTCATCATCTGCTTCGGAGCAGGTAATCCCCACCTCTGAATCACCTTTCCTTAGTACGCTTCCGTTGTTTGAAGATTCAGAGGTGGCCCCATTAGAGGGGGCGTTCCACTACCCTGGCAGCAGGCTTATTGCCGCGCCCAATAGGGACCGTGGACGGTTGTCGCTGGAACCCGCGGGCTGCTTATCAGTCCAGGGGTATCCGCACACCGCGGGTGCCAGTACCTCGTATGGCACCTTCCCTGGCCAGTCCGGGTTAGCTCTCTTTGCTGACCCGGAGTCTAATCTGTCTGGCCAGGAGGATGAGGATTACCTGTTGGGGTCGCCGTCTGAGGACGTGGCCATGGATTATGACGTCTGTGCACCCCTCGCGGGGAATACAGGCGCCTTATTCCACGGTTCTACTCTCCCAGGGGTAGAATCCACGGTTCAGACTGTGGCCCTGGGCGCTGAAGGCCAGCGTTACCGCATACCTCGGCTTGCCGAGAGTGTTGCTGGTGCTGGCGGGCGGTATATGCCCCGCGCTCTACCACGGCGCCTGCTCCTGGTCAAGCCAGTGAGATTAGCATGCCGGTATTGTCAGGCCCGCATGCTCTCCCTGGCTTGCCAGGGATATCAGCATATCCGCCGTCAAGCTCTGTTGCTTGCGCTCAGGAGGAAGACGAAGGCCCCCCGTCTTGTAGAGCGCTCGCAGCTAGCCACGGAGGAGGATTGGTCTGACGCTTGCCAGTGGTTGGTGAGTGTTAGACCAGATCTGCCCGTGGAGCAGTCGGCTAGCCAGCGTGATCACAGGCCGTGGTTAGCTGGTAAGCCTACTGCTAACGCTATGCCTTCTCTGCCGCTGGCAGCGCATGTCGTTGACATGTTCGAGGCGGCGGAGACGTCCATTAAGTCGAGTGGACGTCTCGCTAAGGCCCCGCGCGAGGTGGCCAGGCGTTGCCGCATCGTGCCCCTGGACTACCAGCGGTACGGTGTGGTACCGAAGCCGAGCGTGGATGACCGCGCGGCTTTGGGTGAGGATGCGCGGCCAGGCTCCCGTTCTGACACGGGAGTCTTGTGTTCGAACGCGTTGCGTTCAGCAAATACCGCGTTGCGTGATGCGGAGGAGAGTGGGAGGGCTTCGATTGCCGCTCTGTCCCACGTCTCCCAGCTGTTACTAGGGGTAGTAACAGCATCCGCATCGCGCCAGCCAAGTCCGGTCACAGTCCAGCGAGCCATCCAGGATGGTATCAACCTGGCTCTGGACTGTATGACGCGGGCGGTGACCAGGAGTGTCCGGGCAAGGCGCACTTTTGCCTTGGATAATCTGTGCCCATCCCAGGACCTCTACAATAGGCTACTACGTACGCCTATGACAGGTCCTGGTCTCTTTGGAGGTGAGGGATGTAGGCACCTCCAGGAGACGGTTACTCTGGTCAATAACCAGAGGGCGCTGCGCGAGCAGTTTGAGGTGCTTCGTCGTGCCAACGTTCGCGCCGCACCCCCTGCGTATCGTCCACTCGAGGTGGTAGTGGCCAGGTCAGAGGCCAACCACCATCGCAGCGTCGGCCTCGGCCGCGTGCGATTCGGCCAGCAGCGAGGGGGCGCAGGCTCCTCAGGCGCAGTCAGCCAGGCAGCCGCCCGCGCACCGAGGTGCGCGCGGTGCTGGTCGTGGCGCGCGAGGATCTGGGCGGGGTAATCGTTCCTGATGGGACTGTTACCGCGGTGAGAACCACGCCGGTGTTTCTGGCAAAGGAGACAGTGCCGCTCTTGCACTCCTTATGTCCACCTCTATCCCTCGGTGGACCGGTGGGAGGCCGGCTAGCCGACCACATGCAAGAGTGGGAACGGTTAACTCAGGACCGTTTAGTCTTGCGATGGCTTTCAGTCGGGTATCATCCCGATTGGATGACAGGCCCGCCATCGCGACTGTCTCTAGTGCCGATCTGGACTCCAAATCCGAGAGATCCAGATCAAAGGTGGTGTATCGAGGAGGAAATAAATTCCCTCATACAAAAAGGAGCTATTCAGCCGGCACAGAGGTGTCCGGGCTTCTATTCAACCCTCTTCTTAGTAACAAAGAACACCGGAGGGTGGAGACCAATTCTCAACCTCAAGCCATTGAACAAGTTCATAGAGACGCCCAGTTTCAAGATGGAGACTGTGCGCTCGGTGTTAGCGGGGTTAGAGAGGGGAATGTGGACAGCGTCGATAGATTTGAAGGACGCTTATTTCCACATCCCCATACACAGGAGTTTCCGTCGCTTCCTGAGATTTGCATTCCAGGGCAGACAGTGGGAATTCAGGGTGCTACCCTTCGGAATTTCCACGGCTCCTCGGGTTTTCACCCGTGTGGTTCTTGCGATCACCGCATACCTCCGCAGGAGAAGCATAGCAGTCCACACGTACATAGACGACTGGCTGTTGAAAGCACACACCCGGGAAAGTTTATCGGCCAGTCTGGAGATTGTTTTGAAAACTCTCACAGACTTAGGCTGGATGATCAATTTCCCAAAATCAGAGCTGACTCCATCCCAGAAGTTTGTTTACCTGGGGATGTTCTTCGATCTAGAGACAGGATATGTTTATCCTACTCAGGAGAGAGTTCAGAAACTCATCTCATTAATTCAGTCAGTGTGCGACAGTCGTCATGTCCTGGCACGGGTTTACTTGAGAATGCTGGGGTTGATGGTTTCATTGGAACCAGTCATTCCTCAGGCCGCCTTACGCAGGCGGCCGATCCAGTTATTTCTCATGACACAATGGACCCAGAGTACAGGTTCGCTGGACTCGAATGTGTCAGTGTTGGCGCCTCTGATTCATCACCTGCAATGGTGGTTGGACACAGAGAATCTCTTGGTGGGGGTTATGCTAACCCCTCCCCACCCTCAGGTGACTGTGTATACAGATGCATCGATGGAGGGCTGGGGAGCTTGCCTGGAAGAGTCCACGATATCAGGGCATTGGAATCTGGAACAGTCAAAGGAACATATAAATCTACTGGAGCTAAGAGCAGTAGTCCTGGGCCTGGAACATTTCTTACAGAAAGTTCAGGGCAAGATTGTTCTTATTCGTTCAGACAACTCAACAGTTGTGACTTACATAAACCGCCAGGGCGGAACGAAGTCGCCCAGTCTCTGTATGATGACATGGAGACTGCTTTGTTGGTGCCTGGATCACCAGATTACCTTGAAAGCAGTTCATATTCCGGGAAGGTTAAATCTGCTAGCAGACTCATTGAGCCGAAGGATGAGTGTTTTACCCACGGAATGGCAACTAAATCAATGTGTGGCGGATCGTCTGTTCGACCATTGGGGGAAACCCAACATCGATTTGTTCGCAACGAAGAAGAATGCGAAGATGACGACGTACGTCTCTCCGATTCCGGATCCAAGCGCTTTCGCAACAGATGCGTTAGCTATCAGCTGGGGGAGAATGTATGCATACGCATTCCCTCCAGCAATCCTGATTCCAAAAATTCTTCAGAAAATCAGACAAGAGGAATGCCAAGTGCTTCTGATCGCCCCGGATTGGCCAAGCCGATCATGGTATACGGATCTGCTGGACCTTCTGGTCTGCAATCTGGTTCCTCTGCCTCTGATGGACGATATTATCTTCCAGGGCAAGGCCCTTCACAACACTCCGTCAATGTTCAGATTGACTGCGTGGATGTTGTCAAGGAATCTAGAATTAAGGAGGGCTTTTCTGAGCAAGCAGCCATGTTTATGGCCAAAGCCAGGAGGGGGTCAACCTCCAGAGCATATAATTATAAAATCAACAGATTTGCAGAATGGTGCTCAAAAAGATGTATTGATCCAATGGATTCATCTATTCAGGTAGTAGCTGATTTCCTCTGTCACCTCTATGATGCCTATAGCCTCAAGCCTAACTCTATTGCTGGTTATAAGTCAGCTTTAATGTCTGTTATTCCTTGCTTGGCTAAGAGGGGAAGTGATGAAGTAAATACATTAAATGTTTTAATTAAAGGCATGGGCAATCTAAGACCAAGGAATCCACCTGTGATTCCGTCTTGGAGTTTATCGCTAGTGCTTCAAGTACTAGGTGATAAGCCGTTTGAACCACTTAGTTCCATTTCTATGAAACTATTAACACTGAAGACTGTGTTTTTAATTGCTGCGGCCTCGGCTAGGCGTAGGAGTGAAATTCATGCCTTATCAGCCGAGGATGACCATTTTGTGGTTTCAGGGGAAGGCCTTAAGCTGCTACCTAGGATTAATTTCTTGGCTAAAAATCAGTCGTTGAAATATCCAGGTCAACCTATTGTTTTGCCTGCTTTAACTAGATATGATCCTAATTCTAAAGCATGGTGTCCCGTCCGGGCGCTTCGCCGGTACAAACAACGTACGGCGGAGTGGCGCACCGACCAGTCGGCGTTATGGTTGTCATATATTGAACCCCATGGCAGGGCTTCTAAGGACACCATTTCCAGGTGGATTGTAGAATGCATTCAGTTTTGCCATAAATCCGCCACCGGGAAGCAGGTTGACGTGGCCAAGGCTCACAGTGTCCGCGGCGTAGTGACATCCACTGCCCTATTTAATGGGGTCCCTGTGGATGATATTATGTCGGTGGCTCAGTGGCACTGTGAGTCAAGTTTTACAGACCATTATCTCCGTGACACCTCTAATCCTCTCACCTTGTCGATTTTGAAAAAATAACTAGGCATATATTTTTGACAATTAATTTATGGAAACAACCACTAATTTGGGACTGCATCGTTCTTCACCAATGGGAAGAGGATGTCAGCAGCCATTTCAACAAGGTCAGTCTTGTGTATGTGTTGTCCATTGTTGATTGTCTTGTCACGTTACCCGTTATTAATATGATGATGGTTTTGTGTATTTATGTGGTTCATTGTTGAGAGTATACGAAAATGGAGTTTTTTCGTCTCTGTCCTGTAGTACATGGCACTTGTACGTAGAGAGCGTATAGGACATTGAGGTCATTCGACTCTTCCTCCCAGGAAGGAGGGGGGGGAGCGCATATGACATTCGGTCATCTCTCATACATCGGGGGTGTTATCCGATGGTTAGTCAAATCCTGACTGTTTTTTTCATACAGTTTCAGAAGTTTAAGTGCCTTAAACGCAGAAAAGCGTATAGGGATGAGCTGGTCTTTTGACCTCGCCTCCCTCCCGCCGAATTCACTGTCGAATTCTGGCAATATCAAAAGTATTAGGGAGGTAAGTATACTCTTGATGTGAAATAAACGAAATCAAGGATTTCTTTTTTCACGAGAGAGTTGATACCTACCTCCCTAGATACGGACCCGGCCTCTCCACCCCACAGAGGCTCGGTCTTCAGGCTCTTTATAGTTGCATGTGTATCAGCCAATAAATTAGTCAGAGGAAGTGTGGGGCTGCCTCCCTGCCCAGTAGGGGCACCTAACTGTTTTAATCTGAGTGTTTATTGAGTGAAAGCCAATATTTAGCAATATCAAAAGTATTAGGGAGGTAAGTATCAACTCTCTCGTGAAAAAAGAAATCCTTGATTTCGTTTATTCTTCCTCATACAAGTCCTCTAATAAGAGGCCGTATGAGGAGGATAGGAAGGGTGGCGGTTCGGGTCATGGCGGACCGTCGTTTTCCAAGTAACGGGGTGGGTGACAGACCTGACGGGTTTCCGGCGGGATCAGCTCCGGTATCTCCAGGAACGAGGGGAGTCGAGGATCTTCAACTATGCGAGGATCTTCACCTAAGCATATGATATATGTATCACTTTTACAGCGATGGTGTCAACAATGTTGATTTTTTGCATTTAGTAAAACCTGTCAGCTTATATTTCATGATCGATTAATTCTATTACAACTAAGCATGGCTACGTACATGCCTATACTGTTAGGAAGCAACATGATGAAAATGGCCTGAAAGGGGAAGTGATGTGTCCGTCCGAAAATGACTTTTCCAGAACAGCTGGTTGGGTCAGGACAAAATTTGGGCGATATAATTGGGGACTAAAGGCCATTAGAGTTTGTTCCATGGAGATACATGTATGTCAAAACAACTTGTCCGCTATGAATCAATAAAAAATGTAGCTCTTTTGGTGGACATCTAGTATTTTCTGCAAATTTCTGAGATCATAAAAACAACTTATTAACCACTGGGCCAATTTTAAACCTTCTTCACAAAAATCTGATTGTTAAATTTTTCCAGTGGTCATCTCATTTTGTTCGGTTGTGCCAGTGGCCAATAATTGCAGGTGAGCGATAGAGGCTGGCCCCTTAGGCCTCTTGTTCAACGTTAGCAAGGCCTCTCAGTTTATATTACCAGATTGGGTAATCCTATTTGAACTAAACTTGTAGACATGGAAGCAGCATGCTGACATTGAGGTCATGATAGTAACGGTCAAGGTCAATGTGACCACTACAAAACCGGGTTATATTTTAACGTTAAATCTTTGCCTTTAGTAAATCTTAGCTTATATAACACAACTTGGATAGTTACATTTATATTTCAGATTCAGAATTACTTAATACTATTGGAACTCATCTTGGACCCATGGTTGTAACATCACTAAGTCCAAGGTCACAGTCATCATAGCCTTAATATTTTACCTCTGTCATGTCTGTATTTCCCATGTTAAGTTCTTGTGTTTGCCTATATTTTATGATTGCTTAATCCTACTGCAACCAAATTTGGAGACATGATTTGATTTACCATACATGGGAAACATGATGATAGAGGTCATTAGGTCAAATGTCAGGGTCATTCTGACATTGTTATTTGACCTCTGTGCTTTTTTAATGTTAAGTTTTTTATTTAGGAAATCATTTACATTTGTATTTCAAGATTAGTTAATCCTATTGGAATTAGGCTTTAATACATGGTTACCTCTAATCTTAGGAAGCAACATGATAAGGGCACGCAGAATTCTTTTCTTTTATTGGGATGAACATAAATCAGCAATGTCTGATTGTCAGCCTTATGGATTAATGGCCATTAGCCAAAAAAAGAGTGAATGGATGAGACATATCAATCGGCATTCATTTGCATTCTTGTTAATAATAATAATAAATGCAAATATAACAATCTTTTACAGGAAGCAATGACGTCACTAATCGAGAGAGCACATCTCAGTCTGTAGAGCGCTACTCGACATTCGTCTCTGATCTGCATGAAGTTAACCTGCATCTACACAATTCTACCCCGACGTGAAAGCCGTCTTAATGGACCGTCCTTTGGTTTGCCGTCTTCTGATTACAACTGCCGCTGCGGGACCTTCAACGAAGAACTCATCTGCCTTACTTGGAAATTTCCCTTTGTTTCAGTCCTTCGCAGAATTTACGTGGTGCTGTTTGAGCCGGGATGGTTGGTGTTCATCTGTCATATAATGGGAATGAAAATCTTGTTGAATCATTTATTGATCACATACAACAGATGTATACTACCGTTACACCTGCATCAGCTATTCTGGTTTCAGGTGAGTATACGGTGTCAGTCCCCTTACCAGCATTGTTTCTTTGAGAAGTCTGATTAAAATTAGTTTTTTGCCTTCAAATGATTAAACATTGTTCAATTTAAATTAGCTTTTCAAGTATATTTTATTAAGACATATTCTTTATGAAAGAATGTATTAACCCTTGGTATGCTAACTGCCCATAATAAGTGAGCTATGTAATTTATTAACCATTTGTCACCTAATTGTTCCATAGATCTCTAAGCGAGCATAAACACAATCACCCCTGGATGTTTTGAAAGCGGATTTTAAGAAGGTAGTTGCTGTAGAGACTTTCCATTTTCACTGCATTCAAAATATGTAACAGGTTCTATGGACAATTCAACATACATGTAAATATGATAGAATCTTTTTAGCGCGATCATTCTGTCCTGAAAAACTTAACTGGAATAGTTATTAGGCTTCAATGTGCAATGCCATTTTTCACCTTTTGATCTCGGTATACCTGACTGACATTCATAAGTCTAAGAATCTATGTGACCATGTTAGTGATAGTGGAATGGCTGTCATGTAAGCATACAGCCTTAAATACATTTTAGTTTTTATAACTATTTACTAACTGACACAATGCCTAATATACTTAATATTTATACATAAAATAAATTCCTTCATTATTCAGGCAGTTTTGGCACTAGATATGACCAAAGGTTCCATTGTTTGAGAGATCTGTCCTATCATTGACAACTTCTTTTCGTTCGCTGATCATACCGCCAGTCCTGTAAGTGACTAGCGACATGATCATAAGCGTTAAGTGTGTGGATCCATGGTTTATTAGTGCGCCGTGCAGCCTGGAACCTCCGTCTTCAGCACTCGAGGTTTCTGTCAGGGTTACCTCACCCTTACCTCCTTTAGTCGCCTCTTACGACACGCAGAGGATACGGAAGGTGTATTCTAAGCCCAACCTACAGGGCAGGTCATTGCCACCTGATGTGTAATAGCACAATACGTTTGCATTGACCATTGTTTCCTATATTTAATTAAGATTTATGGACTTTCTCACTTTTTGTTAAGTTTCTGTTTAGCTAGCAAGATGTTAATGTATTTCAATTCACATTTCATCTAACAAGGACTTGAAGCGGGATGATTATAACACTTCCCTCAATACTCTACCATTACTCCGTAGCAAAGCTTCTGACTTCAAAATTGGTTGAACATATCGGAACTAAGTTTGAATATATAACTGGTTATGTGATTAGGAATCAGCATTACAACATTAAGTTAAAAGGTGATGGTCACTGCACTTTGATACGTATTTTGCCAGTAATGAGGCAAACTGTCAGAATCACCAAGTTTGACACATCTATTAATATTTTTTCTGGGATAGAAGTAGTTTGAGTTTCAGGTTAGTGTTTGATATCTAAGTCAGAAGACATTGATTTGATTCAGTTTTACATTATTTAATATTCTAGTTCCATCATCATCACTATCATCATCTGCCTATAATTCTGGTTCTGACTATGTTCATGATGCCGATAATTCTGGTTCAGACTGTGTTCCTGCTGCCGAGAATGCTGATAAGGCGATCTAAGTTGACATCTTGAAAAATGGGATAATGAATCAGCCAAAAATTGTATCTATTCCGAAGTGTCACCAAAAACCTACAACATCCATTCCATTTCCGCAGGTGTCCACGCCCTCGTCAACAGTTGTATCATAACTCGTTCGACCGATTTGGTTTAGATTTAGACACGAGTCCGTGTACCTCAGTTAAGTGCGGGAACTGGAAGATGTATGGGGAATATATATCATTTCCATTTTCTAGTTGTTTGTTGGTTTGATAGTCTGTTTGTCTGACCAGGCCTACTTCCATGCGATAACTCAAGTTCTATTAGAGCTATCATTTGAAAACCTTGCTCATAGGGTGATCTTGAGGCCCAAAGAAGCCTATTGGGTCGTATTTCATGTCAAGCTTTATAATGTGCTACAAAGTTGTAAAGTGAAGCTTCATCGCTCCACTTTACAACTTTGTAACGAATTATGAAGCTTGACTTCAAACATATAATAAACATAGAAGGCTTATCAATACACTTATTGACTTAAGTCCTTTTGCAACCACATTTCTGGTTTCCTAAAGGCCCTCCATAACTAGATAATTGGATTTAATACAAGATTTGTACATTTTTATAATGGTCTTTCCATAGCTTTTCTTTCAGTGTATCATTAGCTTACCTGGCCTCAAAAGCCAAGTGAGCTTATACCACAGTGGTCATCCGTCAATTTTTCCTTTAAACAACTTTTTAGCAAGAACCACTGGACCGATTTCAATTATATTTGACAGGAAGCATCCTTGGAGCATACGAATGCCAAGTTATTTCAAAGGAAGCTGATCGGCCAATTTGGCCGGTGTCCATCTTGGATTTTAGATGATTATTAGAAACGTCTTTAAAAATCTTCTATCAAAAATGTAATTCTTTACAATTTAAATAGCATATTCTATTCAAAATTAATTTATCGGTGAAAGAGAATCTTGTCTCTAATGCAACAGCATTGAAATCTGAAGTTGAAAAGTCACTCTTAAAGTTTGAATTGTTAGTTGCAACACACAATTACTATAAGATGGTCTGCATCAGACTGTCCCTCTGGCCATAATGGACAAGTGAGCTCATCCGCCATCAGTCCGTCAACTTTTGCTTACTCCTCATTAACCGCTTGGCATGAATCATCCTATGGGGGTAGGCTTTAGAACATCGGTAGCCATCTAGAATTTTCTGGAAAATGGCAGGAAATCGTTTAAAATGCTACTCATCATTAACTGATTGGGCGATTTCAACCAGACTTAGCTGGGAGGATAGTACGCTGGTATGTTTCAGGAGTTGTATACAGAATTTTGTTTGGTCAATTTTTCCGCGTCATCTTGGAATTTCTGAAAATTTCTGTAAGTCACGTAAGCCTACTTGATAACCACTGGGCTGATTTCAATCAAACATGGATGGAAGAACTCTAGCGTAGTATGCCTCAGAGCTTATATACAGAATTTTGATTGTTCAATTTGTTCGGTGGCCATCTTGAATTTTCTGGGGAAAATGGCTGTCGACTAATTAACTGCTTGGCCGATATCAACCAGACTCGCTGGTAGGCTTCAGAAGTTGTATACAGAATTTTGATTGGTAAATTTTTCTGCCGACCATCTTGGATTCTCTGAACATTTTGGAAAAGCCTGGCCGATTTCAAGCGCAAATCTGGCCGGAAGAATTCTATTGTCGCAGCCTCTAGAAATTATATTCAGAACTTTGATAGGTCAATGTTTTGGCAGCTATCTCTGAGTTTTCCGGAACAATTGAAAAATGCTACTCCTTCAATCAACAACCCGATTTCAACAAGGTGGAATGACCCTATGAACAACCCTAATAAGATTGATTAAATTCACTGTCATGACTGTGTGCAGGTTTAATTGACATTACAGATGTTCTGTGTTTCAGCCAAATGATGATATATACAACTCATATCTGCCATTGCAAGTCAACGATCTAGAGGCCAAGCTGCATCCTAAACATGCTAAGTGTTTCAGCTTTGGACAAAAGTTTATTTATTTTAAACTTAACACTAATAATTCAATAAATAATAATATTAATTATTATTATTACTATTATTATTATTATTATTATTATTGTCACGGTTTAAAAAAATGTCAGGTATATTATAATCTCCTCTGTCCATCTGTCATGCCACCTCTTCCCAAACCGTTGGTTGGAATTCAACCAACATTGGTATGTACATTACCCATATATGATTAAGGATTGCCTGACAATATTTAAGTTTGGATCCACCACAGGGTGTGGGGTCAATAGGTCAAGAAATTGATTGTAAGATGCATCATCAACCGCTCAATCTACCAGTAGTTATTATTGTCTCACCTGCGAAACAGAAATCGAGATATAGGTATCACTTCCGACGATGACACGCACGCACACATGCACAATAACGGTATATATATATGTATATATATATATATGTATATATATATATGTATATATATATCGCACACATGCACAATAACGGTATATATATATATACATATATATATATATATTGAGCCAAAAAAGTTTAGCAACAGTGAAGTTTGGTTTGTTGTATTAAAACTATGCGTCCTCTTATAACCAAATTTGCAGGCATGTTTCGTCAATGTAATGTCTCTCTGATCATGAAGAAATGCAAATCATTTCTTGCATTTCTCGGCCGCACGCTTACTGCATGTGAAAATGGAGTTTTCATGCACTGGCCCGCCAAAATTCACCATATTGCAAAAGCAGATAACGAGCGTTAACCATACCGAACATGGGCCGCCGCCTAGGGCTACCCGAAAGTCAGTGCCATGAAGCAATGGGAAGCCTCGCTGCTGGGCAGAGCGTTCGCGCTGTTGCTCGACATTTTAATGTTCACGCCTCAACCATTTCCCGTCTCCGTCAACATGAGCAGGAAACTGGACATGTTAATGACCGACCACAATCTGGCAGACCGAGAGCAACAACACCACAAGAAGACCGCTACTTAGTAACGTCACAGGTTTGAGACTACACCGCGGCTGTCCCGTAATTTGCACACCGCTACCGGCACTACAGTGCATGCACAAACTGTGCGAAACAGACTCCATGATGCTACAGTGCATGCCCGTCGTCCACTTGTTGCCGTTCCGCTTACAGAACATCACATCGAGAATCGGTTTGCATGGGCAAGCTGGACTGCATGCCCGTCGTCCACTCGTTGCTGTTCCTCTTACAGAGCATCACATCGAGAATCGGTTTGCATGGGCAAGAACTCATCAGCGATGGCGTGTTCAACAATGGAGCCACGTTTTGTTCAGTGATGAGTCACGGTTTTGTGTGGATGTGGCGGATGGTAGGCAACGGGTTTGGCGACGTTTAGGAGAACGGTACGATGCACCCATCATTCAGCACGACAGAGTCGGTGGCGGCAGTGTCATGGCGTGGGCTGGAATCCATGAAAATGGCAAAACAGATCTTATTGTGATTCGCGGAAATTTAACGGCTCAACGTTACTGTTAAGAAGTTGTCGCTCCTGTTGTCATCCCTTTTATGCTCCAGCAGGACAAAGCCCGTCCTACCAGTGATTTCCTTGAGGCTAATAACGTTCCAGTGTTGGACAGGCCAGCGTGATCACCGGACCTGTCTCCTATCCAACACATGTGGGTCATTCCATATAAGGACCAAAATTTTTGAAATCCGTCAAGTCATAGTTTCAGATTTCCTTCAAACTTTATCAGAGTAAGCATATGTATGTATTAACAGGAAATTCCAAGTATTATAGTGAAAGGTCAAATACTTTTTGAAAACTGGCCTATCCAATACCCCCTGCCTAAAATTGACAAAAATTTGCAACAAAATTTCTATGTTTGAGGCTTCATATCTCACCGACTACAGTGCTCACAATACTAGGTCTTTTTTATTTTAACAGTCTGGTCGAGAAAATCACAAGCATTTTGTGCTGACCTGTTTTAGGCATGTATTAGGGGTCGTCAAAAATGTGATTTTTCATATTTTAATCCAAATTTGGTGATGGCGTAAAATGTATTTGTATTTGGGTTACACAAATGATTTCTATCCTGTTAACTAGAGCTACCGCTACTTTAGTGATATTTATTACCTAATGGCAAGATATGCTCCGCAAAAATTTTGTGGAAGCCATACCCCCACCCCTGTTCGCCAAAATGGGGTGACTTCATAACATCTTTTTTCAAAATAAACCCCTTTCAATTTTTTAAATATTTTGGTGAATGTTATATATATGGTCAATGGTTACAGGGCCAAAAGGTTCACTCTTACATTTGTTTCCTTTTAGAGCTATGGCAAATACAAAATCTGATATTTTTTCAAAAACGTGTATGATATTCGATTTTGGGGGGGGGGGGGGGTTAATAATTTTAAAAGTATACACTCTAGAAGTATGAAACAAGAGATGTAGCGCGTTTCCCTGCCTTATTAAAAGAAACAACCAGCATTTCCCTTTTACAAAATAGATAAACATGGATTTTAGAGATGTCAAAACCTTACTTTGTTAAAATTTGACATTTTTGTGGGTAAACTACAAGTCATTATTCAACAACATTTTCAATGGGAATAACATATTGCAAGGAGAATATTTAAAAAACAATTTGACTATAAGTTGTTGCTGACTTAGCCATCAATAATTTTCAGTCAAATCATTTTCAAAATATACACCAGGTACAGAGTTTGTCCTGTAAGCTGGTCGAGCTGCAACAGCTCATCACTCAGTCTTGAGTTATCCAGTGTTAATAAAGACTGAGAGATTTCATATCTAGAGAAAATAACTCGACCTTCAGAGCTTTGTATATAATTAGGCCAATTGCTGTAATAGACATAGGTAGTGAGGTGATATTGATTAGTCACATGGTCTCAGTTTTTCTCAGAGATCTGCATGCAAGTATTGCTATCAACAAGAGTTCAGTCAAGCATTTTAAGTGATCAAGATTAGGCAGCATGACCAGTGAAAGTGTTTAATAATTACTGCTTTGAAACATTGACATTGTTGCTGATACACAAATGTTTAGATATTTACTTTAGAAATTTAATAATTCACTATACATTTTAATGATAAATTAGGCCTTTTAATTTGAAAAGTGTAAACTTTGACTAGGACACATTGCACAATGGCTGAATTACCAGAGACATTTTGTTCAGTTGGACGTCTCACTAATGATAAATGTCATAAGTTTACGGATAAATGCTCTGTAAATGATGTTGTACAATTGACGGCTACAGATAAAACACTTGTTGCAATGAGAAGCGGCCAGAGTGAGAATAGTTTAGAAACAGTGTGCTGTTGCCACAAGAAACACTATCTGTATATATTCCCGATGATGAAGCAGAACACTTCATGTTGTGATCCCCTAAAAGTTCACAAAAAGCTTATTAAAAAGGGACTAGTTAATATAGATCAAGAAATTGTGGCATTAATACAGTCGAAAACTAGAGAGAGAAAACAACCTGGCCAAAAGATTTGCCATCATTGTTTGCAGAAAATTAATAACCTGACAGATTGTAGTGACAGTGAACCGGAATCAATGGCCATAGCAGATACTTTGTACAGTAATGCTGAATGCCTCAACTCTAGTTTCTCAGCAGTTGGAGTTTCTCCCCTAAAGAGTGTCCATTCAGAAAGGAAAGTATCATATGGTAAACGAAAAATCAAACAAATGGCAAAAGCAACAAGAAGTCACGTGGCATCCCACCTAGGTTTTCCACCTAATAAATTAGTTGCTGACACTTCACAAACTGAATGTACATGTGATTCTAAGTTAGATGTGGACTACTTGGTATCGAACATGAATGAAAAACTGTCTGTGTCATCACGAAATCAAAAGATACAAGTATTGACTATTACACCTAAATCATGGTCGATAGATAAAACTGTTCAGGTTTTTCAGGCATGTGGTGTTACGCGTTATATGGTGAAACAAGCCAGACAACTTGCGCAGAATGATGGAATACTCGCTGATCGTGAAACCTTTAAAAGAAATAAGCTTGATTAGCATACACTAGATAGTGTTATTAACTACTACCAAGATGATACTGTATCTAGACTATTACCCGGGAAAAATGATTTTGTTACTATAAGAATTTGTGTTACCAAAGAACATAAGCAAAAACGGCTAATCCTGACAAATTTGAAGGAAGTACATGCTAATTTCAAAACAGAAACTGGACTTAAAATTGGTTTCTCTAAATTTGTTGAGTTAAGACCCAAATGGTGTGTAACTGTTTCTTCTAGCGGCAGCCACAATGTTTGTTGCGAAAAACACCAAAATGTAAAGTTTATGGTGGATGTTATCTCTGAAGACTATCATAACCTAATTGACAAATCTGTATGTGACAGTAGTTCTAGAAATTGCATGCTGCAACGATGTGAAAAGTGTCCAGGAACTGCATTTCTCAAAACTTACTTAGAGCAAGACCGTTACGAGCACATGGATGAGGATGACATCATTAAATTCAATGAATGGGTATCCACAGACCGAATTGAAATCATGCGCCGAGAAGTATCAGTTGAAGATTTTATTTCTATATTATGTCAACGGATCCAAGAATTTACACCACATTCCTTCATAGCGAAATCTCAAAGTGAATTCTTGAAAGCGTGCAAACATGATTTAGATGACACTACTGCCATTGTTGTTCTCGACTTTGCTGAAAATTACAGCATTATTGTGCAAGATTGTGTACAGGGATTTTATTGGAACAATTCTCAAGTCACGATACATCCTTTGGCATTTTATGTTAAGGCTTATGGAAAGTTGAATGAAGAAAATGTATGCTTCATCTCTGAGTGTCTGAACACGAAACAAATACTGTGTACTGTTTTCAGGAGATTTTTACAAGATATTTGAAGGAAAAGTATCCCAATATTCATATAATTAAATACTTTAGTGATGGGTGTGCAGGACAATACAAGAACTTCAAAAACTTTATTATTTTGATATTAAGGCAGAATGGCATTTCTTTGCTACCAGCCATGGTAAAGGTGTTTGCGACGGTATCGGTGGCACAGTGAAGCGCTTAGCCGCAAGGGCTAGTCTGCAAACAGCGCTTATACGAAATGCTAGTGAATTGTATGAATTCAGCCAACAGAACATAAGCAAGATCAAGTTCTTCTTAGTTAGTAAAGATGAGATCCAGAGCCATCATACAATGTTGGAAGAGCGGTATCTCCTTGCCAAAACAGTGCAAGGAACCAGGTCATTCCATTCGTTTGTTCCAAATGACACTAACTCTATCACAGTAAAGCGAATTTCAACTGATGATGTTTCATACACTCGGTCATTTTCTAACACACAACCTGGTATGTCATCAGAGATTCAGAATTTAAATATCCCTATGGAACTGTCTTTGAGTGACTATGTTGGTGCATTGTATGACAAAAATTGGTGGTTTGGCATAGTGTTAGAAATTAGTCTAGAAAATGAGGACTGTCTCATTTCGTTTATGAAGCCAAGCGCACAGACCAGTGCTGGGTTCCTTTTTGTGACATTCTAAGTAAGGTGTCAACACCATTGACAGCAACTGGCCGGCAGTACACTTTTCCACAAACTGATATCGACTTTATAAATGGACTATTTAAATAATTTGGAGGAGCGGTATATGCTGGATCATGTACCGTATCATCAATTATTGCTGAGGTATGTAGTATTATGTCTTAACACTTTTATATTATATCATGTGTATTAACCAATGCCTGTCTCAGTTTATTAAATAATTCCATGAAATGGGTGACATTTAGGCATACTTTAGTATGAGAGATTACACATATTGGCCTGGTTGCAGTGTGTCAAAATTGTCTATAAATGGCCATAGAAGTCCATGTAGCTGTACTAATATGACCATAATATACCATTCAATGTCCACCTATGATGAAAAAGTATCTAAAATGCTAAAGTGGAGATATTTTAAACTTTTTAAAACAAATTAGATTGTCGCGAAGAATGTCAAATTTTAACAGAGTCAGGTCTTTGGGTCTAGAAAATCGATGTTTATGTATTATATAACCAGGGAATGCTGATTGGTTCTTCTAATATAGCAGGAGAACTGGTTGTATCGCTTGTTTCATGCCTCTAGGCCCTATAATTTTAAAATTATTAACCCCCAAAAATGGAATATCGTACAAGTTTTACAAAAATATCACATTTCTAATATGCCATAGCTCCAAAAGGGAACAAATGTAAGAGTGCAAGTTTTAACCATGTAACTATTGACCATATATCTACCATTCACCAAAATAAAATAAAAATTTATTTTGACTTAAGCGATGGGCCCCCCCCCCCCCCAAATTTTTTGATGAGCAAACCTTGCTGTTAGTCAGTAAATATTACTAAGCTAATATTAGCTCTAGTGAACTGGGTAGAAATCATTTAGTTACAGCAACTATAATATACATTTTACTGTATCACCAAATTTTGTTGAAACAGGAAAATTAGCTGTTTTTAACGTTTTTGGTGACCCCTAAAACACACCTAAAACACACCCAAAACAAGTCAACACATATTGCTTGTTATTTTCCTCAAGTATGCTGACCAGAGCATTAGAATGAAAAGATCTAGTATTGTAAACAGTATATTGGATGAGATATGATGTCTCAAACATTGGATTTGTACTTGAAACTTTTGTCAATTTTAGCATAGGGAGGGCATTTTTCAAAAAGTATTTCACATATCAGTTAAAAAATTGTCATGCTCAACTAAAACATCCATATGCTCACACTGAGAAAGTTTGAAGGAAATCCGTGACTGAGTTGACGGGCATTGGTCCATCTTATACGGAATGACCCATGTGGGACATTCTTGGCCATATTGTGCGTGAGAACGATCCATATCTTCACAACGTGCGGGAGCTGGAAGCTGCACTGCTCCAGGAATGGGATGCGATTCCTCTTCGTGACATTAGGTGCTTAATTCGAAGCATGAGAAAGCGATGTACGGCGGTGGTTAATGCATGCGGAGGTCACAACCGGTATTGACAGCTCAGTGTTATTATTTAAATTGTACCCTTCCGTTGAATGATGCTGTGTTAAAGGCGCAATGCTAACATTACAGTAACAAAAGACTGTTGTTCAAATTCGAAAATGACCTATCAATTAAATAATATATTTCAATCAATTTATCTTAAATAACATTTATACAGTAATATTCTCAGTGTTGCTAAACTTTTCTGGTTCATATATATTCTGCAGTGTACTTCTAACTGATTAAATTTTATTGACAGCTGCAATGTTCAGCGCCAATCATGCCGATGAAACAAAAGCAATCCAAACTCTGAAAGATGATACAAATCTCACACCCAGTGCAAATAAAAATTAGAACTATATAGCTATGCATGGGCAGGTTTAATCCAGTGTTACATGATTTTTAACTCAACTTTATGAAGGACAAGAGGCCCAAAGGGCATGTATCGCTCATCTAGAATTATTCGCCACTGGCACAAATGAACAAACGAGATGACCAGAGGAAATATTTTCCCCTACATCCGTTTCATTGATCTTCCACTTTGATGGTCAATACGCTTCTGCGCAATGTATGTAAGTATGTATGATTACTGTATTCTGCGGCTGTAGTAGTAGAAACATCCTACAGCTGCAATCAGTCCTTCTTCGCTTTTGCCCACTGTGTCTTGGCCTCAGCTCCATTCTTGACTTGAGTGTACATAATCCCTTCTTGAGGTCACCTCGTAGCACGCTTAGCAGATTTATGCAATGACGTCCTCTCCTGGCTCTGTATTTGCTGACTCCGAGTAGGGCAAATTCTACGGCTCTCTGTGCTGGTGTGTCTTTTACAGACAGCGGCGATGTATTACATATCTTGCATAGTGCATCGTTGGAAATTATGCTCTCTGGCCATCGGTATCCAGTGATGGTGCATAAGTGTTTGCGGTGGCAGGCGTTAAGTTTGTCTAGAGCCGCCTTTGGAGCTGCCCAGCTGTTACAGTTATACATCATCAAGGATACGCAGGTTGCATTGTATAAACGTTTCTAGAAGGACGGTTCCCCATGATGCAGCTTGCAGCAATGTCAGCAGTACTGCAAAGCAGTGAGACCAGGATTTTACTTTTCCTTGGCGTCATTTTCTTTAGTTTCATGCTTTGTAGATAGGTATATCTGGCTGAACTCTATTTTGGATTCATTCATAGATTCTCAATTTTTAGTTTGCTTGCAGCTATTGGGAGAAGTTCGTCCACACCATCTGCATATTACATCTCTAGAGGCATGCCCAGTATTGACACCGGGGTGGGGGTGGTGAGTTTTCCCGCACGGATTTCAATGCAGCAGCCAGGTAATAGATGACGATCACAGGGGATAAAGCCAAACTCTACAGACTTCACTGACTTGACTCATACTCTCAGCTTGGTGTCTGCAAGCAGTAGTCTCACTAGTCGTAGCTCATCTTCATTGCAACTGGCCTGGCGTAGTACATCTAGGATCTTTTCCGTGACATGCCAATGCCCATTTTGTGGAAATCCCAGTGTTTGGACATGATTACTGACAGCACAGCTGCGTCCACGTTTCAAGCCACTTTGACATGATCCAGTGAAGTCGTCGATCTTGTCTCGGATGCGGCATAGAGTAACGATTTTCTGTATGCTGTTAAGGAGCACAATGGGCCGCAGATTGGCTGGGGGGGGGGGGGGGGGGGGGGCAGGTGGCTTCTTGGGCTTGGGTAGCGCGATAAGGATGCCTTGCCCTACAGCGTCAATGGGAAGGTGGTGCATAAAAGCTGAAATGATCATGTGCGTGATCGGTTTTGAGATAATGTCACTTGCATATTTGAATAGTTCATTGTTCAATAGTTCTGCGCAATGGCAATCTCAAAATAATGAATATTCAGCTTGTTTTAAGCATCATGGCTTCAACCTTTAAATACTGGGTCTTAACAGATTTTAATCAAATGTTTTCCATGCATATACATTCAATTTATGTCAGAAAAATCTGAAAAACTACAAAATTTATCATATATTTTGTGTTCAAAGGTTGTTGCAGTTGGATTGTCCATTTTGTAAGCAGGCCGTGTACTCAGATGAAGAATTACTAGATCATGTCATTGGGGTATTTGTAAAGCTATGTTAAATTTTTTCCATAGAATACATTTGAAAATAAAAATTTTACAAGACCCCCCCCCCCCCCCCCTTGCTACCTTAGTTGTTTCATTTTGACATGACTGTTGTGGACATTCCTGTGTACAATTTATCCAAAACAGCGTTGTAGTTCCATTTGTGGTCCTGCTGTTATTTGTGGAATTGCGTTATCAGTTCTTTGCCCTGTGTGGGGGGGGGGGGGATATAGCGATCAGTATGTCCGTCCGCCTGTCCATCCATCTGTCCCCGTCTTGTCAACGCAACTCCTCTTAGAGGTCTCAATGGATTAACTTTTGTCCACATTATCAGTATCATGTGCAGAATGCTGCATTGGAAGAGGATGGAGCCAAAGAAAAATCTTCTGTTGCAATCTACATTGATATATAGGTCACTTTATTATATTCTAGCAAGTAGTTTCGGGGAAGATAGCATAATAGACAGAAACAGGGGTGGAGCCAAATCGAAATAATGTCTTGAAATTCACAATCAGAGGTGATAGTCAGAGAGACGATTGTAGTAGTAGCCATTTTATCAAAATATGTAGGGATAATAAGGGTGGAGGTAACATATTGTAAATATGGGATTTGTGGACTAGCTCCCCGCGAACCACACGACTACCTTTTGGTACCCGGATAAATATTTGCAGATGACCTTTTGACACTGTGTGGGTCAGGTATGTTTTGGGTCACATTCTCAGTCTTGAATATTCATAACATCGTCATCATGATACGTCACTGGAAATAGGACCAAATATTTAGGTCGCTACGGACAGTTTATTATTGTATATACATCAGGCAGTAAGTAGTGAGACCGTGTTTATAGGTCGTTATGACGTGATGAGTGGTGTAGCATTTATGTAATGATTATTTATATCGAATCAGGATATCTGATTACAGTCACTGCTATTATTATAATTTATGCAATTTGCCTGGTGGCCAATTCCACATGAGAGAACACCTTTTTAGAAAAATTGATCTATCTAGCCATTATCCTGAAACTTACTGTTTCAGTAGAGAAGTATGCACTGAATCTGAAAACAGATTTTAGATATATTAATGTTTTACTGTAAATTAATTTTTAATTTATGGATATGTTATCTTTATAAGATATTTCGTTGCAAATTCTTAACTTCTGCTGAGAAATCATTACTCATACCATTACTTCAGACATTTTAATTGAATTTATACCTTTAGATATGGCCAAAAATAAAAATTATAAGTATTTCTATCTATGCCTTTAAAATTTTATTTTAGGTGTCCAAATCTCATCCATTTTTAGTAATTCCGTTACCAAAATAGTTACAACAGTCGAGTTCCTGACCTCAATTAGGCGTCAACTATCCTGATATTCTGAATTCTCTGATTTCATCATATTACTAATCAAGATTTATAAACATTTTTGTAATGTTTCGTCAGTTTTTGGAGAAAACACAGTAGTGGAATTACATTGCTAACAGAATTACACCATACCGGAATTACAGCAAATTGATTTAAAGCTGTATATAGATGGATATGATGTTGTTTCTATTGATTCAATGATTGGCCACAGACATGTGGCAGCGTTTAAGTCAAAGAATTACTTATTCATCACGTAATTAATGACCTAAAAGAGGGAAGCAAAAAAAAAAAAAATTAATAAAAAAAAAAAATTGCAGTTAATCAGAAGAGTTGTAAGCACATGTCTCACAGCAAGATTTGAATCCGGAAACATCCAAGTAATTGGTGAGTATCTACAAAGTATCTACTAATAATTCATGACAGTTATATATGGAGATATGTTCTAACTATTTCCAAGATTTTCCCAGATGTCATTTAAAGAAGAAAAGACGATAAATACAGATGGAGCTCACTTGTTATTAACAATCTACATATATATATGTCCATTCTCTGCATTAAATTTGTGGATATGAATAATCAAATGATATAATCAAAAGAATAGATAGACCATGACCAAAGTTGCAGACTCCTAGTCTATGCATACAACCTTTAACATGTGCTAAAATGTTAGAGAAAATCGGACCAGTCTTTGCCAAGATATCCATAGATAGATCCGATCCAGGTTTTAACCCTGATCTTGACCAAAATCGGAAATCCTAGGTTATGGCATCAATCTGTCAGATTGCGCTAAGCAAATTGGACTAGAAATTTTGAAAAAAAACCCAGGCAGACAAACTGACCCTATTATGGAATAGGGTAAGCTTGTCAGTCTGGGCTTTTTTTCGAAATTGTACAATAACCTCTCCAACCACCTTCAGTGGGGCAAAGGTAATATTATAACCATAGGTACGATGAACTTCATCAAGAAACATTGTATTTTCACATTCTAAATGACTGCTTGTAGACAGAGATATTTTTTTAAACTCAGCAACTGGTTTGACTGTGTATGTGATCGAGCCAGTCAATCCAGTTGGTTTTCAGAAATAGTCTTTTCCTATTCTGTAAATGGACACTACTCTATTACTTTTTATAGTTGATTATTGATAGTTAAATGTGTTCAAATGGTTCAGTAATTAGTTAAAGTGGGCAGGTATGTTCATGGCATTAATTCTATTACAGAAATGTGTATTTTTCAAGACTAAATTCAGATAACGTAATTCCGTTTTTTTGTAATTCCGTTACCACTGCCTTTCCAAGAAAATTAGAAAACATTGAAAAAGTTTTTACAGAAATCCTCATTGCCTTTATTAAGTTAACACATGTAGGCATTTAAAAGTGGAACAACCTATGGTCTAGGTATTGTATTTTTCATAGAAATTCAATTCAAAGTTTAGTTAAATAAAGTTCATGTTTTTCTGACGTAATTCCGTTACCACTGCTTCTTCACTCAACCACACTCCTCTATATGTTTCCTCTCATTCAATGGGGACCATTTAAAATGGTCACTCACTGGCCATTCTTTAGGACTACTTGGGAATAAACCAAAATATGTCATGTTTTTCTCTGAATTGTAATTCCGCTACCGTGGAATTGCCCACTATGACTAATTAAACGTAATAAACTCAATACCTCAAACTTGGGACTCACAAGCTGCTTCATGCTTAAGTCCGTCAATATGATGATTGAGGTTAGCGGGAATATGGACAGGGAGGAAATAAGACAAGAGAACTACTAGAGAGAGGGGGGGGGGGGGGGGGGCATTGGGAGGACTGAATAGATTTCTCTATTTGGCTGTAATATTGGTTATTATTGTGATTTAATTGTATATAACCCCCTCTAACCAGTGGATACACTGGATGAGATGGGGCGTGTCAAATAGCAATAAATAAGTGTAACATATCACAGTTAATGTTCCCGGATTCGTTATTCACATTCATGGGATCTGTAAATTACTACGGTCTATAAGAAATGCTATCTGGAAATACGGGGACGAAAAAGGTCGTCGCCAAAATGTTGTGCCTGAAAACATAAATGTCATAGGCTCGTAAATAAAGTTAATTAACACTACATTGTGTTTATATAATACCAACACTCGTCCCGTCAGATTCATGATGTCACCGGGAACGAATATGGCGCTCACAGGCGTAGACATTTCACAGATGGAGTGGATTGGAACAAACTTACCAGAGAAATGGAAAAAGTTTAAAAGCCACGCCCAGTTAATGTTTTCGGGACCATTAAAAGGAAAAGGTACAGAAAGAGGCCTAATGGTATCATCAAATGCCAATCTATTATGATTGTATCTCACACCTGACTTTAACTTACTTTTCCTTGCAGTTACTTGATTAGGAGTCAATATTTTGAATATAACATAGCATGTTGTCTCAGATTCAGTTTGCACACAAAGCCGACCAACACAATATTGAAACAAATTAATAAAGATATATCTGTAAGCAGATGAGTAGCAATGACAGTTTCCATAGCATTCGTTCAAGACAACCCATTACAAGTGTTTCTGATTCATCTAGCCAACATAGTAAGTGATAATTCTCTTACTATAGACTTTTTCAATCTGGCATTAGCCATGGATATCACTAGTGGCAAGAGAGGCCCGTCTGATTATTAATTATACTTACATCAATGTGAGGGAAGTTGGTGGAGTTGTGGATGACACCATGAACATTGTTATGAGGGCATGGGAAGGGCAAGTTTGATAGAGACTATGGGTATTTTTGCAGAACTGAATCTGAGACAACATGCTATGTCATATTCAAAATATTGACTCCTAATCAAGTAATTGCAAGGAAAAGTAAATTAAAATCAGGTGTGAGACACAATGATAACAGAATGGGATTTGATGATACCATTAGGCCTCTTTCTGTACCTTTTCCTAAAGACACTGAGTCTTGAGAAGTTCCTTTTGGATAACGTAGAGCCATCTGAAGATGGAACTAAGAGTGATGACCAAACTAGTGATGATAGAACAGAAAAGAAAGATGATGACATGTCAGGTCCGGGTAAGCCAGACAATGGTGATGATCCAGATTATTCTGAGGGGCCAGGAGATTCACCTGAAGGTCCAGCTGGTCCGCCACTCCCTCAGAATATGACTGATGAACAGATGATTAACATGGGTCTAAATTTATTCAGTGTTTAGGCCATGCATCAATGCAGAAATAGAACAGCTAGTAGGAAAATGTCTAGAAAGGCGACCTTCGAATCCAAAAGCCAATGATATCCCATGAGATACCGAAGCGACCTTGGCAGACGGTCAGCTCGTATTTGTTTCACCTGGATGGAGAAGATTATCTGATAATAGTGGATCATTACAGTCGCTACCCAGAGATAGAAAGGATCAGATCCACTAAAGCAACAGCTATCATTTCTAGGACGATGGCAATTTTTGCTAGGCATGGGATTGCAGAGATAATGATATCAGACAACGGTCCACAGTATGACTCACAAGAATAGAGTTCTTACGTACATGGGATTTTAAACACATCACATCAAGTCCATATTACCCAAGATCCACTGGCTTGGCCGAACGTAGTGAGAACAGTAAAGGACCTTTTGACTAAAGCTAAACGAGATCACACAGATCCATACATCAGTCTGCTTGAGTACAGAAACACTCCTGTTGACAACTTGGCAATTGCTAATGAGCCGTACAATAAGAGCTGTATTGCCTGCGACAGAAAGGCGACTGACACCAAGAATTGTGTCAAGGAGTTTGGCACATCAGCGATTCAAAGAAAAACAGAAACGGCAGAAATTATATTATGACGAACATGCATCACGTCAACTGCTTAAACCTTTAGAGGAAGGAGAGTATGTTCGCATGCAACAAGCAAAAGGATTGTGGACGCCAGCGGTAGTAGAACAGAAGACGAGCACTCCAAGATCATATATTGTTAGAACATCGGATGGTAGCAAGTACAGAAGGAACAGACAGCACTTACTGAAGACAGGCGAGTTTCACCAGAACTTCAAATCGGGAGAACTCGTAGAACCACCTGACACTGCTGGAAGGTACTTCTCTCTCGGAGCAAGGAACAATTTGTCCTACTAGCTCCTATATTACCCGCTCTGGTCGTGTTGTGAAACCCAGACAGTTGCTCAATTTGTAAGTGTGATTCATTAACAATCATTCAACAGTAATTAACAATAACCATTAATCACTAATCATTTTCTGCTAAGAGTTTTCAAATATAAATGGATAAAGAGGGGGATGTAACATATCATAGTTAATGTTCCCGGATCCGTTATTCACATTCATGGGAAAGAAATGCTATCTGGAAATACGGGGACGAAAAAGGTTGTCGCCAAAATGTTGTACCTGAAAACATAAATGTCATACTCGTAAATAAAGTTAATTAACCTTGTATAACACTACATTGTGTCTATATAATACCAACACTCGTCCAGTCTGATTCTATAAGAAGTGTGGGAGAGTTATTAAAAGTATTTGGTGGCATCAACAGGTCAGGCGATTATTTGAAGTTAGCCTAATTTGTGAGAGCCCAATCGTGAAAACAACTTGTACTGCCAAAAACTGTGCCAGATATCCATAGATTGGACACTGCGCATGTCACAGTTGTGTGGGAATCCTCCTGTTGGATAGTTACGTTTTCGCTAGAATTCAACTGAGCGTCTTCATCACAACAGAGGCGATGTGAATTAGTAGGAAAATAGTTAAAGTTAAGAAATTCTACAGTGCCTAATAGACGCGTAATGCGTTTCCGTGATAGACTGAAATGACATTTTTCGCCCTCTAACAACCCTTGAGAAGGAGAAGATATGCATTTCATCCCATTTAGCTTAGAGTATAAACCATCACCTACTTAATGAACCATCACCTACTTAATGTAGTGTGGTGCGGTTCCCCTCGGACCTGACACCTCATGCGCCTAGGGGAAGTGTTATGCGTTTCTCCTCGGACCTGACACCTCATGCGCCTAGGAGAGTGATGCTGTGTTTGTGGGACGGGTAAAACACAGTCGATATCCAGGTCATCTGTCAAAACAGCATCTAGATCATTATGCAGAATTGATGAGGATGAATCAATACCATATGGAATGGTTTCATCCAAATCCTCTTCAAAAATGGAAACATACGGCCATTATCGGGGGATAATAAGTCATCATCATCGCCATGATCTTCAGAGCTTATAGCACGTCTCATTCGCAATATCCAGAGAGGTAAATCACGATCTCTGCACAGCTTTAATCTATCATGGTGAACAACTAGTTCCCGGCGTTGGTTTTTGATACCAAACAGTGCTTCTGACAACTTTTTATAAATAATAAATGGAGGTTGTAGTTTACTGGACTGACCTATTTTAGTTGCAGAATTAGCAAGATAAACTACATCATCAACATGATAGGCACGCTCATGCAAACTCTTTTTTTTTCGGTTATCCCGTGCTATCTCATGAGTTTCATGCAACGTTTGCTGTAACTGTTCGACGAAGTCACTGGCATCTGAAGGGGCATACTCTGCGGTTGCACATTATGTCAATAGGCTGTAGCACTTCTCGACCAAGCATCATCATGTTGGGAGTATACCCCATCTGTCGGCTTACAGTAGATCGTATAGCTCCAGCGATGAAAGGAATACACTTGTCCCAATCTTTCTGGCTGTCATGCTCTTGCAGGTAACACCGTATACACTGCAAGACAGTACGGTTTATACGTTCAATCTGTCCATTTGAACATGGTCTATAAGCTGTGGTGCATGTTTTTGAAATCTCCAGTAGATGGCACAGTTCCTTAAATAGGCTGCTCTCAAAGTTACGACCCTGATCGGTGTGTAAGAAATATGAACAGCCAAATGTGGTGACAAAACGCTCCACATACATTTTGGCTACCAGTTCTGCCCCTTGTTCAGGGAGCGCATAGCACTCAACCCATTTAGGTTACTCACCCAACAGAGGTCTCGAATCGGCCCGTGGAACCAGCGGCAGATGTGCACAGTTCGGATTCCAAGGTACGACTGCCGGCCGTCCGTAGAAACGGCGGGAATCAGCTAGCCCGGCAGCCGCGAAACACGAACTACGGAATTGCGGGATACCGCCAACAACACACTTTTTCCCCTAGGCGCATGAGGTGTCAGGTCCGAGGGGAAATACATCACACATCTCCTACAGATGACCAACTCCAAACTCACACCATTCAGAGTCGAACAGGAAGGCAGTGCCGTCTTCCCAACAGGTTCCTAGATTATGAAATGTATTAGAATGAACTTTAAGCATTCATGAATTGGACTATGTAAGTCTTCATGGACCCTACTTGTCCACCTGAATAAATGTTCCTCTGGTTTCGTCTTATTTCGGATTCATTTGGTCATGGTATTGTTGCGGACTGCAGTTAGCTTATCGGTTGTAGTACAGTACTACAATAGTAAGGTGATAATGTACAATGGTAACAGTAATTCAACATTATGTAATCCAGATGATATGAAATTATGACTTCAAATTTTAACATTCTGCATGACACTGAAGACATTCAACTTGTCCGGAAAACATTTATAATCATTGGCTTATGTTCCGTTTCCATCTTAGCTTTAGCTTTAGCTTTAGTTTCAGCAACAGCAAAATCGAGATGTTCAAGTTTTTGGGAAACTAAATCAGTTGGACACATAAGCACGCTTTTTTCCAGCAATAATACTCCTTGAGATACCAAAAACCCAAACAGGGGTCCATCGCTGTATGACTCACAGAACGCATTATTATAATTACGCGTTTTTTCAAATGACGCATGAATAATTGCATGTAGTAATGCGTGGTTATATTTACGCATTTTTTGATCACACATTACAAATATGCGTTGTCAAATGATGTGTAAATTGTTACGCATTAATCATACGCATTGTATTGTTAACTGTATTTATTGTCCGTCATGACGTGTGGTCATAATAATGCTCTCTGTTTATGTGTATATGGATTAAATCCATGTACACGCTTTTATAAGTATATGCAGCTATTTAATGCCAGTTCTACAATTGTCAGCTCAGATATTTTATATGGTAACTCAAATATATTATATATAGTTTTATTAGGTCAGCACACAGCCCAGGTATATTAATTCTGCATAGGTCAGTTCAGATATTTTATATTAGGCCAACATATTATATACTGCCATACCTAGGTATTTCATTTATTAAACGTGTGGCAATTACATGTTAAAATGATGCATTATTACTCTATAATGCATAGCTCATGCATATTTATAATGTGCATTACTCTATAATGCAGAAGTCTTGCATATGACAGCATATTTATAATATGCATTTAGCAAAGGCTGCATAAATCGTACAGATTCATTTCTTGCGCTTACCATTTCATAATACGCGAAGTAATTGGCGCGTTAGTCATAGCGCAAATTCATATGTTTCTTTCTTCTGCTGTATTATCCGTTCCGTTTTAGCTTCATTCAGATATCTTTATTGTGATAGGGATAGTGGGTTTTCCGGATTTCCTAAATTTGTGGATTCAGATCCGTTTCAATTATATAAGAGGTATATCATAAATGGTAAGGTTATAAATGTTCACTAAATTAAAAAATATGTAATATTCATAGGTTTTCCTCGAATCTCACACAACACTTCCACTAAATTCATGTGAGATTATTTTTATTACTTCTTTATCAATTCTGTCAGTTTTCTGCTGTGGTGGAAAACCACTGTCCTTAATTTTAGTTAGGATGCTATGCTATTTTAAAATCTGTAATGATGGCCCTCGTCCGGCAGCTGTTGATCTATCCATCTGTTTTATTATTAACACCTCATTCTTTCTGAATGGATCGACACCTAATATGGGAAATTTTTTTTTTAATTGGTAAATTCTAATTCTACCTTTAGCAGATGAGCGTCAATGCCTGTGTGTGTTTTATGGTGTGTAAATTTTTAAAGATTAGATTTTCAGATAAAATTTTTAATTACATAACCATGTTTTTATAAACGGGGGAGTGTGGTGCTGGCGGTATACCGCAATTCCGTAGTTCGTGGCTGCCGGGCTAGCTGATTCCGACCATTTCTACGGACGCCCGGCAGTCGTACCTTGAAATCCGAACTGCGCACATCTGCCGCTGGTTCCATGGGCCGATTCTAGACCTCTGTTGGATGAGTAACCTTTTATACGTAGTTACTACAGTAGCATCTGTGACGCTAGATTATGCCAATTTTCTCTGTAATTGACAAGGCAAAGAAATGCATTTTTTCTTAAATTTATTGTCACATCAATTAAAATGTCCTATTTCTATATATTAATATGTTATTCATGTGGTCAAAGTAATATGGTTACAAAGGCCATTCTCTTAAGAACAAAATTTGGCTATGCCTATTAAAAATAAAAGCTGCATGTCCAGAAATGTAATTTACAACAATGCACTAGGCTATTCCAAGCATGGACTGAGATGTCATTGCATTCTATAAATGAGAGGAATGCAATGCTATCTCATTCTCAGTACATGTTTAGATTAACCTGATAAGCACCAAACAATGCATGAAATATATTAACCCTTTAATGATCAAATTAACTGACATTTCCAGTGATCTTGAGGAATGTTCTTATGAAAGTCAAAAATCTGTTTTTATAATTGGATAACTTGCTCGATAACCGTGGCCGTCATTCCAGTGGTAAATAGTCTCTAGAGATATTCATCAACACCACTGCAGAAGTTATTTTGGCCGGTTCAGTGAGTATAACCCTTGCACCGATAAATTGCCCATATCTCATTTTCAAGGGAACCATACAGTAAAACTGTTGAATATTTTGAAATTAATTTGACTGGAAACCGTTGCTGCCTCTTGGTCTGCAAATGGGCATTGTCTCAGGACATTCTTAGCTTTTCTTGGACATTAAAGTGTTAATTATTCCAAGTTGTGTGGTTGAGATTAGAGCTGGGTGGTCTTACGGTAGTACCGTGAGGACCGCGGTATACCGTGAACCGATACCGTGACCGTTGACATTTCCAAATACCGTGAATACAGTCCATAATGTTTGAGCAATATTTGAGCAATATATTCATAAAATCTGACTTAACCAAGGGTAAATAGGTGCTAACAGTCTATTAGCCGAGTTGAGGTGAGAGTCGTTGTAAAAACAAACATCAAGACCTCAATTACAAAATAATGACAGGCAGAATTGTATGTCAAACGTACGTCTTGAAAGTCTCACGGTAAAATTGCTTTATTTAAAACATCTAAACTCATTCTCAGTCCGTCCGCCGGTAGTAATTATACTATAATATATTCCCTATTCTGTAAATATCAATACCGCCCAGCTCTAGTTGAGATCCTTCGTACACACCACCTAGCTGCCTTGAAATTGTACATTACTGCTTTCTGGGTTGAAAACTGGTTTATTAGTTGCACAGGCATGAGCGATTGATCAAATAATTTAATATACAATACATCATTACCATCCATACACTAGAATGTGCAGTCGATGGTATACCAACGCAATACCGCCCAGCTCTAGTTGAGATCCTTCGTACACACCACCTAGCTGCCTTGAAATTGTACATTACTGCTTTCTGGGTTGAAAACTGGTTTATTAGTTGCACAGGCATGAGCGATTGATCAAATAATTTAATATACAATACATCATTACCATCCATACACTAGAATGTGCAGTCGATGGTATACCAACGCGATCCCACATGTTCTGAACCCTGACTTAATGCAGAACCTAATGCAGCCATCACCTCGCAATCTAAAATCATATGACTAACCCACAAAGCAAATTTGGTTTCAGAATTCCACCAGCTACGCCATCCTATCCCCCCCCCCCCCCCCTCCCCCACACACAACCCCCCCCCCCCCCTCATCCTAGGGAACTGATATAACTTTTTCCCCTGCACCCCCCCCCCACCTCACACACCCACAGTAACACACACACACCTTGAGGCTTACGGTCTATGAGAATTTTGATTTCAACCACATTTGATCTAATTTCATGACTAATATCTCGCACCTGTGTGTGTTTATATTTCAGAATCAGATATTCAGATCAATAAAAGGACATGGATGGTACCACGGTGTATTTCGACTGGACACTTGTCCTGCTGCATCTCATTTACAAACTCACCAGCCAGGACTTGAGCAGATGATCGCTTTGTCATACTTAGCATGCTCAGAGTGGAGTGCTTTAGATCTCTGTGAATGGACATTTTACCTGATTAGACATACAACATACTCTTTTCAGTAATTGCTGTCTTGCACTAAGCAAATAAAATAGTTTTGAAACTATTAAACAGGTTTTATATTTTATCATTTCGTGCATATCACTAAGTTGTGTAATATAAAACATTTTAATGCTTAAATTCCAGTGTGTATATATATATATATATATATATATATACTTACTTATCCTATACTACCTTGATAGGCACATTTAGCCTGTAGGTAGATAATACAGCAAATGCATTGCTTCTTATAGTCACGTTCCATTATATATATATATTCCAAGACAATGGCACATGCAGTTAACCAATTAGCCCTTGGAACCCTAGCGGCTCAATTTCATGATAGCTATGCAGAAAAACTGTGGAATATTTTAAGACCAATTCTACTGGATCCTGATGCTTATGGCAGCAACAGCTTCTAGTCAAACAAGCTGGAAAATATTCAACAGAATATTTATTAAATTGGAACTGATTTTTTTATCTAGATGCAATGTAGGTCATATTGTGTGATGGTGCATGTCAATACTCCCACCCCCACCTCCATCTTACTACACCTATGCAGGGGTCAATGTCTAGTTTTACCAAATCGTCTATTGCCCATAGTTATTTCCCCCATAAAAACCTGAAATTCCTTGAATATATGGTTTTCAGTGTATCACCAGAAAATATCTTGACACATTTAGTTCAAATTTCAATGGACCATTCTAGTTTGCTGTTGCTGCCTATCGCAGCAAGAGCATCCAGTCAAATTTGTATCAAAATATTCAACAGCATGTTTATTAAATAGCAAAGATATACAATTCGTACTTGTCAGATTATTAAGCGTTAAAGACAGACTGTATCGAGCCATTCATGACGTCATATTTATGACTTTATCCTACACGTCAAATTATGTTAAAATATACAAGATATTATTCCTTAAAGGTGCATTTTCACACTAAAATGCTTTAAAGCGTTCAAATTTAAGAATGTTAAAGGCTTAAATTGTGTGACTAGATGTAACGAAACAAAAGAAATCTCAGCATTCATTAATTTCATTATGTATAAATTAATATAATTTTTTAAGTTGTAAAATTGAATTAGCGACATAAGCCCCTAATTCAACTAACAACCAAATTAAAAAAAATAATTTATATGGAATGAAATCATCATGCTAAGATTTATTTCGGTTCACTACTTTGAGGTACACAATTTACTCCTTTAAAATTATTCGATTTAAACAATTTTATTTTAAAGCATTTTTTGTGTGAAGATGCATCTTTAAGCTGTGAATAATTTATAACTGATGTGCAAAGATAAAACAGTGAAGTAAGTGGTCACTTGTGTTTTTATTCTGCTATATCAGTCACTGACAGAGTAAAATTCTGAGATTGACTTCATAAAACTTTGTTGAGGTAAGAAAGCTGTGATTGATGGAAAAAATGTCCAGATTGTATTTGGAATCTGACTACTTAATATGATATGATGCCCTAGATGTCTTCTATGTAAGACTCTTACCTGGAAGTGATATGAAATTTATCATTGGTGTCCGATTTTTGCCCTAGAATGTTTAACAGCAATTATTTGACCATGGATCAAATGTTCTGGATCACAAATATATAGATAGCCTATGACAGGGCATAATATAATAATTTGTTACACGCCATTTAAAATGCAATTGAATACATCTTGTAACCATTGCAGATGCAGTTTTCATCTGGCTTGACCATTAATCAAAATTTAATAGATGACTACTTATTGAAAATTTACCACTGGGATGACTGGCTCTTTTATCCAGACAGTTGTCAAATGGACACTCCAAGATGACAGGCGAGTTAATATTTTCACTTGCTTGATAATTAAAGGGTTAAGATGTGCAAACCCATGACCCTGAAACCTATTATGTAATATTACCCTTATCGTTATTTAAGCTATCTATCTGGATGAGAATGGTTTGTGAACGTGGGAACAAATAATAGAGCATTAAATGTTTTGGCAACATGCACGCTCGTTCTCTGGCTTGCTCAAGATATTGAATCTTGAATAGCTTTTTCACTCCTAATGGGAGTTAACTCTGCTTACGTCTGGAGCCAGTCGACGATCGTCTCCCTTGTGACATATAATGGAAAAAGCACGTCGTCCTTATCTGTAAGTTGCATTCTTACATTTTTGTAAAAACTATTTGAGGAATCCCAACGTCCATAGTACCAAGCGATGCAGCTAATCAGCAGCTATTTCCAGATACCCGAGTGATTAAAATTGGCGCAGGGACATTGGCGATATCAGCATGATCATCTATAGATTTACACCAGGAAAGTGTCTGTCAGCTATATCGCCCCTTTAACAATTACGACGTCATTCACCACTAGTCACACGGGAAAATACCACAAATCTATGGGGAATGCCTAAAATATTGACGTCATGAGGTCAATGACGTCATGTGACATCACAAAGTCGCAGTTGGTTAGCTCTTGCAGGATTTTGTAACGCGATTTGTGCTTGTGTGGCCAATCCAGTTAGTTACAGACTCAGAGTGGCCTTTCTTGAGGTTCTTACCACTGGAGTGACTGCCAGTCATTCCAGTGATAAGTTCCCGAGAGAGGTCTACACTGGACATACGAATGTACATATATTTTATTTATCCAACAAGAATTTGAATATTCTTTTTTCACTACATCAAGTTTTTTGAGCGACGGCTTTCATTTTCCTTTCCATCAGAGGACCAAACTCTACTATTCATTCCTTATCCTTTTTTTCTTTCTTTTTTTTATCCTAGTTATTTATGCTCTGTCATGTCGGTATAAAAATATTGAACTGCCATCCTAAATAATTAGCCATATATACAACCAGACCATTACCCATACCAGTATATCTGCTGCTCCGAAGCCACCAGCTAGATATTATGAAAAATCTAAATTGCTCCCAGCCATCCTAAACTACATGTTTTCTGCCAAGCTGAGGAAACCTTCCGGTAGCCTTTTTCTCACTTGTCCACTTCCCTAAGATTTCAATAGCTAATCGTATAATAATTATTCTACCGACAATTACACCTATACCTCACTCATCCCTTTCCACCCAATCCTATGCCCATCAAATTCCCTTGTTCTTCCTGTAGAAAACCAGTGAGATGTAACCAATATGCTATACTATGTGATTGCTGTGGTGTCTGGATACACTTATGCTGCTCAAAGCTTACCACTGCTGAATATGCAGAACTAGAAAACTCAGAGGTGCCATGGTGGTGCATTAACTGCAATAAAGATTTATTTCCCTATAATCACTATGATGATGATTGATACTGATTTCATGTTAGCTATCCAGGACATAAATGAACGACATAACCACATGTATCAATATACCCACCAAGACACACTTTTTAATCCGTTTAAGCTTAACAAATTCTACCAAAATATTATATCTCACGATGATACTGATAATGAGGAAATTAAATATCTAACACCAGAATGTGACTATATTCTTCAAAAGGAATTTAATGATAATTTAATTAAGAATGTAAATGAAACAATCACATTCTCTCAACTTCATATTAATATCAGGTCTCTTCTGAAGAATAACAATAAACTAGGCATGTTTCTAGATGCAAGCTCTCATGAATTTGATCTAATTGGTGTTACTGAGACCTGGCTGAAACCAGACTCACCACTAAGCTTAATTGATAGACAGCACTATAACTTCATTGAAAAGCACAACACACAGCCACAAGGGGAGGTGGTGTAGGCATCTATGTAAAGGATACCATTCAATATACTATAAGAGAGGATCTGTGCATGATGGAAGCAGTTATAAAGGCCTTTTTTATTGAAATACTCTGAAGTAAATCAAAAAGCAAAATTGTTGGTGTTATTTATAGAGCCCCAGGAACGGATAATGATAATTTTATCAAAGCTTTCGATAACATTTTGCAAACTATCCAAAAGGAAAACAAGATAGGACACATTATGGGAGATTTCAACATTGATCCACTAAAACAACTGCTTTTATACACAAAACCTACTAAACTTAATTCGCTCATATGGCTTCTATCCACTCATAACAAAACCGACTAGAATTACAGAAACAACTGCGACCATCATCGACAATATCTTCACAAATAGCATTGTTGAATGGAAAAATCAATTAGGTATTTTTGTTGCAGACATATCTGATCACTTGCCTATTTACTACCTGGGAAAAACAGAAGTTAAACAAAAATCATATATAAAAGAAAATCTAATGTGTAGGGACTTTGGAATAGAAAATATTGACAAATTTAAGAACGCTATGTCTGCTATAAACTGGAACTACATTATTGACTGTCAGTCATGTGAAGATGCCTATAACACATTCCATACTGTGTGCACAGATGTATATGATCGCGCCTTTCCACTAAAAACAGCTAAACAATTTAAACGAAACCCGACTAAACCATGGCTAACTAGGGGATTAATAGCTGCTTGTCATAAGAAAAACACACTGTACTTAACATTTATCAAGCACCCTACAAAGTACAATGAATCTCAATATAAAAAATATCGCAACAGACTAAACCAAGTAATCCGGAGAGCCAAAATCAATCATTACCATAATAAATTCATCAATCAGAAAGACAATATCAAAGAAACGTGGAAGTTAATAACGTCTCTACTGAATAAACAAAACAAGAAATCAGAGACATCAAGATTTTTATATAATGACAAAGTTTTAACCAACAACCAAGAAATAGCAAATAAATTTAATGAATATTTTATCAACATTGGACCCAGCCTATCAGAAAAAATTAGGAATACGTCTAATACAAATATAGAAGACTATCTGACAGGCAGCTATCAATCCTCAGTTTTTCTAAATCCTACTAACACAGATGAAATCTCAAAAATCTTAATGCAAATCAACCTGAACAAAAGTGCAGGCATTGATAATTTCAAATGGAATATTTTTAAAAACTGTCTCTCACAAATATTAATCCCATTGAACCACATTTGTAATCTTTCCCTGATGCAGGGTATATTCCCATCTCGACTAAAAGTAGCACGGGTGACACCAATATATAAAGCCAAGGACTCTTCTGACTTCACTAATTACCGGCCTGTCTCAGTACTTCCACTATTTTCTAAACTTCTATAAAGACTTTTCTACAATAGACTGATAAATTTCTTAAATAAATATTCTATTCTCTATAAAGCGCAATATGGTTTTAGACAAAACTACTCCACAACGCTGGCTCTGATAGATATATTGGAAAAAATAACAAAATCTCTAGAAAACAAAGAACATATTCTTGGCATATTTCTTGATCTTTCTAAGGCTTTTGACCATAAGATTCTAATAAAAAAAACCTCTTATTATGGAGTGAGAGGAATTGCCCTAAATTGGATAACAAGTTATTTATCAAACAGAGTACAGTGCGTACAATGCAATGGAGCTTGCTCTAGCAATGAAAACCTAGTCTGTGGTGTCCCGCAGGGATCAGTACTTGGACCTCTCCTGTTTTTAATATATATGAATGATTTACCCAATGTTTGTCAGCACCTTTCATTAATACTGTTTGCAGATGACACCAATGCTTTTTGCCACAACAAGAATATAGAAACACTATATAAAAATGTAAATGAAGAAATGGAAAAAGTAATAAATTGGTTTAAAGTAAATAAATTATCACTGAATGTCGGGAAAACTAATTACATGCTCTTTACAAAATCTAGAAAACTAAAGAAAAATGACTTGCCAAAATTGTACATTGATAATCAGGAAATACAGGAGGCTGAGTTTGCTAAATTCTTAGGTGTCTACCTGGATAAAGATCTAACCTGGGAGAAACATATAGAGATTGTAACATCTAAAGTGGCAAGAAACATTGGGATCATGCGACGACTTAAATCATACTTACCACCTAACATACTAAAAACACTATATTGCACGTTAATACTCCCACACATTACTTATTGCAACACTATTTGGACTAATACATATAAAATCAGACTGGCAAGACTAAAATCACTTCAAAAGCAAGCCATTAAACTTTTTGCACAAACAGGAGAGGCCCAAAATGTTTACAAGACAGAAAATTTATTAAAACTAGAAGATATTGGTAATCTCCAATTATATACAATAATAAGATTTTTTTAAAGGTAATCTACCAAATTCACTGTCTTCTCTCTTTAACCTAAACACTGAAATACACGCATACAACACCAGATCTAGACACAACTTTCACACAGAATACAATAGAATGGAAATCTCAAAACAAAAACCATCCTTTCAAGCTATAAAACTCTGGAATAACACAGCCACGAACACACGTACACGGATTATTAGTCAAAATTCCTGCAAACATATTATTAAACAAATGTTCATTAATAAGTACTAAATCGAGTAATTGGACCTCACTCATATATTAGTTACTACACCTTCATGCGCCCGGACACCACAGCAATTACCAGCAATTCATCATGAAGAACCACCTGTTAACAATACTGATATTACTGCTCTTGCCCTGCCTCAACACTCCGGTTTGACATATTGTCTACATAAAATAAAAGGTACCGGTACTGCTGAATATTCTGGACCTAGTGGAATTTGTGAGAGAATTTTCTGCATAAGGCAGCAATGTCTTCTATTCCAAATGTGTACAGAAGATTACTTACGTCATAACCAAATCAGTTTGTTGCTAGAATCATGTTGGGCATTGTTATCTTTACTGTATCATTAACCATAATCATATTTTATTTTATTATATTTTATGTGAATGTCTGGCTCCTGGGTCTTACAGACAACACATCCCAAGGGACATAGCTCCTTTTGCTGGGTGTTTTGAAGAGGACTTGACCGGGGGCTGTGGTTGGCTAAGCCACCAACAACTCTCGGTCGGGTGGCTTTTCTGAATATTCAGCGAGTGTGCAGCTTCTGTGTTAAATCCTGAGTCAAACAATAGAGGTCTAAATCTTACCATCCTCAATGGCGTAGTCAAAATTGCGCCATACAGTACAGTGCGCCGTGGAGGACAATGGATTGGTTGGCGGACTGATTGACGGCAGGCGTGGTTTATACCAGCCTGTCGGGCATGACTTTCGCCGACCTATAGTTAGCGCGTATTACATCGACGGGGGAATTAAATAAATAAGAAATTAATTTACGAATTTATTAGATTTCCGTTAAAGTGCATATGTATAATATTCAATTTTAACAACGTAATTTGCATCCATCTTACAAGCGACCTTTTTCCAAAGATTTTCAACATCATATAGTTGCCCTATAGACCATATAGGCTATACACCTACACGCACCCAGTTTTCAATTTTGAGCGTTAAAGGGTTGAATATAATTGGAATAACAAATTAACCCTTTCAAGAGGAAGCCGTTGTTATAGACTCTGCCGATCTGCCGTTAAAGGATCGTTCTCAACTGTTAGATGTAAACCTGTAAAAGGTGTAACCTGTGACCCTTTTGTCATAGCTATTTCCAATTTATTTACATTCCGGCAATGAATGCTCGTGTGTGATCTTAAGCGGCATTAAACAATGATCAGGGTTTTATTTCTTATGAAAACCACACAAATTAAAAAAATATTCTAAAGAACAGTTGAAGCTGCATAAAAGTAAGGCAAGCTGATAGGCACTATAAATGTATCCTAATCTATTTGTTACAAATTAGTTACTACATATTGCCCATGTACATGTATATGATATTAATTTCTGCGATATGTTACTTAATTTAGCTAATATACTATAATTATAAGAAGTTGTAAAGAGTACATAAAATTCAACTATGTGATTAATTATGTGTTAATGTGATCTTATTTAATGGTTAGGTAGCTACAATTATGAGTACGCTACATATATCTATCTTCAAGGAGGGACCAGCTATTTTGGACGCTTTTAATCTACAACCTTGTCTAGGTTGTACGTCAGGTAACAATAATGATCTGAATGGATGGAAGAATGAATGAATGACAATACACGTTATGTAATGTTGTTATAACTTTAGCTGGACATCAGTGGTCTTTATCAGCCTGTCTATATTACGTGTTAAAGTCGCCCGCTGGTAATCCGCATTACGTAATGTTGTTATAATTGTGAGTCATGTACACGTTTTATTTAATGTGGCCATCATAGCCTTGACCGTTTGAGGACAAATGTGTAAACTACCAGCCCTTTGAAAAATGGAAATTGGGTGGAGTGTGGACATCAGTGGTCTTTATCAGCCTGTCTATATTACGTGTTAAAGCCTCCCGCTGGTAATCCGCATTACGTAATGTTGTTATAATTGTGAGTCGTAGTGTTTTATTTAATCTGGCCCTCATAGCCTTGACCGTTTGACAAATTTGTAAACTATCAGCCGTTTGAAAAAAAAATGGGAATTGGGTGGAGAGTGGGTGTGTGGGATGGATAATGCAACCGGCCTACCTCCGTCGACTCGATTATTATTATTATTATTATTATTACGTTGTCGTTGTCAGGGTGTAATGGAGGATATAACAGTTTTCACTGTCCTATATGTCCAGTTGGCAAATTCAAACCAACTCGGAAGATCCGTACCACGGAGCATCTCAAGCAACACTTCTAGAGCAGCAAGGGAGTGGTCTGTTTTAACGGTACGATAAATTTAGCTTACTTAAATTACTTAATATGATGGTTTTTACGCTCGCTGTTTTTGAGTACTGGTCTCTATATGGCTTGATTAAAGGCACATATTCACGACAAAATGACTGAAAATTAAATTGTTTAAGTCGTATGCCTTTAGAGGCTTAATTTCGATCTAATGAAACGAAATTAGTTTTAACATGCATTCTGTATGATCAATGGGTTAATGTATTTTCTAACTATCTCGTTTATTTGATGTCTTACTTAACTCAACTCTTTTACCCTTGAATTTGTTCGAGAACATTTTAATTTTCTGATATAAAATGTCAATTTGCAGACCCAGAGAAGACTATTTTTGAAAATTTACAACTGGAATGACTGGCTCGATTATCGAAACATTCAGTCCTGTGGTAAATTTTCAAACATAATCATCTCTTAATGGATATTTCTCAAGGCCACAGCACACGCCATTTTTGCTAAATACAAAAAATAATATGAAGAAATGATTTTTATATATTTCAGGTTATCGTGTAACTGGCTGCACACAAGACTGTGGTTATGAAACTAAACGAAGTCGCGCGCATTTACACTGTCCATTTTGCGGCAAAACGCTAACCAAAAAGCAGGATTACCTCAGACACGTAGAACGCTGTTCGGGAGCAACAGTAGAAGTTAGTGAATCACAAGACTCTACCAATTTAGCTGAAACACTAGAAACCACCGAGAACGTAGAATCTAGAATAGCACCAGAACTTACAGAACCAGACTTTACAGACACCCATACCGAGGGCACAGAACAAACCCATGTATCAGATAGGCCTACAGAAATCACAATAACAGAACCGCAAGACACTACCGAGAACGCAGAACGAACAGATGTTACAGAGAACGACAATAATGAAATTCGGTACAACAAATACTCAGGCCGCCGAGCAGTTGCATCGTGACAAGGCACGCGATCTGTACTGGATCAACGAAATTAAACCAACAAATCACATATTTGCATTTCATTTAATGACACACTTAAAAACCATGTCAGTTAACCAGAAAGCACTGGTACGCCACCAGAAGGCAGGCAAGGAAATAACCTTAAATAGCTTGGGACAATTCATCCGAAACATTGGACTCCCAGAAACCTTTAAATCTGTCACATTACCAGCAACTGTGACTTGCAATGTTGTGCCACCAATTCCGACAACCAGTGCCAATTCTAGCGACGATGAGACTTTCATTGTTTCTGGGATTAGATATCAAAGACATCGTGTGTCTGGAGATGGCAATTGTCTATTTCGTGCTGTGTGTGTTTCTGTACCTGATAAGGACGAAATAGAACATTCCGTTTTGAGACAAGATATGTCTGATTGGTGTATAGCTAATCGTACGGTGCATGACATTTCAGAGGAAGAATTGCTTGAAATTTCTACACCGGGCACTGCTGTCGGAGAAGTGGCAGTTATTGCAATTGCCAATCTACTCAACATTGGTATCGTCATTGTGTTTAAAACTAAAACATCGATAGAACACCAGCCAATTCTACCAGTGATGGACAATCCCGTTTCCATGTACCCTATACTATTCGACTTGGGTGGTCACTATGATGCACTGGTGACAGATAAAATCGCGCCTGTCTGTAACCAAAATGTTGCAGCAGAAAACACTCTTAAACGAAAGTGACCATTCGCAGCAACACAAAGCCAGAAGCAGAAGAAAATTACACCCGTGCAGTTCACAGATTTACCGCTTCACGACAGACAACGACGAATGTTATCTTGGCTGGTTAGCGACGAAGACGTTGAATTAGCATTAACTGGTACAATTCTTCAAGAGACATGTGTCGAAACTAGGCCGGAGTGTGTATATGTTTGTATTTTGGATTCAAACGTTGACATTTCCGATTTACGGTCAATGTTTTCTGATGATGCATGGGCGGTTGTGACATCAACAATACTGTCTAAGAGACATACTGCAGTTTGGATATGTACGATATGCCAAACACCCATTCTTGAATTGTGTGCGAATCGTGTCTGTCATGGCTCCATATGTCGTGTGCAGGATTAAAACGCAGTCCAAAGGCCAAAGTTTGGTTCTGTGGCCACTGCAAGTAGGTCATGACATCATAATGAACTACGTGATGTGTACAATGACATCATAATGAATGACGTCGATAAGTATGTCACGAACGCATATTTCAAGACGGTCTATGCGTTGTTGTACAAATTGTTTGCTTTTACTATTTTATAAAATCGCATATTTCAAGACGGTCTATGCGTTGTTGTACAAATTGTTTGCTTTTACTATTTTATAAATATTCTGTTGACTATTTTGAAACTAATTTGACTGGGCGCTGTTGCTGTTGTACACAAATTAGTTACAAAAAATTTTCAACAGCTTCCCCGTAGTTTTCAGAAAATTTATAGCTAGAGCATTTGGTGATCGATCGGTTAGTGGTGGGCGGGGCATAGCTAAAAATGGAAAGGTCCATTATATATACAACTAATTACATCGCATGTAGACTGACGTCACAATCAAAGTGTAATGAATGTCAGCGCCATGAACATTGAATGAACTTAGTGTATCATAATAAACATTGTAGAATATTTTGAAACTAATTTGACTAGTTGCGAATTGTATGTCTCTTGCATGTCTTTACTAACGTTAGTAGGTATATATATATGATTATTCCATTCTGCGACTGTAGTAGTCGCCTCACAGCAAGCTTAACGGATATCCTGGAAACAGACTATTTGTCTGTCGTATAACGCAGTACAATGGATAGATCCGATTTTTCATAATTACTTACATCACATATAGGCTGATGTCACAATCAAAGTGGGTCATGAATAGCGTGTCTAGATCCGCCATGAGCATTGAATAATCCGTTAACTGTACAAAGTGTATGTCAAACATTGTTGAATAAGCAGCAACAGAACCCAGTCAAATTAGTTTCAAAATATTCAACATGTTACCTGCATAGTTAAGAATTGTATGTCTTTACTAGTAGACCTGTTTACTTGAAATAAAGTGTGCGCATGTGTGTTTGTAATTAAGAGCACATACAAATAGTGTTGATATTATTAATTGTATTATGTGATTGCATTCATAAGCAAATATACGCATGATTATTGACTTGAAAATAGTGTTTTCAGAGTTTATTCTTTCTAAATGTTTATCTCAACACACCCATCCATGCATGATTCTCCCGCCACCCCCCCCCCCCCCCCCCTCTCTCTCAATCCCTGTGTAATAGCGTAACAGGCATTTTGCCAACATCGTTGAACATGGAACAATATACTCACCTCCCTCAATGACTGCATAATAACAGACAGAGCATACATGCAAATGTAGCGTACTACTGGAGAGCTAGCTCTCAGCCGCGACGATTTCACTTCAAGAGTATACTTACCTCCCTAATACTTTTGATATTGCTAAATATTGGCTTTCACTCAATAAACACTCAGATTAAAACAGTTAGGTGCCCAGTAGAGCGCAGTCTGGCGGATGCCAGCCCCACCACCGCGCATGCGCAGACTAGCACTTCCTCTTTGCTAGATTATTGGCAGAGAGATCACACATGTTTTTTTGTGCAAAAGCTTTTCCTTGCTCTTAAACTGTTTTCATAACTTGGTTGTGTTATTTTGGAGTGATAGTCACTGATTAGGATGGCAGGAAGGATCACTTCGCCAAAGGGGGACCTAGGACCTTTGAATCAGGTGACTTCTAGTAAAATTAGCGAGTTTTCTTTCCCGGTGTATTGTGTTTCCGGGACTCGCGTTTACCGTGATAAGCGCCTTGGTTAGTTGGTTTATGTCAACTCGGTGCTACCTAAGGCTAATTTCTCTTTCTGTTTATGTCCACAGGTCTGTATGACGCTAGGTGGTGGCATCACAGCAGCAGAGAGTTAGTTTTCTCTCCACCATGGTTCCATTTCCTACTAACACTGTTAGGTTATCTAACCAAATGATTTATGTCCAGTGAGTTGGAGGCCTAGTATAAAGGTCTTCTCGCTTTGCCCTCTTGATCCAATTCCTTCCCCATGAGGTGGAGAGAGTTAAGAGGCGTGCAGGTGGTGGAGTACTCCGGTTCGTCACGTTGGATGGTTTGTCTATACAAGGTGTCAGGTATCTAGTTATTGATAATGTGGTGATGTTAATTATAGTAAGCAAAGGGAGATAATTAACATTTTTGCCAGAAAAGAGTTATCTATGTGTATCTGATGGTTGTGTAGTCGACGTATCCATTCAGCATACAATTCGTCCTCGCACTTGGATGTTTGTTGGGATCGATTTTTTCCTGTCACGGGATTAATGACGTCATAATCAGCCTGGCTATGTATTTATCAGCAATTCAAGTTGCAATGCTGGTTTCTGATGTATATTGATCTTTATGATCGTTTTCCTTCTCTTTGAGTTGGTTTGAGTGTCTAAGCTTAACTAGTTTGCTCATACTCCTCGTCCTTTGCCCTGTTTCAGGGACCGGGTTGCGCGTCCTGTGGACGATTTCTGCATGATAAGTTCTTGCCTCATCTTTGCTATCAATGTAGCCCTTGTGGTCCATCGGGTAATTGTGAGATATGTAAGCACTGGGGGGGGCGAGTTAATGTCCGAATTCTTGTGCTTGCAGGCGACGGACAAGGTGGTAGAGGAGGAGAAGAAGAAGCGGAAACGAGAGGTTGTAAGTAGGAAGGGTAAGGGGAAGGCCTCGTCCGCGGTGGATATGGAGGCCTTCCGGACCGAGATGTTGGGAGAGATGAAGAGGACAATAAAGGATTTGGTTCCAGAGTTGCTTCGTGGCATGCTTCCTGGACCAAATCCTTTACTGTCCTCATCATCGGCTTCGGAGCAGGTAATCCCCGCCTCTGGATCGGTTTTCCTTAGACCGCTTCCGTTGTTCGACGATTCAGAGGTGGCCCCATTAGAGGGGGCGTTCCACGACCCTGGCAGCAGGCTTATTGCCGCGCCGATAGGGGACCGTGGACGGTTGTCGCTGGAACCCGCGGGCTGCTTATCAGTCCAGGGGTATCCGCACGCCGCGGTGGCCAGTACCTCCTATGGCACCGTTCCTGGTCAGCCCGGGTTAGCTCTCTTTGCTGACCCGGGGTCTAATCTTTCTGACCAGGGTGATGAGGATTACCTGCTAGGGTCGCCGTCTGACGACGTGGACATGGATGAAGACGTTTGTGCACCCCTCGCGGGGAATACAGGCGGCTTCTTCCACGGTTTTACTCACCCTGGAGTAGAGTCCGCGGCTCAGGTGGTGGCCCAGGGCGCTGCTGATGGCCAGCGGTACCGCATACCTCGGCTTGCCGAGGGTGTTGCTGGTGCTGGCCGGGCCCGTGGTGGGGCGGTATGTGCCCCGCGCTCTGCCACGGCGCCTGCTCCTGGTCAAACCAGTGATATTGTCATGCCGGTGCTGTCAGGCCCGCATGTTTTCCCTGGCTTGCCAGGTGTATCAGCGTACCCGCCGTCAAGCTCTGCTGCTTGCGCTCAGGAGGAAGACGAAGGTCCCCGTCTTGTAGAGCGCTCGCAGTTAGCCACGGAGGAGGATTGGTCTGACGCTTGCCAGTGGTTGGTGAGCGTTAGGCCTGATCTGCCCGTGGAGCAGTCGGCTAGCCAGCGTGACCACAGGCCGTGGTTAGCTGGGAAACCGACTGCTAACGCTTTGCCTTCTCTGCCGCTGGCGGAGCATGTCGTTGACATGTTCGAGGCGGCGGAGTCGTCCATTAAGTCGAGTGGACGTCTCGCGAAGGCCCCTCGCGAGGTGGCCAGGCGTTGTCGCATCGTGCCCCTGGATTACCAGCGGTACGGTGTGGTACCCAAGCCCAGCGTGGATGACCGCACGGCTTTGGGTGAGGATGCGCAGCCAGGCTCCCGTTCTGACACGGGGGTCTTGTGCTCGAACGCGTTGCGTTCGGCGAATACCGCGTTGCGTGATGCGGAGGAGAGTGGGAGGGCTTCGATTGCCGCTCTGTCCCACGTCTCCCAGCTGTTACAGGGGGTAGTAACGGCATCCGCGTCGCGCCAGCCAAGTCCGGTCACGGTCCGGCGAGCCATCCAGGATGGTATTAACCTGGCGCTGGACTGTATGACTCGGGCGGTGACCAGGAGTGTCCGGGCAAGACGCACGTTTGCCCTGGACAATCTGTGCCCGTCTCAGGACCTTTACAATAGGCTACTGCGTACGCCTATGACGGGTCCTGGTCTTTTTGGAGGTGAGGGATGTCGACACCTCCAGGAGACGGTCACCCTGGTGAATAACCAGAGTGCGCTGCGCGAGCAGTTTGAGGTGCTGCGTCGTGCTAACGTTCGCGCCGCGCCCCCTGCGTATCGTCCCCTGCAGGCTCGAGGTGGTGCTGGCCAAGTCAGAGGCCAGCCACCGTCGCAGCCTCGGCCGCGTGCGATTCGGCCAGCAGCGAGGGGGGCGCAGGTTCCTCAGGCGCCGTCAGCCAGGCAGCCGCCCGCGCGAGGACCTGGGCGTGGTTATCGGTCCTGACGGGACGGTTACCGCGGTAAGAACCACTCCGGTGTTTATGGCGACGGGGACAGTGCCGCTCTTGCATGCCTCGTGTCCACCTCTGTCCCTAGGTGGACCGGTAGGTGGACCGGTGGGAGGCCGGCTAGCCGACCACATGCAAGAGTGGGAACGGTTAACTCAGGACCGTTTAGTCTTGCGATGGCTTTCCGTCGGGTATCATCCAGGGTGGATGACAGGCCCGCCGTCGCGACTGTCTCTAGTGCCAGTCTGGACTCCCATTCCGAGAGATCCAGAGCAAAGGTTGTGTATCGAGGAGATAGATTCCCTCGTACAAAAGGGAGCTATTCAGCCGGCACAAAGGTGTCCGGGCTTCTATTCAACCCTGTTCTTAGTAACAAAACGCACCGGAGGGTGGAGACCGATTCTCAACCTCAAGCCATTGAACAAGTTCATCGAGACGCCCAGTTTCAAGATGGAAACGGTGCGCTCGGTGTTGGCGGGGTTGGAGAGGGGGATGTGGACGGCGTCGATAGATTTGAAGGACGCTTATTTCCACATCCCCATCCACGGGGTCGCTTCCTGAGATTTGCATTCCAGGGCAGACAGTGGGAATTCAGGGTGTTGCCCTTCGGAATTTCCACGGCTCCTCAGGTTTTCACCCGTGTGGTTCTTGCGATCACAGCATACCTCCGCAGGAGAAGCATAGCAGTCCACACGTACATAGACGACTGGCTGTTAAAGGCACACGACAAGGAAGCTTTATCGGCCAATCTGGTGATTGTTTTGAAAACTCTCTCGGATTTGGGCTGGATGATAAATTTTCCGAAATCAGAGCTGACTCCATCCCAGAGGTTTGTTTACCTGGGAATGTTCTTCGATCTGGAGACGGGATATGTTTATCCTACTCAGGAGAGAGTGCAGAAACTCATCTCGTTAATTCAGTCAGTGTGCGACAGTCGTCATGTCCTGGCACGGGTTTACTTGAGAATGCTGGGGTTGATGGTTTCTTTGGAACCAGTCATTCCTCAGGCCGCCTTACGCAGGCGGCCGATCCAGTTGTTTCTCATGACACAATGGACCCAGAGTACAGGTTCGCTGGACTCGAACGTCTGATTCACCACCTGCAATGGTGGTTGCTCACAGAGAATCTCTTGGTGGGGGTTATGCTGACCCCTCCCCACCCTCAGGTGACTGTGTATACAGATGCATCGATGGAGGGCTGGGGGGCTTGCCTGGAAGAGTCCACGATATCAGGGCTTTGGAATCTGGAACAGTCAAAGGAACATATAAATCTACTGGAGCTAAGAGCAGTAGTCCTGGGCCTGGAACATTTCTTACAGAAAGTTCAGGGCAAGATTGTTCTTATTCGTTCAGACAACTCAACAGTTGTGACTTACATAAACCGCCAGGGCGGAACGAAGTCGCCCAGTCTCTGTATGATGACATGGAGACTGCTTTGTTGGTGTCTGGATCACCAGATTACCTTGAAAGCAGTTCATATTCCGGGAAGGTTAAACCTGCTAGCAGACTCATTGAGCCGAAGGATGAGTGTTTTACCCACGGAATGGCAACTAAATCAATGTGTGGCGGATCGTCTGTTCGACCATTGGGGGAAACCCAACATCGATTTGTTCGCAACGAAGAAGAATGCGAAGATGACGACGTACGTCTCTCCGATTCCGGATCCAAGCGCTTTCGCAACAGATGCGTTAGCTATCAGCTGGGGGAGAATGTATGCATACGCATTCCCTCCAGCAATCCTGATTCCAAAAATTCTTCAGAAAATCAGACAAGAGGAATGCCAAGTGCTTCTGATCGCCCCGGATTGGCCAAGCCGATCATGGTATACGGATCTGCTGGACCTTCTGGTCTGCAATCCGGTTCCTCTGCCTCTGATGGACGATATTATCTTCCAGGGCAAGGTCCTTCACAACAATCCGTCAATGTTCAGATTGACTGCGTGGATGTTGTCAAGGAATCTAGAATTAAGGAGGGCTTTTCTGAGCAAGCAGCCATGTTTATGGCCAAAGCCAGGAGGGGGTCAACCTCCAGAGCATATAATTATAAAATCAACAGATTTGCAGAATGGTGCTCAAAAAGATGTATTGATCCAATGGATTCATCTATTCAAGTAGTAGCTGATTTCCTCTGTCACCTCTATGATGCCTATAGCCTCAAGCCTAACTCTATTGCTGGTTATAAGTCAGCATTAATGTCTGTTATTCCTTGCTTGGCTAAGAGGGGAAGTGATGAAGTAAATACATTAAATGTATTAATTAAAGGCATGGGCAATCTAAGACCAAGGAATCCACCGGTGATTCCGTCTTGGAGTTTATCGCTAGTGCTTCAAGTACTAGGTGATAAGCCTTTTGAACCACTTAGTTCCATTTCTATGAAACTATTAACACTGAAGACTGTTTTTAATTGCTGCGGCCTCGGCGTGAAATTCATGCCTTATCAGCCGAGGATGACCGTTTTGTGGTTTCAGGGGAAGGCCTTAAGCTGCTACCTAGGATTAATTTCTTGGCTAAAAATCAGTCGTTGAAATATCCAGGTCAACCTATTATTTTGCCTGCTTTAACTAGATATGATCCTAATTCTAAAGCATGGTGTCCTGTCCGGGCGCTTTGCCGGTACAAGCAACGTACGGCGGAGTGGCGCACCGATCAGTCAGCGTTATGGTTGTCATATATTGAACCCCATGGCAGGGCTTCTAAGGACACCATTTCCAGGTGGATTGTAGAATGCATTCAGTTTTGCCATAAATCCGCCACCGGGAAGCAGGTTGACGTGGCCAAGGCTCACAGTGTCCGCGGCGTAGTGACATCCACTGCCCTATTTAATGGGGTCCCTGTGGATGATATTATGTCGGTGGCTCAGTGGCACTGTGAGTCAAGTTTTACAGACCATTATCTCCGTGACACCTCTAATCCTCTCGCCTTGTCGATTTTGAAAAAATAACTCGGTTTATATTTTTTGAGGAGGTTTTTCCTCATTGCTTATATATTTCACAATTAATTTATGGAAACACCCACTTTTTTGGGCCTGCATCAGTCTTCACCAATGGGAAGATGATGTCAGCAGCCATTTCAACAAGGTCAGTCTTGTTCATGTGTTGTCCGTTGTTGATTGTATTGTCACGTTACCCGTTATTAATATGGTGATGGTTTGTGTATTTGTGTGGTTCATTGTTGAGAGTTTACGAAAATGGAGCTTTTTCGTCTCTGTCCTGTAGTACATGGCACTTGTACGTAGAGAGCGTATAGGACATTGAAGGAGGGGGGGGGGGGGGGGGGAGCGCATATGACATTCGGTCATCTCTCATACATCGGTGGTGTTATCCGATGGTTAGTCAAATCCTGACTGTTTTTCGTACAGTTTCAGAAGTTTAAGTGCCTTAAACGCAGAAAAGCGTATAGGGATGAGCTGGTCTTTTGACCTCGCCTCCCTCCCGCCAGATTCACTTTCGAATTCTGGCAATATCAAAAGTATTAGGGAGGTAAGTATACTCTTGAAGTGAAATAAACAAAATCTAGGATTTCTTTTTTCACGAGAGAGTTGATACTTACCTCCCTAGATACGGACCCGGCCTCTCCACCCCGCAGAGGCTCGGTCTTCAGGCTCTTAATAGTTGCATGTGTGTCAGCCAATAATCTAGTCAGAGGAAGTGCTAGTCTGCGCATGCGCGGTGGTGGGGCTGGCATCCGCCAGACTGCGCTCTGACTCCCTGCCCAGTAGGGGCACCTAACTGTTTTAATCTAAGTGTTTATTGAGTGAAAGCCAATATTTAGCAATATCAAAAGTATTAGGGAGGTAAGTATCAACTCTCTCGTGAAAAAAGAAATCCTAGATTTCGTTTAGATTGCGGCAACGAGCGCAATATATGCCCTCAATACTAACCCTATACGGCTCAGTGGCGCAGTACTCTGTGGCGCTGTCTGGCGGACTACGCCACTGACGCCGGTATGATTTTGAACCCTTATCGAGTCAAACTACCAGCACTCCAAGATATATTTCATACATAACCTGGCGAGGTGGGTCAGTTCAGATGCTTGGAATTTGTTTAAAAATTAAAGTTTTGTGCTGAAATTTTTGCATTTGTATTCGGAAGTGTTATTTTACAGTGTTAAATTTTTGCGCAGATCTGTTTAAGAGTTTTCTTTCACGAGTGCATTACTTGCTTACATTCACGAACTTCGGTACCCATAGTATACACAGATCCAGAACTTGATCATATCTAAGAGCTCTAAAAAATCCAGCCATGACAAACACACTAAGAAATAGACTCGAACACAGATTCACATAGCTGGTTTACTCTCTTTCCTCTAAGGAAAAGTGATAGACAATAATAATAATAATAATAATAATAGTAGAAACAGAATGAACTCCAGCCCCACCCCACCCCACCCCCTTCATCCCCTAGCCCATTCCAATGAGTGAAATATGTTACCCACAGTATGAAGAACAATAAAAAACAAGTGAACCATGTTTGTCAAATGTCTTGTCTTTTTCTCTTTTTTTCTCTTCTTTTTCTGTGTCAAATCCTATATTAATTGTCTGTAGTTATGTATAATATATATTGTCATAATGCCTTATCATGTGTAACTTGTATGTTATTCTATGTCAGGGGTCCACAAGCTAATAGGCACAGCCTTCAGTGGACTCCCTGTTATCATATTGTAATTTGTAATATTTACCAAGAGTGAAGAGAATAAAAATCAAATAAAATCAAATCAAATCAAAAATCAAAAGTATATAGATCAATGATTATAGTAGTTATGAATTATAAAACCATTGTAAATCCGCTGATCGGTCTAAGGGACTACAGTGAGTATAATCTGCGGAATTCTGATAACACCCCCAGCAGGTCATCAGTTTTCGCGGGCCAATCCACACAACAGCAGGTCAACCCACAGAGCGAGCCATTCTAAATCGTACAATACAAACTATTCAAAACGGACTCATGCTGACTCTCCAAAACAGCATGAGGCACCAGCGAACAATAGACTGCAACCTGTGCATACGGATGAGCGTAGCTTGTTTTCTGCATTTAAGAGCTTTCTTTCACAGGCTAGAAGAAACTAACGTACAAACACTGCATATATCTGCTTTTGTTGCACATATTGGTCTAAAGCCATAAATGTTTGTGTTTGATAAGTGTGTATTTGCGGACCCAGGAGGAGTCTATTTTTTAGGGTTTTCAACGGGAATGACTGGCTCGGTTATTCTAAAGCCATAAATGTTTGTGTTTGATAAGTGTCTATTTGCGGACCCAGGAGGAGTCTATTTTTTAGGGTTTTCAAAATAGGGTTTTCAACGGGAATGACTGGCTCGATAACCGAGTCAGTCATTCCAGTTGTAGATTTTTCAGGGGTGGTCTTGTCATGGGTCTGCAAACTGACACTTTCTAAAGAATTTGAATTTTTTGAAAAATTCTAGGCTTAATGAGTTAAAGATCTAAACCCATAAATGTTTGTGAAACAGACACTCAAATGTCACCCTTGTCTAAGTCAGCCCAAACCGGCTGCAGTAGTGGTCTTGAGAAATGTCCATTTGTAGCCCAACAGAAGAATAGCTTTGAAAATTTTCCAACTGGTTTGACTGCCTCGGTAACAGAAATAACTCGGTAACCGAGCCGGTCAGTCCAGTTGCGGATTTTTCGGAGCATCTGCTTTTGGTGTGTAAATGAGCAATCAGAATTAAAACTTTTTGATAAATCTTGGTGGTCTTGAGAAATGTCCATTTGTAGCGCAACAGAAGATCTAGCTTTGGGAATTTGCAGCTGGTTTCACTGGCTCGGCAACCAAGCCAGTCAATCTAGTTGCTAATTTTTCGGAGCATCTACTTTTGGTGTGTAAATGAACAATCAAATTGAGAAAATTGGAATCTTTTTATAAATCTAGGCCATTAGAGGGTTACCAAGAGTGACTATATACTCATTTAATTCCAATATTTATCTATAGATGTTGGTGTATGTTGATGCGTGCAAGTATATGTGGATGTATATATGGAAGTATGTATATATGTATACATATACTATCTAAAATTGAACTTCCATCCTAGAATATTGATTGATCCTAGGATGGCATTGAACTTTGACCCATATGACATATTTGCTGGTATAAAATTCCCCACCCAATCCAAATATTTACGTACATGTCTGAATTAAACAGCCTTAAGCTTGCCTTCTGGAATATAGATGGTGCTTTTACAAGATGCAATGGCCAAAGAACATGCAAGATCGACGACCCAGACCTTCAATCAAAACTAACAAAATTTGACATTATCTGTTTTGCAGAGACCCACTGTGGTGAGAAAGATATATTTTCTCCCCCAGACTTTATTATTAAACAGAATACTAGACCCAAGCTAGTTACTGCGAAACAAAACTATGGGGGAATGGCAGTTTGCATAAGAAAAGAAATACGCAACGGCATAAAATTTATTACCCCCACTAGCAGCGAAATTATGTGGCTCAAGCTTTCGAAGGTATTTTTTAATCTAGATCGAGACCTATACCTTGCGGTAGCTTATGTAAGCCCAGTTGGCAGCTCATTCACTGCTAGGAGGGAAAACATTTTTGATATTCTAGAAAATGATATTGCCCTCTATTCTAAATCTGGTAACTGCCTAGTCTGCGGCGATTTTAATGCCCGAACTGCAACTGACCCAGATTTTTGCCTTGATGACCAGTCTCCTATAACAGATTCGCAGCATGACTATGTAAGTGATGTGAATCTTCCAAGAAACAATATGGATCCGCATCAAGTAGATAGTCATGGCAAGCTATTATTATCCCTTTGTAAAACTACAAACATGCGTCTTCTCAATGGCCGCATCTTGGGTGATTCTTCTGGTCATTACACTTGTTTTAGTCACACTGGCCCACCTAGTGTCATTGACTACATGTTAGCGTCTACTGATGTACTAGGTAGAATAGGATACTTTTATGTAAATAACCCCACCCACTTTTCTATTTATTGCATGTTAACTATGGTGCTCGATACCGGCGTATATATACATGAACCAAGTAATACACCCAATCCACCGTGTCCAAAATTCATATGGGCAAAAGGTGATGAGTTAAAATATATGAATGCTATGATAAATCCCACAATTAAATATGAAATTGACAACTTCATGTCAATACAGACTTTACAGTGATACGATTGAGCATCTAGCTGAATCGGTGACTAATATTTTAATAACGGCTGCAAAAATCTCAGGCATAAAGCATTCAAATCAAACAAGAAACAACAAGAAGAAAAACACCAAATTTATAAATTTCAAGAGAAAGAATTGGTTTGATGCAGAATGCAAGGCAATGAGGAGAGATCTTGGATGTTTGAGTCATGAAATTCATAAAGACCCACAAAATCTCACGCTTATTAGCATATTCCGCTGCCTCCGTAAGAGATTTAAGAAAACTTACAAGGAAGAAATCAATCTTTACAGAGCAGATCGTAGATCAGATGGAATCGTTGCAAACTAGAAATCCTCAAACTTTCTGGAAATTATATGACCAACTTAAGGATTCAAGCTCAAAATCAAAAACTAACCCTGTATCATGTATAGAATGGGTGTCCCACTTTAAGAAGCTTGTGAATATGATGCCAGTATATAGTGATCTGGATTTCCAAAATGAAATTGATACATTCCTCTCATCTAATAGAAACAAAATCTTCAATGAATTGAATTTCACGATTTCCACATCTGAGATCTCTCAAGCCATTTCCAAACTGAAAAACAACAAAGCCAGCGGTCTTGACCAAGTACTTAATGAAATGTTGAAAGCCGGTCAAAATGTTTTGTTACCTATCCTGCATAAACTATTCAACTATCTTTTGACCTCGGACCATTTCCCCGATAATTGGCGCTGTAATTTCTTAACACCACTTCACAAAAAGGGTGACCTTTCCAACCCAGAAAACTACCGAGGGATTGTTGTTGGTAGTAACCTCTGTAAATTGTTCTGCAGTATATTAGGCAACAGGCTATCAAAATTTGCAGAAGCCAATAAACTAGTACCCCCAATGCCAGATCGGTTAAAAAAAAAATGCCAGAACTGCTGACCACATATTAGCACTGAAGTCAGTTATTGACAAATATGTCAATGCCATTGCCAAACAGAATGTTTTTTGCTGTTTTGTCGACTTTAGATCTGCATTCGACACTGTCTCACGAAAAATGCTACTATTTAAATTATTAAAAGCTGGTATTGGAGGTAATTTTATGTCATCCAAAATATGTACTCCGATGTCCGATATGCTGTCAAGGTACCAGATGGACACAGCAATAGCTTTTCTTCCTCTATTGGTGTTAAGCAGGGGTGCGTTCTTAGTCCCCTTTTATTTAATCTGTACCTGCGCGATCTGCCTGAATGTTTTGATGACACTTGTGATCCTGTTCAGTTACACAATATGGCTATCAACTGTCTAATGTTTGCAGACGACTTGGCTATATTGTCAAAATCCGCAACTGGTATTCAAAACGCATTGAGCAAACTAGGTTTACACTGTAATAAATGGGGTCTTAATGTCAACTTAGACAAAACCAAAGTAATTATATTTAATCGAAGTGGGCGTTTGTACAAGAAATACCACTTCACATTTCTTGGCTCTATGGTCGAGGTTGTACAATCCTATTGCTATTTAGGGATTGTATTTACATCATATGGCTCTTTTAACCCTGCATGTCAAAGACTTGCAGATCAAGCCCAGAAAGCTTTATTTAAACTCAAGTCGATCAATGTCCGAAACAACCCATTAATGGCATTTAAGCTATTCAATTCCTTGATTTTGCCAATCCTGTCCTACTGCAGTGAAATATGGGCACCATTCTATATAAAGGGTATTAATTCAACCAATTTCATGCAGTTAGGTGACAAGTAACCTGCTGAAAAGGTTTCCATCAATTTCTGTAAGTATATATAAGGGGTCAGTAGGAGAACTACACATGCTGCTGTTCGAGGTGAACTCGGACAGTATCCCTTACTGACCACACACCTAGTGTATGCTGTAACATTCTGGCAAAGATTGTGTGCACTAGACTGCAAAACTGTAGTTTGTCACGCCTACGTTGAAACATCTATGGCTCAGGAAACTGCTAATTGGTCCACACACATGAAGACTTTGTGGGCCGAATTTGGTCTTGCAGACATATGGAGCAATCGTTGTCAGGATCTTAATAAGACCAGGTCGATTAAATTATTAAAAGATGCAATGGAAACTCGGTTCCAGTCTAATTGGTTGTCCCATGTAAACAGGGACTTTATCAACCAATCTACTAGGGATAGGCCTACATTACAACATGGATCTAAATTAAGATGTTACCGAACATTCAAAAGCAAATTCTGCATTGAAAATTTTTTTGATTCTAGATAGAAACGTTAACAGAAGAAGGCAATTTGCCAAGCTAAGAGTAAGCGCACACAATCTTCAAATAGAATTGGGCAGACACACTTCTCCCATAACTCCTTTCGCAAACAGACTCTGCAAACTCTGTGACTTGCAAGAGGTTGAGGACGAAAAGCATTTTGTAATGACTTGTCCTGTTTATCAAGAAATGAGATCAACATTACATAATACATTTATTGACTTTACAGATTTCTCTTCTCTCTCAGAATATGACAAATTTGTCTTCATAATGAGCTGCAATAATGGAGACAGCGAAATATGCAAGCCGGTACTTAATTTTGTATACGAATCCTTCCAAAAGAGGCATAATCTCCTCAACCCCCAAAGTAATTGAATTGTTGTTCATAGTGAATGGGGTGCATTCTGGAAATGTGTCACTGTACCGTAACTTGTAAGTACATTTATGATTTTGCAGTTGCACGTTTTCAGAATGTACCTCATTGCTGCCTACATCCCATTATGCGGTATCGAGTTATCCACTATTGTATATATTAATTCATAGTATTGTTACTACACATAGTATATATATATAACGTATTATAATATATACTAATGTTTTTATTGTTTAATTGTCCATTGTCTGTACGTCTTATGTTTTGTATCACATTCTGTGTTTGGCAATATCAACATGTTCATGATTTTGTGCCAATAAAAATATTCTGATTCTGAGTTAAAAATTGCGTTTTCAATTTACATTACTGACATTTCCTAAAATTACCCCAGGCCTGGTATTATTGTAAAATAACTAACAGTTCAACGAATTTACATTACTTTTTATTTCTGAAAAGTAAATAAATTATAATTTACCAGTCAGGCTTTAGCATTATTTCTAAAAACATCACAAATAATGGCAGAAATGGCACAACCTTATGATATATTTTGTGTTCAAGAACACTGGCTTTTTAACTTCACTAACATGTCTCACCAGCATGTGTAAATCTTGTATATATGATGTCTTGATGTTTAAAGACGTTTGATACAGATTCAGAACAGATATTGAGTGTTTGTATTTTGTTGGCATGGTCGATACAGCGAATACAGTAATTTGACAGCTGACCGTGTTACCAGAGTGCGCTATATAATTAAAGCTGAACTGTTACTTTAAATAAGAACGTTACATCTCTCTTTCTTAATAATGAACAAGAATAAAAATACCAAATCAAATATGACAATTATCAAATATAGTATTGTGGTAAATTAAATGAGATTAAATAATGTATGGTTACTATGTTGAAATTGACATTCAAGACTAAAAATACAGTTACATTTGTGTGCGTGAATGCGAGTAGGTGCATGTTTCATAAGTGTGTTTCTATTTTTGTAAATATACTAATAATTATATCTGATTGTCATTATGATTGTCTCTTGATGTGTACGTAGAATAAACTGATAACTAGAAAATGTCTTAACTAGTTATGTCAAGTAATCCTTGAACCTAACGGGTAGTTTGTGCTCACGAGCTGATCTGCGTTGTTCCATGCACGATGGTAGGCGTGGTGAAGGATTTGGTTTTGGAAGACATGGCTGTGCTAAGTCTAAATTCACATAGTTCTTGTCTGACACTGATTGACCATTATTTGATGGCATTTGTTTGTTATTATCACATGACAGATCCTCATCCTCCTCAGAATCCAATTGTTCCTCACAAATATGAACAGGTTTTGGTGCTATCGGCTTGAAAACGGAAACATTTTGGGTGATTCTGTTATTGTCTTTTTTAGCTGTGATCATGTTGCCTTTGCGAGCGATAACGCGATAGGGATGCGGATTGAATGGTGGTGTCAGTTTGTTGTGTTTGGTTTGACGTACCAGAACTGTGTCACCTTCTGTTAGCTTACTTTGTTTCGAATGATAGCGATTGTCTGCATATGTTTTGATCTTAGATTTACTGTCATCATCATGATGTTTCATTGTGTCATGTATCCTTGTGATGGGTGGTGTCTGATTCACCTCCGGTAGTGAGATTCTCATTTTACGACTAGTCAATGCTTCAAATGGCGATATTGAGGTGGTAGAATGCGGTGTCGCTCGATACTGGTGAAGAAATTAGTTTAAATCCTGTTTCCAGTTGCAAAATTCTGCTGATGAGGTACGCGTTGCTTTGTTGAGTGTCCTCATGAATCGGTCTACTTCACCGTCGGCTTCTGAGTATGCTGGTGTTATCTTTCTGTGTTTGAAACCTAAATGATTTGCAAAGTTTGTGAAACCTTGTCCATTGAATGGTGGACCATTATCTGATTTTGCTACCCTTGGTATACCTTGTCTCGCAAATATGGCATCTAGCTTCGGAATCACTGCTTTTGCCGAAGTTGTTGATACAAATTCCAGTTCCGGATATCGACTATAGTCATCAACGACAAGAAGCAGATATTCACCAGAAGGAAATGGGCCTGAAAAGTCCATAGAAACTTCTTGCCATGGGCCATCTGGTAGGTTAGACATTTGTAAAGGTTCATGTTTTTCAGAAGTGTGTGTGGATGCTTGACATGGAATACAGTTCTTAACAGTCTCTTCTGTAAGTCTATCTATTCCTGGAAACCATACTTTCTCGCGGATTAATTGCCTTGTTTTCACAATTCCCTGATGTCCGGCATGAGCCAGTCTGACTGCTTTTTCACGTAATGACTTTGGAATCACAATGCGATCACCTCGAAGAATAAGTCCATCATACACTGATAGTTCATCTGAAACCTTTCTGAAGTCAGAGATTTCTGCATCATTCCAGTTACTGATATGAATAGCTTCAATTACTTTCTGCAAATCTAATTGAGTGTCTGACTTTGTTTCACTAAGTGTCATTGCTTTTGGAATAGCATTGTTACAAATATAGTTCACATATTCTTCTGCGATACTTGAACTGGGTGCAGGATTGGTTGGATGTCTGCTTATATAATCCGCAGGATTGTTTTCATTCTTTCCTGGTCGATACTGAATGCTACACTGGTATGGTGTAAGTCACAGTCTCCATCTCTCTATTCGAGCTGATGTGGGTTTTTGCGATTTGAATATTCCAATCAGTGGTTTGTGATCTGTGATTACACGAAAAGAAGAACCATACACGTATAGATGAAAATGGTCTGCTGCCCAGATCACAGCCAACATTTCACGTTCGGTTTGAGAATATCGATACTCTGTTTCTGAAAGAGCTCGACTAGCATAACTGATTACTTTGCTATCTTGCACAAGAATTGCTCCAAGACCACATGGGCTAACATCTGCTAGTATTTCTGTTTCGCATTTTGGATCAAAATACTCCATGACATGAGTTCCCGATAATGCTTCTTTAAGTCTGTCAAGTGCATTCTGCTCTGTTACATCCCATCTCCATTCGGTATCTTTGTGTGTGAGTTTTCGCGAAGGAGCTGTAATTGTTGCATAGTTTTTAATGAATCGTGCAACATATTGAGACATTCCCAATAGAGATCTTACATCTGATACTGATTTTGGTGATTCTGCATTGCTGATTGCTGTTATCTTATTTGGATCATGCTTGATGCCATTTTGTCCAAATGTATGTCCAAAGAAACTTATTTCTGGATGTGAGAGTACACATTTTTCTTTGCTGAGTGTTACACCATTTTCACGAAGTCTCACTAGAACACGTCATAGGTTTGCATCATGAGTCTGTTGGTCATTTCCATGAACTATAATGTCATCCGATAAATTGCCGCTGCATTTATTCCAATCATCAATCGTTTGTATCGTCTTAAACCTATATGTGTACTAAATGTTGTAATGTGCCTGCTTTCAGGGCTAAGTTCAAGTTGGTGATACCCAGCTGTTAAATCCAATTTAGTGAAAACTGTGGATCCATTTAGATCATTGATTAATTCATCTATTGTAGGAGTGATGTGCTTTTGTCGTTCCACCGCTTTATTCGCTTCGCGCATGTCAACACAAATACGTACTCCACCAGTCTTTTTGGGTAGTTACGATTGGGCTTACCCAGGGTGTTGCTCTGTCAATTTTCTCTATAATGTCTAAGGACTCAAGTTTCTCCAGTTCGTTCTCCACGTCCTGTCTGATATGAAAGGGGATACGTCTGTGTGGCTGCTGTTTAGGTTGAATGCTGTCATCTATGTGAAGTTTGATTTGTTTGTTCTTTACTTCACCAATTCCTAAAAATAGATCACTGAATTCATGTTCTATTTCTGACTGTATACATTTTGATTCAATTGTTTGTGTGAGATGAAGTATTTTCAGAGCTTGTGCTGTCTGACAACCTAACAGATTACCACTATTTCCGTCAACAATATGACAGTCGGCTACTGTATCTAGAGTTCCAATCTTAACATTTGTTTTCAGAACACCTAAAACTGGTCATGGTGTTTTGGAACCATATGGATAGACTCAGAGTTGCCCTTATGCGTTCTTTTGCGCGTATATACTCATAAAAATGGCAGAGGAACGCATAAAAATGAACCCTCTGCGTCCCCGAGGACGCACGGGGGACGCAGTGAAAAACTGTAACGGAAACTGGTAACTTTGCGTGTGCTTAATTATCGCTTATATTATCGTGTGTGTATATTTATTTGTGCATGTTTTTACTTTAAAAAATATACCTAATGCATTGTGTGTTCAATAAAACGAACTTACTGCGTTGTTTAAGACTATGATTTGTTGTATGTTTTCTTGCACAACTCAAAGTTGTTAATGCCCATAAATCAGATTCAACCACCACATTTAATTGTAAACACAATCCCCAAATCATCCTTAGTATTACATTTGATCTAATTTTGATAAATAATGAGTTTACAAGCCCGATGTTAGTCGCCTTGTTTGGCCTACAAATTGCAAAAATACCCGCCATGTATGTTGCGCTAAACATCAGTGTGACGTGTCAGTATTTGATTGGATAACAGCGGAATCTCCATCTAGAGGAACTCATGCTTGAGAAATCCAATACAACTGATCAAGCGTATACAAACATGCATGGGCGTCTTAATCCTTTCACGGCTCAGAACATTGGACAGATCACAAAGTTGTTATAACTAATATGCTGAATATTTTTTAATTAATTTGCGCATGCCTACTTGCCTAAAGCAGCAACGACTTACAGGCAAAATATTTTTTTTCTATTTACTTATCAAAGTAGCTAAATGGATGAAGGAATATATAGAAGATATTGTTATACCTTTTACATTTGAATGGCCATTTGACGGATTAGCGGCGCTGTCTGTGTATTGCTGTTTGAATAACGGTATCAATACGCGCTACAAGCCGTCTTTTATTTAGCAATAGCGGCTGATTCATTGACTGATGGATTAGAGTTTATAATGTTAACAATACTCGATCGTTAGGTGTTCCCAATTTCTCAACTCAAAAGCTCATCCCAGCAATGATGTTCAACGATATCGTCGATCTACAGGTAGGCATACGTTAAAATATTGATTTTTTTCAAACAGCGTATAGCTCAAAGCTACCCGATACAAGCGTCCTTATTGGATACACGCTAATGCGTTATCTATACTTCAACCAATCAGCAATCACGTTACATAGTTACTCCCTATGAACTAGACATATCCGGTTATTGGCTGATATATTTTCACTAATTACGCATTTTAATCTGATTTATACAGATTATTTTTGATAAATTATTGTAGGTTAAGTCGTCCTTGAGCAAACTCGCCCCAGATACTCGTAATTTTTAAATTCGTCCAAAGTCAAGTTAGGGATTTATAGAAAAACTAATGCAGAGGTCTTAGCTAATTTCTAATGTAGTGGTCTTTGGAAATGTTAATCATACAAGGTTGTCAATGTAGGTTGGTTGGTTTATCAGACAACAAACAAGTACAGTGCTTTAAGTTATTGTTTATTGACATACAGTTCAAATGCCATTAGTTAAATATACAATGGCCTTTGCAATATATCAATTGTAGCCACGATTGTAGATCACATAATACCTTTTTTTTTAATTTACCACTGGAATGACTGACACTGTTTAGAGCCAGTCATTCCAGTGTTAAACTTTCAAAAATAGGTATTTTTGGTGATATACAATAGTGGCCAAAAGTGTTATGTGCTAAAGGTTAATAAACTATGCATAGTTAATATTCTCTATTTATACATTAACAGTATTTACACAATGTCATACCTAGTGCTTTCAACATGTTTAATAAAGTGCTTTATAATTAGATCAATGTGTTGTGCTTATTTTAAGAAAAAAACATGGGACCCCTATATTTCAGATGAGGACCACATGGGACCCCCGTATTTTACAGTGGGACCCCTAAATCTGAGAGTGTGGGGTCCTTGGGACCCCCAAAAATCAGATGTGGGCAACACTGGATAGACTGATGTCTCTGAAGATTTTAGCGATTTGAGAGAGTTTTCTGACTGAATTAGTAATTGATATGTCTGACTGTCTAGTATGTTGACTGAAGCACCAGAATCAATTGTTACTTGAATTGGATGATTTTCAATCTTAATCTGACATTTTGGAAGCTGTCCACGATAGGTTACATTGCTTACTGTATACCTGTCAAATGTTACGCTGTATACACAGCCTGCATCGTCTGAATCATTGAGGGCTGTATTCATTGCCTGTACTGTCTGTTTTTTCATGTTTTGACTTCCTGCAGACTTTGGCAAAATGTCCGAATGTACCGCGCGCATTGCAACGTTTTCCTTTTGCCGGGCATAACTTTCTGTGAGGGTACTGCCCACAACAAAAATATCAAGGGTTTGTTGAATGCGCTGTGCTGCTCTTTCGCTGACTGGGCTTACATGATTGTGAACGATGACGATTGCGCTGCGACTGATTATAACGACTGAGTTTTCTCGTATGTGGTTTGTTTGTACTTATTTCATGAGATTGTGGGTTGTCTTGGTCGATTTTATGAACGTACGATTTACTAGGATTATTTTCAACTGTATTAGCTTGTCGTTAACTGACTTCTAGTGCACATCCAGCATCTATCAGTTCTGTTAATTTAAGATTCTCACGTAACATTCTTCGACGTAACCTTTGTGATTCACAATTTAAAATTATTTGTGCTGCGATTTCTTTGTCAGTGTCTGCAAAGTCACAACTTTTTGCTGAGCTGGCGTAGTCTAGTGTGATAACTATCTAGTGCTTCACCTTCATTCTGCTTTGCTTGTCTAAAATTATATACTTCAAATGCAGGGTTTACTTTTGGTGTGAAATATTGTGTCAAAGAGTCTGCAGCTTTAGTGTAGTCGTCATCCGTTCCCGTGTCTGCAAGTGTGTCAAAAATATCATCAACAGCAGGGCCAGCATAATGGAGAAGTAGAGCCCGTTTTATCTTATTCTCGTTTATATCCATAGCTACCATTAAACACTCCAAACGTGTTAACCATTTTTTCCACATTGAACCAGCATTGCCCCCTTCTTCATGTACATCAAATTGATCAAAACACAGAAATCCCGATGCCATGGTGTGAGTGTTTGTATATGAATGACATTCAGACACATGTAGATTTACAGGGTTTGCATTGACGAAAACTGTGCGTTGTAGCGAAATCTGGTTGCTTTTCAGAATGTTTGTGTTTTAATATTGTTTTCCTGATTACCGACTTTGGTACTGTTTTTCCGGCGAATACAGTGATTTGACAGCTGACCGTGTTACCAGAGTGCTATATAATTAAAGCTGAACTGTTACTTTAAATAAGAACGTTACAGTATATACCTCTGTATATCCAACCTGAATAGGTGGGCATGTCCTACCAACCTAATTTTTACCAATTACTAACCTATGTACATATGTAAATTGTACATCCACTATCCGCGTATGCGCAACAATACACAATACGTATTTAAGTTGAGATCGGCAATAGGCCTTACTAGGGCCTCCAACGTCGCAACAGATGATGATGATGATGTGGATTTTCACATCAAGAGTCGCCTATACTTACCACCCTGATACTTTATGTTATTTCCTAAATATCGACCTAGCTTCAATAATACTCAGAATTAAAAAGAAACCGCCCCCACTGGGCAGTTTACACAACTGACAGTCCAGCGGATGTGCAGCCCAAACTCGCACATGCGCGGGACTGACTCATTCTCTTCTTAAAATATTGACCTGCCATTGCAACACGCTTTCTAGCCTTGCTTTTGCTTTCTTTCTTTTTGAGGCTTTGAGTTGTTTTGCAACTTGTTTGACTGATTATTAGTATGTCTGAGGCTGCCAAGGCGCTGGAGGATGCTCCCGGCCCAAGCCATCAGGTGTACTTTAGTAAATTTATGGATAAAAAAATGTGCGTGTCGACTGGATGGTATTTCCGGGATTTGCGCTATCTCGTGAATATGTCTTTATTAGGCTAGCTCTTTTATGGGGGAGGCCTATATATTAGCTAATGCATGTTGTGCTTTATTTTTCAGACACATGAGCTGATATTTGAAGGGTATCCTTTTATTTAAACAATATTTATACTTGGGTTCTGGGTCCTTCTATTTTATTATGAGTTTGCTGAGGGAGTTATTACCATAAGAAGTAATTTCTCCGCATTCTCCCCCACCAGAGGGTTTTGGACTCAGGATCAGGTATTCCTGTGTTGTTTATCAGACTTCACTCGTCCTCAGATGTCATCTTATGAGGTTATTTAGGAGAAAAACTTTCAGTCATTTTATTTCTAAATATTTTAGAAGTTTTTGATTGAGTGTTGAGTTATTTATCTCTCTTAATGGTTTGCATAGGTTCATTGTGTTTATAAAGTTCAATTACTAATGAATCTGTGTTTAGAGCTGTGAAGTCTAAAAAAGTTTGCCTCTCAAGTATTCAAGTTCAAATTCTTATGTCTCCCTTGTCTTCTTAAAGAAGTATAACACGGTTTTAGGATTTGTTTACTTTTTGTCAGGCCTATAATTCTTTCTATGGGTCTGGCTTATCTTTCATTTGATGTTCAAAAGTTTTCCTTATGGATCTTATTAGCCTTCTGCAATTGTTTTTTTTGGTTCGTCATAACTAAAAACTAATTGTTTCCATTTGCGTCTTTTCAGAGGGTTATTGAGAACAAATGCCCTTCCTGCCACCGTTTTGTGAAGGCCCGCTTTGTCCCTCATGACTGCACTAGGTGCAGTACGTGTGGGCCTCTTCTAAATTGCCATGTGTGAGTCGTGGAGGTGTTAACTGATTTTTTAAATCAGCAGGTAAAAGACCGGGCGGCAGACGAGAAGAGGCATCTGGAAAAAGAGTGTGGTAAGAAGAGGAAGGCATCCATGCCAGACATGGAGGCCTTCCATCTTGAAATGATGGGAGAAATGAAGAAGACGATCACAGATCTTGTCCCGGAGTTGCTTCGCAGCTTGCTTCCGGGGTCAGGTTCGTCATTGTCTTATTCATTTGCTCCAGGACAGAGTGTTCCTGTCTCTGGGTCTGGTTCTCTTAGCAAACCAGTTTTCGCTATAGACCCATAAACGGCTCCTGTTGGTCTGGCGCTAAGGCTTGCCTCACCCGTGGACCCGGGAGTGAAAGCCATGGCCTCGGACGCTCGCTTATCGAGTGCTCTAGAGCAGCCTAAGGCTTAGGGTATCAGCGCCTCATGCGATATCCCTCCTGTCCAGGCCGAGCTTGATCCCTTTTCAAGCTTGGCGTCTAATCTTTCTGGGCAGGAAGAAGAGGACACTGTTATGGCCTACCAATGAGTCGATGGCCATGGAAATGGATTCCCATGGGCCCCTACTACTTCTTCGGGAGTGCGTTTCACGGCTCAACGGCTAGGATCCGATGGCCATCCATACCATCTCCCTTGGCTTGTCGGGAGTTACCGTGAGGAAGGCCCGGACTGTGACGTCATGTTTTTAGCATCCCATGACGCCATAGATCCGGCTCCTGGAATAGCCACGGCGCAAGCCATGCCATCCCTTGCGGGTCCGTATGGCTTCCCTGGCTTTCCAGGAGTATCTTCAGCTCCGGCCATTACCGCACCAGTGAATGTGGTTGAGGACGACGAAGGCCCTAGGCTCGTCGAACATTCACAGGTGGCCACCGAGGAAGACTGGCTGGATGCTTGCCAATGGCTGGTGAATATCAAGCCAGAACTCCAGGTGGATCCACCGGCTTCCCAGCGGGACCAGCGCCCGTGGTTGGGAGGGAAACCGGTGACGAGCACCATGCCATCTCTGCCGTATGCGGAGCATATCATTGATATGTTCGCTGCGGCAGAGACGTCCATTCTGCCGAAAGGACGCCTTGCGAAAGCCCCTCGCGAGGTGGCACGGCACTGCCGTATAAGTTCTGATCTATAGCAGAAGTATGGCGTCGTTCCAAAGCCTTGCACGGATGACCGTGCGGCTTTGGGCGAAGACACGCGGCCTGGGTCCCAGTCTGACATGGGACCCTTGTGCGCTAGCGCCATGCGCAATGCTAATTCCACACTGAGGGACATGGAGGAAAGTATGAGAGGAGCCATCTCGGCTCTCTCGCACGTTTCCCAGCTGCTACAGGGGGTAGTAGCAGCATCCGTGGCCCGGCAAACTTCTCTTGCAGTCCAGAGCTATCAGGACGGCATTAACCTGGCTCTGGATGACAAGATCCATAACCGGGAGTTTACGGGCGAGGCGCACATTTGACCTTGACAATCCGCTTCTTCGGACGCCGATGGTAGGTCCAGGGTTGTTTGGAGGTGAAGGATGTCTGCACCTCCAACAAACCGTAAACCTGGTGAACAACCACAGGGCGCTGCGAGAGCAGTTTGACATGCTCCACAGGGAGCGTGTTCGAGCAGCGCCCCCTGCCTTCCACCATCAGCAGGCTAGAGGTGGTAGTGGCCTTGTCAGAGGCCAACAACCTACGCAGTGTCGGCCACGGCAACGACAGTGTAAGCCAGCTAGGGGGCGGGGGGGGGTGGGGGGGGGGGGGGTGGGGTGGAGCACAGGCTCCTCCAGCGCAACCCGGCAGACAGCCTGCATACTGAGGTGCGCGTGGCGCTGGTAGAGGAGCATTGGATTCTGGCGTGGGAGCCGAACCTGATGGGCCGCATCTCAAAAGGACCACACAAGTGCTGCTAGGACAGCCACCAGAGACAGTGCTTCTCTTGCACTTCTCGGGTCCACCTCAGTCCCTAGGTGCACCCGTGGGAGGCCGTCTGGCCTTCCACATGCAAGAGTGGGAGCGGGTTACTCAGGACCGCTCAGTCTTGCGATGGCTTTCAGTTGGTTAGCATCCCGACTGGATTTCAAATCAGCCATCTCGCCTGTCTCTGGTTCCGATCTGGACCCAAAATCCAAGATATCCAGATCAAAGGTTGTGTATAGAGGAAGAAATTCAATCCCTTATACTAAAACACGCTATTCAACCGGCACAAAAATGTCCGGGTAATTATTCACCCGTGTTCCTAGTAAAAAAAAAGCACTGGTGGGTGGAGACCAATTCTCAACCTCAAACCTCTCAACAAGTTTATCCTCACACCAAGTTTCAAAATGTAAACTGTGAGAACAGTGTTAGTAGGATTGAAGAAGGGAATGTGGACAGCATCAATAGATCTAAAAGATGCCTATTTTCACATTCCCATTGCGAAGACCTTTCGTCGGTTCCTGAGATTTGCATATCAGGGCCGCCAATGGGAATTCAGGGTTCTCCCATTTGGTATATCGACGGCTCCTTGGGTCTTCACTCGAGTGGTCCAAGCTATGACGTCATGCCTCCGCAGGAGACACATAGCTATCCACACATACATAGACGACTGGCTGTTAAAGGCACACACTAAAAAAGTCTATCAGCAAATCTGGAGATAGTTTTGAAAACTCTTACAGATAATCAACTTTCAAAAGTCAGAGCTGACTCCATCCCAGAAGTTTGTTTACATGGGCATGTTCTTCGATCTAGAGATAGGATATGTTTATCCATCTCAAGAGAGAGTAGAAATACTCATCTCAGTCATACAGTCAGTGTGCAACAGTCGTCATGTCATGGCACGGGTTAACTTGAGAATGTTGGGGTTGATGGTTTCTTTGGAACCAGTCATTCCTCAGGCAGCCTTACGCCGGCGGCCAATCCAGTTATTTATCTTGACACAGTGGACCTGGAGTACGGGTTTCCTGGACTCAAGGGTTCAGTGTTGGAACCTTTTATTCACCACCTTCAATGGTGGATGAAGAGAGAAAATGTTCTGGTTCAACATTGTCACCTCCCCACCCTCAGTTAACGATGTACACAGACGCATCAATGGAGGGATGGGGAGCTTGCCTGGAAGTATCAGGGCTTTGGAATCTGGATCAGTCAAGAGAACATATCAATCTGCTGGAAAGGCGAGCAGTAGTCTTAGCCATGGAACACTTCCTAGAGAAGGTCAAGGGCAAGAGTGTTCCGGTTCGATCAGACAATACAACAGTAGTGACTTACATAAACCGCCAGGGCAGAACGAATTCACCCAGTCTCTGTATGATGACGTGGAAACTGCTTTGCTGGTGCCTAGATCATGGGATTTCCCTGAAAGCAGTTCATATTCCGGAAGGCTAAATCTATTAGCAGACTCATTGAGCCGAAGAATGAGCATTCTTCCCATGGAATGGCAACTAAATCAATGTGTGGCGGATCGCCTGTTCAACCACTGGGGCAAGCCCAACATAGATTTATTCGCAATGAACAAGAATGCGAAGATGACGACGTATGTCTCCCCGATTCCAGATCCAAGTTCTATCGCAATAGATGCGTTAGCTATCAGTTGGGAGGGAATGTATGCATACACTTTCCCGCCAGCAATCCTGATTCCAAAAGGTCTCCAGAAAATCAGGCAGCGGGAATGCCAAGTGCTTCTGATCGCCCCAAATTGGCCAAGCCGATCATGGTATATGGATCTGCTGGACCTTCTGGTCTGCAATCCTGTTCCTCTGCCTCTGATGGACAGCATAATCTTCCAGGGCAAGGCCTTGCACAACAACCCGTCAATGTTCCAATTGACCGCGTGGAGGTTGTCAAGGAATCAGCCATTAAGGAGGGTTTTTCTGAGCAAGTAGCCATGTTTATGGCTAAAGCCAGAAGGGGGTCAACCTCCAGAGCATATAATTATAAAATCAACAGATTTGCTGAATGGTGCTCAAAAAGATGTATTAATCCAATGGAAGCATCTATTCAGGTAGTAGCCAACTTCCGCTGTCACCTTTTTGATGCCTATAGCCTCAAGCCTAACTCTATTGCTGGCTACAAGTCAGCTTTAATGTCAGTTATCCCTTGCTTGGCTATTAGGGGAAGTGATGAAGTATGTAATCTAAATACTTTAATCAAAGGCATGGGTAATCTAAGACCAAGGAATCCTCCAGTGATCCCGTCTTGGAGTTTATCGTTAGTACTTCAAGTATTAGCAGATAAACCCTTTGAACCACTAAGCTCCATTTCCATGAAAATGTTGACGCTTAAAACAGTTTTTTCTGATTGCTGCAGCTTCAGCCAGGTGAAGAAGTGAAATACATGCTTTGTCAGCAGAGCCAGACCATTTTGTGGTGACAGGGGAACGCCTTAGGCTTCTACCTAGAGTTAACTTTATGGCGAAGAACCAGTCTTTAAAATATCCTGGTCAGCCTATAGTTTTACCCGCTTTGTCTAGGTTTGATCCTAATTCAAAGGCTTTGTGTCCAGTCCGTGCATTAATGTGTTATAAACAACGTACACAGGAATGGCGGATGGACCCTAGTGCTTTATGGCTATCTTACATTGAGCCCCATGGGAAAGCTTCTAAAGATACCATTTCTAGGTGGATTGTGGAATGCATCCAGCATTGCCACAAAGCTGCCACAGGTAAACAAGTTGACATGGCCAAGGCTCACAGTGTCCATGGCGTAGTGACATCCACGGCTCTGTTTAATGGAGTGCCGGTGGATGACATTATGTCAGTAGCACAATGGCACTCAGAGTCTAGTTTTACAAATAATTACCTACGTGACACGTCAAATCCACTTGCCTTATCGATTTTACATAAACGTTAAATCTGTATATAAATTTGTAATTATTGTAAATAAGGCCATTGACTCAGACTCAGTGCAATTTAGTGGGGGGAATCCCCGCTTTTCTGTACTGTGCCTACCATCGCCAGCGGTGATCAAAGGGGAATCTCGTCAAAATAGGTTAGTCCTATATTTAGTGATGGTTATTTTTTGTCACGTTTTCTTATATTACTTGCTAAAATGGTGGTGGTTTTGTGTTCTTTGTGGTTCCATCTGAGAGTATATGAAATGAAGCTTTCGTCCGATGTCTTATAGTACTTTAGCACGAGTACATAGAGAGCGTATAGGACATTGACGTCATCGCTCCCTCTTTAAAAGAGGGGGGGGGGAGCGGATGTGAAACGGTCATTACTCTCAACATCGGTCGTGTTATCCGATGTCCAAATCATTTCCTGATTGTGTTTACATACGCAATTTCAGATGTTTGTTGTGCTCCAAAAGCAAAAGCTTGCTCTTCTGACCTTCGCCTCCCTCCCGCCGAATTCTCTTACGAATTCTGCCTATATCATAAAGTATCATGGTGGTAAGTATACTCTTGATGTGAAATAAACAAAATCACGGATTTCTTTTTTCACAAGAAAGTTGATACTTACCACCCTGATATGATCCCGGCCTCTCCACCCCACAGAGGCTCGGTCTATCGGCATTTTATGTTGCAATTAGGTCACCCAATATTTTGGAATAGAATGAGTCAGCCCCGCGCATCTGCGAGTTTGGGCTGCACATCTGCTGGACTGTCAGTTGTGTAACCTGCCCAGTGGGGGTGGTTTCTTTTTAATTCTGAGTATTATTGAAGCTAGGTCAATATTTAGGAAATATCATAAAGTATCAGGGTGGTAAGTATCAACTTTCTCGTGAAAAAAGAAATCCGTGATTTCGTTTAGTAAATCTGTTGATGATAACAACCCAAGACCTCCATATCTGCGATCAAGAGGATATGGTGGGGGGGGGGGGGCTATCTTATTTTCCAGTCCAACTGTGTACCTGGTATCATTAAAGAGGGACGGTTAACTCCAGTGCTGAAAAAGGGCAAATCTCCAATTGCACCAGGCAGCTACAGAGGAATACCATTCTGACAGTCATTGAGAAGGTGGTGAAAAAGATTTGGCTTGCAAGGGCGAAAGATACACTGGATACATACCAGTCCGACCTACAGAGAGGGTTTAGAGAGGTAGTTCAAGTATGAACGCATCTCTGCTAGTTACTGAAGCGATCATGGAGGCAAAAGAAGTAAAGAGCCCACTCTACTTAGTCACGCTCGAGGCAGAGGCCTTTGATGTTGTATGCCTACAAGGACTTTTGCATAAACAACACCGTATATGACTCACAGGATGTCTAATGGAACCTTTTAAGTGACCTTTATCACAAGCCAAAGTCCAGAGTAAAATGGGAAGGACAGACCCCAGGGCTGGTTGAATTGAGTCAAGGCGTGATACAGGGTGGATATATATATATCTACACACTGCTACCTCCAGTACATCAATCCATGGTTGAAAGAGCTGGAAGCCACTAAGGTTGGTATGAAGATTGGGTACATAGATATCTCAGCTCCTACCTGTGTCGACGACGTCATGAATCTAGCAGACTCCCCACTTCGAATGCAGAAATTACTGAACATAGCGAACCTGTATTCCACAAGTGAAAGGTTTCTGCACAACGTGAGTAAGTGTGCAAGTTTGGCCCATGCTCGCAATGGTGTGGAGCCACCGAAGTTTAAACTGGGCCATGAGGCAGTCCCTACTGTGGAAGATGTTCTTCATCTGTGAATTCACAGGACAGGAGATGGCAGTGCTAAAGTTAGTCCTCTTGTGAACAGTGCTTCCCGTAGTATGTATGCTCTAATGGGTGCAGGTCTTCATGGGAAGCGAGGTCTCAATCCGCAGCTAATCTATAAGATATCGATGCTGTACATCAGCCCCAGATTGACTGGTCTGGAAGCCTGCTGTCTGAGGGTTGTAGATATCCAGCAACTTGAGATGGTCCAGCGTACTAAATTGAAGTAGGTTCAAGCGCTACCAGATAGGTGTGCTAGTGTTGCAGTCTACTGCCTATTGAGGGCCGAACCTGCAGAGGCCACAATTGACAAGTAGATACTGGCTCTCTATGGAAGAATATGTCTGAAGGCAGAGTCCAGAGAGTATGAGCTAGCAGTGCAGCAGTTAGCTGTGAAGTGTATTAGAACGCATATCTGGTTCTCCTTGGTGCAGCAGACTCTGGAAATATCAACTCCCTATGGCTTGGTCCCTATTGAAAGAACCACCGACCAAACTGATGTGGAATGAAAGAGTACGGAAGGCTCTGTGTGAATACTGGTCAGAGAAATAGCATGTGGAGATTGAGGGGAAAGTGTTCCTGCAGTTTCTTAACTCATCCATAATCTGTATGGGAAGGACTCATCATGTGTGGTCTTCTGTAGGTTCGGATCCATGGGAAGTAGAAAAAGTGGCGATCAAAGCAAAATTTTTGACTGGTGCCTATACACTACAGGCCAACAGACCGCAATTTAATCTGTACAAGGTGGAACCAACTTTCCCAATATGCCAGGAAGAAGTCGAAGATAGACAACATCTGATCATGAGCTGCAAAGCATACGACGACTTGCGTTCCTACTAGTTTTGCTAATGCGTCGATAGGGAATCCAAACAATTATTACGCCTAGCAGCTGGTGGATCGTGGAAAAAGACAATAACGCGATACTAATAAGAGGCCGTAATGTAACTGGCCAATTTTACACAACCTAGCCGGTGCGTGCATGGTGTTACATATCCACTACATCCGGAAAAGAGGCGTACACTATGCGTCTCTTAAGGAGAAATTGTCCCTAACCACTTTAAACCTATCCTATTGAGCTAAAATAGCCAAGTTTAGTCGGTAACATGTCAGGCTCAATCAATTAGAGCATGAACAGGGACCTCTGTGTAAAATTGATGCTGGGGAAAATATAATGATGCAGATATAATGTTGCTGTATAGTATTTCCTAGTGTACTGCGCCCTAGAGTTTTTTTTATAAAGAAACAAAACATATTAACTAGGATGGCTACTTGCCATATACACAACTAACTAATATGGTGCTAACGATATATCACAGGTCATAGGACCCTACGGTGCTGTTAGTTGGGAGCACCCACAGAAAATAAAGATACTATTCACAGTATAAACAGAAAGTATAAAATTGCGGCCAGGAAGACCGGGAAATTACCTATTAGTCATCAGTACCATTTGTGGAAATAATGGATTGTACAATAGTATAGCTACTTGAATACCTATTGGTCATTGGTACGGTAAGAGTTCATAAGTCACTGAAATTGAGGCGCTAATATTAAATAAATCGAGATGACATGATCTTGATTGCAGGGAAGATTTCCGCAGGCAGATTTCCGCAGGCAGATTTCCACAGGCAGATTTCTGCAGGCAGACTTGATATGGCACACTCAGGATGGTGACGAAGAACCAGTAATGAGATGTCCATTAGATAGTCATTTTAACTGATACATGATTTAAACAGTTTATTGTAAAGTTTTCGTCCGGCGATGGTAGTTGAAAAGTTGTAAGTTGCCCATTAACAGGGAGGGCTACAGTTATGATAAATTATGCCGGTACAATAACTGGGTACATGGTGCGGGATACGGCGCATAGCTCTTGTGGCGCACCGAGCAAAGTCCCACCAGACTGTGGTCTAAAAGTTAATTAACACACGCGACATGCAGCGCAGAAATTTGAATCCACTTTTCAGCGTGGTCGGAAGGTCTGGCCAGTTATCCACCAAGAAGTGATTCATCAGCTCTACATCCCATAGAATCACATCGGGCCACAAGGCCCTTTCCACAGGAAAGCTCCCCTAGGAAAGTTTGAATGCGGGACTTCTTACTTTAATTTATTGGCCATCCAGGAGCATCCAAAATTCTGTATTGTGGAAAGTCGAAAACTGCCCACCCCGGTGCAGGAGATCTCAATTCCGAAAGCCACTGCAGTGATGATGGAATCACCCTCAATTTGCAGTTGTCCGGCGTCTACCACTGCGCTGGTCCAGCAGTCTTCCTGACGGGTCGGCTTCCATGCCGATGATGCTCCTGATTCTCAGTTTTTCGTCTCTTTTATACTACTCGTGATGTCAGAGGCAGGCGCTTCAGCCAATCAGTGGGCGAGCAGTAGCCAATCAGCGTGCTGCTAGAAGTGGTGACGTGCTATCACGTGAACAGCACATTCCCATTCAGTTAATGCATACACGCGATTATGACGTCAAAACAATATTTTGAAGACAATTTAACCGGGTTTTTTTTTAAGATAACGCGGCCATTTCTGGTCCGATTTCAACAAAGTAAAAAGTTCTGAGATCCTCGTTTCATTCTGGTCCTGATCGGTCCCAAGGACGACGAGAATGGTGCGATTTGAAAAAATCACGGGTACCAACTCGTTACACTATAAGCATACACTCTCTCCCATTCCTGACACAGGTTGTCAGGAAAGGTCTGACGCGTGCGCATGCGCGCTATGCACTCTTACGGACTTAGCCATTTTTAGTGAAAACCTCTCTCATAGGGCTTTATACATGCGCATTACCCTACTCAGGGGGTGGGGGCATGCTGGGAGCGAATCCGGAACTGTTGTCCAGCACGCAGCTTGGCTGGGATGGTCAGTACCCATCCAGTCGATTCGTGCTACAATAGACACTCAGATAATTCTTGACCCCAGCTCCTTTTTCTGTGGATGTTCCTGCGCATGTGGCTGTCTCAAACACTTACATGACTTTGAATATGTAACACGAAAACTTTGCTTTGCATTACACTCAAAACATAGCCTAATACTTCTTTATCTTATGAACAGTAAATACGATAGGCAGTTGAATCACCAGACAGTCTTGTTGAATTGTATTGGAAATTGGTTTTAAATTAAAATGTACATTATTTAAACATACTACCGGTACTTATTAATCGTGAATCATGATAGTTTTATGTAATTTTAACATTTTTCCGCTATGGAGGTGCTCCTATGAAGGAGGGAATTTCTAGATCAAGTCAAGTCAATGAACCGAGTGATGGCGCATTTTGATCAGGAAGTGACAATTTTTAACTTAAATTCTGTAATCTTGACTCACAGTCCCATGGATCATATCGGTAGAAATTTGTACATAGGTTGTTACATTTCTCGAAATAACACATATTCCAGAATCAGGCAAGGGAATAGCACTTTAAAACTATCACTGCTTTACATCAGATAGCGTCCATAGGAACAATCCTAGCAACAGAGACGTCAGCCATCGTAATCGTAAATCGTAGTTTCCTCCTGTATTCAGAAGCACCTCGTATTCTGAGTAAACAATATTTTTACATACTTAGCGACTTGTGAGGTTTACATAAGTCAATATCATTTTCTGTATCAATGTTCATGTTATTGCATTTATTGAACTGCAGGATATATGTTTTTACTACATCAGTTGTTTAAGGGTTTTGGCTCTCGTGTTACGAAATAGTTTAAGGTATTGTCTGATTCTGTGGGTTATGTCGGTGATGTAAGCACATGTTTTGGCTGAGGTGTATGGGTTGAGGATGAAAGATGTAAGGTATTCATTGTTTCCACTGGCTGTGTGCAGTATTTGTCTGCAGTTCTGACATATTGTTGTTTGACGTAATGATGGGAATTCTTCTCTGATCTGTCCTACTCCATTGCATGTCTTGATCTCCTAACGATTCAAAGGATTCGAAGAAAAGTGATGCAATTCAGGCAGTTGATTGTCAAAGCAAAGATCTGATAGTGGGACTGGTAAATTGTCAATATGGAAGTCTCTTAAGATGGAATACAGTTTCAGTTTCCCAATGTCTGAGCTGTATAATTTATCATGAGAGAATAACTTAATGTTTTTCTTTTGCAACGATTCTAACTTTGTTAGTTTTGTTTGATGTGCATTAGTCCAAATAGTATTTCAGTATGTGATATGCGTGTGCGCCATAGAGGGTTTTTATTAAATAAGCCTATTGAAAACCATAACACTATTTACAGAGACGCAACCTATAACATAAGCCTTAAATTTAAATTTAAAACTATTTACAATGAGATAACACTTCAGCAGAGATCACAGTCCAGTAATCTGCTGGGAAGCCGTCTTTGTCTCCTTCCTATCAGATCCCTGAGCCATTCCACCCTCTCTAATGCTACTACGCCCTCCTCAACCTCCGCAGCATCTTCCCACACCACCCACTATTATCCAACAGCTCATTGTTGTCAACTCAATTCAGCAGTTGATTGTCAAAGCAAAGATCTGACAGTGGGGCTGGTAAATTGTCATTATGGAAGTCTCTTAGGATGAAATACAGTTGCAGTTTGCCAATGTCTGGGCTGTATTAATTTATCGGCCTTGAAAATGTTTTAGCCATTTGTTGCATGAGAGAATAACTTAATGTCTTTTTTGCAATGATTCTAGCTTTGTTAGTTTTGTTTGATGTGCATTAATCCAAATAGTATTACAGTATGTGATATGTGTGTGCTAGAGGTTTTTTTAAATTATTAAATAAGCCTATTGAAAACCATAACACTATTTACAGAGAGACATAACCTATAACATAAGCCTTAAATTTAAATTTGAACTATTTACAAGGAGATAACCCTTCAGCAGAGGTCGTAGTCCAGTAATCTGTTGGGAAGGCATCTTTGTCGCCTTCCTATCAGATCACTGAGCCCTTCCACCCTCTGTTGTTACTACGCCCTCCTCAACATCTTCAGCATCTTCCCCACACTGGCCGCTACTGTCCAATTGTTGTCAACATCACGTTATGGTGGCGTCTCATCCAGGTCGTCTATGAGCAATACATCCGCTTGCACATCATAATCAGTCAGGCAAGGAATATCGATAGGTGTGTCAGCCAGGCTGGTCTGTTCGGTCTCGTGAACTGTGATACCTGTATGGATGGAGTTCCTTATCCTTTGCAACCAAATTGGGATATCCCCGTCCTGGCAGGTTTTTAGTCTGTCATAGTGGACCACAAATTCACTTCTTCGATTCCAAATTCTATGGACCAACCCAGACAATCGTTCCATAATAATAAATGGCCCAGCCCATGGGGGATGGGGGTGGGGGGTGTCAACTTGCGAGATTACACAACTTTCGTAGCCGAGTTAGATAGATAAACTAGGTCTTCGATTTCATAGGAATGGACATTAAGCCTTAGATCAAAGATTCGTTTCTGCCGGCCGTTTGCAAGGCCTGTGTTCTGAGGGGCCAACTTATGAGCCAGTCATAATGTTTCCTCCAAATGGGTTACATAGTCCCAAGGTGAATCATAGTAATGTACTGGTGCATCTCCATCCACCATAATATCCAGGGATTGAAGTATCTCTCGTCTGAACATCAGTTTATTAGGTATAAACCCAGTCTGTCTGTTCACCATGACTCTGATGGCTGCAGCCATGAAAGGGATATGTTTATCCCAGTTCCTTTGATGTGCTTCACTTTGTCCATTATCACATGCATGGTATGGGGTATTACATGTCTTGGCAATTTCCAGCAATCCGCAAAGGCTATGAAAAAATGCACCACCAGAATGGACCCCACCAATGCATTCCTTCTTTCACCTCACTAATATGACCATAGCGGTCTGTATGCATAGTGTGTGTATTGCAACACGCTGAGAAACTGATAGACCCTGTAAGATCACCTACCGTGCATGCGTGATAATTCAGATAGGCCAAACACGCTGTAATGTGGGTATGGAGCTGGCATCACCCTCCGTCTTTTGGCGAATCTGAACCAAAATCATCTCAGGAATCTGAATCTGCATTCCTAATTAAAACCAGATAAGGAATGGTGGAGATATTATACACCATAGAATAGGCGTATGCACTACATGCTCATACTAAGAGTAAACCTCGTAGTACCTATTATGTCATAATATGTGACTGCATGGTTTTACCTGGTTGTTACAACCGCATGGGGATTGGCTGCGACAGAGTGCTGGAGCTTTTTCATTGGACACCATTAACTATAAAAGGACGATAAAAATCAGTTGTGATAGAGTGGTCATTCAAAGCAGATGTGCACTTGAAGCTCCAAGCACTGCACCGAGCAGCTTATACGCATCTACACCAATGCAATTTCCACAACTCCTAGTGCCGATTTGAAGATGCTCAAACTAGCAAATCTGTGTGGCCATCATGAATAACAGCGCAGACCCGCTGACGCTACATTACTCACGCAAAGATTCAATCCTGTATGGGGACACCATGCGTAACTGTTCACAGAATACTTCATGTTCATTATGCAAATCCACGGCAGAAACAATGGAGCACTTTATCCTATTCTGTCCTAAGCTAGAAGATGCCCATACACTATATCTTCACAAGATAGACAGTATCTTGCAAACAGTAGACCAACCTGGCGTAAAGCATCGACAGTCAATGGGCTTAGTAAAACTCATTATGGATATCACACATGTGCTGTCTGCAGATAAATTCTCTTAGAAAAACTGCTCGGGACCTATGCTTTAAGCTTCACCACCTATGGTCCTACTTGCTTAACGGAAAGTCCTAATACAACCAGATGAGCTTGAAAAGGCATACTACAACATATTTTTGTTCATCAGTAAAGATTTTGGTTGATGGTTCAAATAGACCTAGAGACGGGGTATCTATTTAATAATCTCCTACCGGTAAATCCGGGGGGGGGGGGGGAGGGGGAGGGGAAACTATAGGTTTGCACTCCCTCTGTCCGTCCATCTGACCATCTGTCGCAGTTGGTTTTGCGCACTCTTTTTCGCAGTCCTTCAACATATTCAACTAAGAATTGGTACATTGCTTTGGTACGAGAAGCTACAGACCAAGTTCGAGTTTCAGGTGTATGCATCAATTTCTGATGGAGTTATGCCCCCTTTCGACTTACAAAATACAAAATATATCAGCTTCCCACACTTTCTTTCGCACTCCTTACAGATACTTAGGGGAAAATCAGTACATCAGTTTAGTATAAGGTGTTACAGAGTATATTCGATTTTAAGACATTTTCATCAATTTTTCATGGAGTTATGCCCCATTTCGACTTACAAAATACAAAATATATCAGCTTCCCACACTTTCTTTCGCACTCCTTACAGATACTTAGGGGAAAATCAGTACATCAGTTTAGTATAAGGTGTTACAGAGTATGTTCGATTTTAAGACATTTTCATCAATTTTTCATGGAGTTATGCCCCATTTCGACTTATGAAATACAAAAAATATCAGCTTCCTGCACTTTTTTGCACTTTTTCAAGATATTTAAGGGAAAATCGGTATATCACTTTAGTATAAGGAGTTAGAGCACGTTCGAGTTTCAGACATTTTCATCAATTATTTATGGAGTTATGCCTCCTTTCTTCCTTCAAGATATTTAAGGGAAAATCGGTACATCGCTTTAGTATAATGAGTTGCCGAGCAAGTTCGAGTTTCAGACATTTTCTTAAATTTTTCAAGGGGTTATGCCCCCTTTCGACTTATGAAATACGAAAAATATCAGCTTTCCACACTTTTTTTCGCACTCCACGATATTTAAGGGAAAATCGGTACATTGCTTTAGTCTAAGGAGGTATAGAGCAAGTTCGAGTTTCAGACATTTTTGTCAATTTTATTCTCCCTTTCGAATTATGAAATACGCAATTTTGTGCAGTCTTTCAAGATATTCTACTGAGAATTGCTACATTGCTTTGTAATGCAAAATTACAGAGGAAATTCGAATTTCAGTCGTTTGCGTCAATTTTTTTATGGAGTTATGTCTCCTTTCGACTTATGAAATAAAAATACTTTTTCGTTCTCCTTCACTATATATAACAGATAAAGTTCGAGTCTCAGCTTCTTCTGTCAATTTTTAATGGAGTGTTTGACTGTCAATCTCTAAAGATTTATATCACCAGGTAGGGGACATGCATTGCAAAGCAATACTTACAGAATGCTTGTTATTATTTATTTATTTATTTTACCTTATTTTTATCTACAAACAGAACAGAACAGAAGAAGAAGAAGAAGAAGAAGAAGAAGAAGAAGATGAAGAAGAAGATGAAGAGATATGTTACGTACTACACCAATGACGAGCTGCAAAAATGCTGATGAGTTCAAAAGATGTGAAACTATTCGTGTTCTGTTCTGTTTTTGGATCTTCCTCCAATTGTTTGGAGCACCCACTTGTGTGGTAATTGTATGTCACACTTCTATGGTATACTATACCTATGGCAACATATCTACAATTAGTTAACCAAATTTGAGTCATGCATGAAGAAGCACATAAAAACACCTCTATTTGTCAAAATTCAGCAAAGTGTGCAAGACAGTTCATTAAAGTGTGTAAGTCCCCAATGTTCAGATATTCTGTAAGAACATTGATTGCAGGCGAAAACACATCAAAGTTATATGTTTCGATATCTGGTA
>CM067362.1:49260413-49642913 GCA_034401795.1 Chaetoderma sp. LZ-2023a
TTTCAAATGTTCACATTCCATCAATTCGATGGCTGATGCCGGGACGTCAGCTGGTATATCTGAAATAACACAGGCATGTCGGACAAAATACTGTTCATTATCATTAATAGATTGCAGGTTAAAGGAAACTAGCTTAGATAGATGCTTGCCTGAACCGATAGTTTTAAGTTCGCAAGAAATGGGTTCGGATTTTAAATGAAGTCTGTCTACTAGTCTTTCAGTCATCAAAGTGCAACTACTGCCTGAATCCAGAAGTGCCATGGCATTTTCACAGCCATTGACTATGACAGGTATTAACGGTAAATATATGATACCTCCAGAGGCCGAACATGAGTTAACAGTTTTTTGTCATAGTCTGATCATTACGGTCATCTTGACCTTGTGTCAGACGATGACCGTCGGAATTTCCATTGCCACGATAGGGTTGCTTGAAGCTATTGCTATGGAGAAGCCTAGAGTGTCTCCTATTACAGCCATGCTTGAAGCTATTGCTATGGAGAAGCCTAGAGTGTCTCCTATTACAGCCATTAATCTTGCATATGGCGCTACGGGTGCAGTTTCGTATCATGTGATCCGATGACAAACATCCAAAACACAAATGATGCCCTTTGACAAAGGACGATCGCTGATCAGGAGTCATAGACTTAAATTTGCCACACTGAGCTATAAAATGATGATCCTGGCATAATATACAAGTATTGACAATCATTTTATGTTTCCCATTTCCCATGTCATCTTGTATTGATGAATTAACAATTGTATTTACATTTGGTCTTGCTGTGATTTTGAAGGCATCGTACCCATAAACTGGGTCACAAGCTTCACATGCAAGCCTATTAAGGAATTTGACAAATTCCTCAAAAGGAGGATATTCATGTTTATTTCCAAAGGTATCTAAGGCAAATTTACGCCATCTACCACGAATTTGTCCATGACATCTTAACAATATATCTTGAATGAATTGCTGGTTGTTGATCTCACCATAGGCACCCAACTTTGCAAGAGTTCGGTGACCTGTGGTGACATCATCAGCCAGCTTCCTAAGATCACTACTTCTTACAGCTGGTCCACCATTCTTCAAACTATCAATAATCTTATGCACTATAAGATGAGAATTTCCAAATCTAGTCTCAGTCCTTCATTTTTGAAAATAGTACGGGTGCGAAAAATCACACTCCTCAAATTGGTGAGGAGTGCATTTCACACTGCACCCCTCAAGTCAGCGAGGAGTGTGATTTTATCATTTCTGCGTTATTAATTATGCATGTTTCTGTTGCTCATAAAACAGCCAGGTATTCACTATTCAGCTGTTTGGAAACAGGGCATGTTGGTTTCACTCATAATGGAGCTACTCACGACTCTCACCACATGAAGGTCTGCCCAAAAGAGTCTTTTTAACCCTTAGCACATTGATGTCGAAAAGTAAATTGTTGAGTCAGTGAAAGATACATGTAGGCTGGTGTACATTTTGGAAACAATTGCTGCTGAAACCAGTTGCTAAGACAGCAACAAGTTTCAGCAACATAAGTTTCCAAAATGAACACCAGCTCTCATTTGAAATTATTAAAATTTAATTTCAAGATTTTAAATTTCAGAGTGCTAGGAGTTAATATTTTTATTTATTAATACATACACTGTACTGCAGGACAACAATTGAACATTCATTATTTATTGATTAAAAGTTGTTGAATTCAATTTCTGTCTTTGCATGTGTTGATTCATCTAACTCTTAAGTTAACCCCTACCACACTGAGTGATGTAAAAATAAAAAAGTTTGAAATCAAATTTAATGATGAACTAGTTAAGTATACATTTTAAAACAATCTGCCAATTACCACTGTGGAATGTGCTGCCACAATAGTAACTTATAGTTATACTTGTAAGAATGACCACAGAGAAAAGAAAGTGCAACAATGCATCAAACTTATGTACATTTATCACAAATTGTGAAAAAGTTTAACTAGAAGGCAAACGCTTCTATCATCATGTCATAATCAACAAAACGCCAGATTATTTCCAAATTAGATTACCTCACAGTCACTCCAACAATGCAAGTGCAAACATTAAACAGATATTACAAGTCATACTCCGATATCTTTTATTATGACTTAAAATCTGTAACTGTTGCACTTGCAGTCTTGGAGTGAGGTCTGGTCATCTAACTTCTAAGTTCAGACTTGGCTTTTGGGATCAGAAAGTAAAATTCAAATTGAGATAGATACAATATCCGTCTCTGGTGTCAGTGTTGGCATCTCAATTTCATTATCTGACTCTGACATGTCCGACTCTGACAGTGTGATTACAGAATCTGGCAGCGGGTTGGACAATTTATTTGTCACAGTTTCAATTTCAAAGTCCGAGTCGTCATGATCACTTTCACTTTCTGATTCAGTCATAACAAAATTTTCCTCATAGGTAGACTCATTTTCCTCATTAGACTTAGAATCTGTGTCAATTAAAGCACAACCCAACTCGCCATCACTTTCTGCTTCATCACTGTCTGTGTCGGATGGTTCATATTTCCTTTTTTTAGAATCATCCAGCTCAAGTACATTCACTACGTCTACCTGTAAGCTTGATTCTAACTGCAGTTTTCTACGTGTAGACATATATTTAGTCAAAGCAGAATCAATAATTGATTCTCTTTCTGTTTCTGTGAAAGAAAGGTTATTGAACTTTATAAGAAGCAGATCATCTAATGTGTCTTCTTTCATACAGAGTCGCCTATCAGATAACAGAGCTGTCAACTGGCTAAAAGCCCCTTCAACCACACTGTTACTGACACCCAGACAAAGTACAATTTCAGCTAACAGACATATATTTGGGAATTGGTTCCGTTTATATTGGAAAATCTTATTCCAAAGGGCCTTGGCCTCTATTCCTGAATAGAAATGATGGACTATGTGCTTTATATCCTTCCACTCATTTTTAAGTTTTGAAATTTCAAATCCCCCCTCTTCTAGAGTTACTGAGAAGTGGTTAGCTAGAAATGTTAAAGATTCTACTTCTGCCTTAGTGTCATACCAATGTGCTGGGTCTATCCATTTCATATGCTTATAAATGTCATTGGTGAAAGAACTAAATCTGTTAGTCAAACATTGATTAATGTCTAAAATGGCTTGAGTCTTCAACTGATCCGTAATAGCATCTGCTCTTCTGGTATGCGTAATACCACCACACGAGACTGAAACATATTCCTGGTTTTGCGTTTTCCGAGATTTGTGTCCCTTCATGGGCATTTGACAAGTTAGCTTTGCAGGATTGTTAGCCTCTGTGTGACCTCTGTTACGTGTACTAGCCATAAATGGCAACTGAACAGGTTCATTGTCGTCTGACTTATCATCCAGTACAGGAAATACCCCGCATGGATTCTGTTCTGTTAACATTTCCGTGTTCATTGTCTTAGTTTTCTCCATGGCGGGCATGACCTCTGACGTATTCAGTTCACCCTTCTCAAGAGTCAGGGAAAACTTGGACACATTGTCAAGAATTTGTTTGTAGGCACAACAGAGACGGAAAAATGTGTAGTTTTTTAACTCGGTTAGAATGCCTTGTAATTTTGGTTTTATGCCCTTCGTTTCGGGAAGCTCGATGGAATTCTCTAACACAAGTGCCAGAATAACCCAGTTGTGCAGCAAATGTTTCAGTCCCCTGTGTTGGTGAGCGAGAAAACGTGTTCCATGCACTTTAGGAAATACGTATACTTGTACATTGAGCAGCTCTGCCATTTTGTTAAAATGCCTCTTTATCTTTCCTGATTGTTTAAATAGATAATATAGTCCAATCATGAAGTCCTTTACTTCGGCAAACCCTTTATGGTTCATTAGAGCATCCTTCAAAGCTAGTTCAGCACGATGTGAGACACAGTGGATTTTGAGCAACCACGGACGGTGATCCTTTTCTAGTCTGGTAAGTAGGCCATTATAAATCCCGGTATTCACAGATGCACCGTCAGAAGTAGCAGACACTAGTAATGTCGTATATTTCTCCTTAGAAATCTGTATCTTTTTGTCATGGCCGAAGACATCATCAATGCAAGTTTTCAGGTTTTCAGCATTGGCATCCCCATACGAGTCCACGTCCTGTAGCGCAACACAATAATACACAGGTATACCACCCCGCACCACACGAATCAGTACCAGTTCCTTTTCATGTCCAGTCTTCCTAGCTTGTGAGCCATCGCTGAGTAGAGAAAATGCATTAACCGAGCACAATATCAGAGCCAGCTTCGCACGTATTGCATCTGCGATTTCATGCACAAATTCTCTTGCTTTGTTTGAGCTGTCAAGTCCTGTGATTAGATTTACTCCATTACATTTTTGGATTTTCACAAGTGTCTTAAAGCTAGTTAAAGGCATGCCATCCACCGCCAACATGTATGCTGTGTTAATAAGTTTGCGATATGCATCTTTTGATAACTTAGTAAGGGCATTGTCAATCCGAGGTTGAGAAAGCTCAGGCTGTGCTTTTGGGCCTGCTTCAGTGTTCACAGTAGTACTTAAAGTAGGTTTGTTAATAAGTTTTTCATAATTAGCAACTATGGCATGAGAATTGGATGCCAAATGCCTCATTATGGTGTATTTGCTGACATAGTTAGTGCCTGTGGCATAGTTCTCCACTTCGGATTTAGCCCTCCCTTTAATTGTGGAATCTGCACGGATCCGATCCAAGTGTTTAGCGCATAACTTACACCACACTTCCACCACTATGTCACGGTCAGATTCGTCCTTATCTAGCTTACAGCCAATGCTATCGCCAAGGTTCCAACGATTAAACGTCCTAAATTGAGCAGTCAACCCTGCCATGATCCCGGTAATCAGAATTTGTTCGCGAAATTATGAAATTTTCACCGGTATATTATTATTATTATTAACTATTGCTTTGACAGTTGTGAACGTAGAGGAAACATGTGCTAGGCTCAAATTTCCCGCTAAATTAATTCGCAGAAAAGTTTGTGTTTCTGTACAGTACGGTTAGATGCGGTATATGTCGCGTATATTCATCAAGGATTAGATCCCATCTCATCTTGGCCGGTCTACTACTAGCGCCGGCAATGAGTACACGCACATTCATTGATAGACTCGTAGTATCACGGCATAGGCGCGTGATCGCTAGAGCCGATATGATTGGCTGCCAATATGATTGGCTGCCAATCACTGCTTTCTTCAAGCGTCCCAGTAATCAGTCATTCGCCAAATAATTTAGTCGGCGTAAGAAAAAAATATCGGTCAACCTGGACAAAAGTGTAAGAAAATTTCTGTCAGCTTATTTGAGCGGCTATTGGATAATTGGATTGCTATATAACCACAAACAATCAAGGAAAATGCCTGAATTGGCGGCAAACACTTAATTTGGAAACAACTAAACTGCACTCTTTACCGTCTGGGTGATGACCGAGTTAGCGCAATCAGGTTAGTTATAGCGACTGACTCACATTAGATGAGCCAAATCTTTTTAGTTCACGATAAAAATTGCTTAAAATCCAGAGAACTAATATTTAGGTACGCCCTTCTTATGTTGGCCGGTCGGTATAAATAAAACTCTTCAGGATTTTGGAGGCGTGAATTCCACTGAACTAATTAATAGACTAGAATGTCTCCCTGATATAAGCTGATTTTCTAGCATGAAAATGGCAAAGGAATATGAAATTATTTACATAAACTACTGTTTTAAAATGATTTGAGCACTAATTTAATTATATTCTAAGCAACAAATTTCATTTATGCACAAGGCATTATATTTCATCTGCAAAACAATAAAAATCTTGCCAATATTATCAGTAAGATTTTTGTTCTTTGGGGCGATTTGGTTTCGGGACGATTTGACCAGCAACTAGGCCAGCCGATGGATCGGTTCCCGGTCTCTTCTAAAAATAGGTACATTTCAACATAAAGAAACAGGTCTGAACTGTCAAATCTTCACGGAAAAACAATCACACAAATATGTCACACAAATATAATTTTTAACCACGGCAAAACCAACTTACTATGTGTATACGGGCCCATTGGGATAGGGGTAAAGGTAGGCATGTCTGTTAAATCCATTTTTACTGACTCACGAAACCGCTAAAATTCGTTTGAGTTTTCACATTTTTTTAGGGGTGTGATATTTCGCTCCCCTCGAATTCATTTACGGGCGCCGAGGGGCGCAAGCGCGATCGCGCCCGTCAAAAATGAAGGACTGTAGTCTCAAGAATTTTCCTAGCTTCAAAATAACCGGCTGTGCCACCTAACAAGATACAATGTTTGACGGAAATCGCGGCATCACCTGACAAATACTGAAGCAACCTCATCAATTTACACTGGTCATCTAATGCAACACTGCCAATGACCTGGTCAAATAAACTGATGAAGATGTAATATTCAAGGGGATCACCATTAAATGATGGGATTTCAATTTTAGGCAAGTTAAGTACAGCCACCAGTTCTTTACTTAAAGATTCGGACACGCCAGCAGAACTAGAATCTGATGCCGATACATTGGTTGTATTTTCTGATTTAAAAGTTACAGTGTCCACCCCATGCTCGGTTAACCATACACGAGCATCAGAAACTTGTTTTGAGTATATTGTACCAATTTCCTCAAACCAAGTTTCAGCATCTTTAACTACATCAGATGCGATCTTGTCGTCCCCAATGACACTATCAAGGTACCCATAATGGGCCTCTTCTAGGCTATCAAATACATCACGCATAGAACTTAACCTTTCAATAATACGCGGAATGTCACATTCAATGAGCAGTCTCTTAAGAGTATTGATATGACGCGATAAGACGCTCTTACGCTGCGTCTTGGTTATTCTATATTGTCCCATAGCACACACCTGATATATTTCCTGAAGAGTCAGCAAAGACAGTACCACGGCGAAGACAGTTCCATAGTCATGTTGTCAGCAGAACCGCATAACGTCCGTTCCGCTGGCACACCACGTCAGATTATGATTCTACTGTAATGAACCCCCGGGGGCGAAGGAGACAGGATACCATGGTGAATTTAATCGGCTTTATTCTTACACGACATGTGACAATGACGGTAGAATCATATTGATTGACGCCGTAATTCACCATAAGACATGAGAGGCCATGCAGAATCCCGGCAACAGCCGCCACCGAGCATCAAGAGCAACTTAAGGTAATCCAAAAAATACGAAACATGTCGACTCGACACACATACTAACAGCGGCCTACGCTACCCAAATTGAGCACATAGCGAATACCGAAAAAATGTTACATTATAGCACTGAAACCATGACTCAAACGGAGTATAATTACTGAGCAAAACCTCGACTTCACGCTTAGGCAAAATATAACGAGAGACCGAAAATAACCTCTGACAGGCCAGTCAGACCACAGAAATCCATGCGCACACGTCACGTAACACAGCGACCACCGCCAAAACCTTGATTGACGGCTACAAACAAGCCAGCTAAATCAATAACAACCTACAGACCGGGCACAAAATCCACAAGCCGAAATATACGGGGTGATACAAATAACAGACTAGTGCATTACACTACAATCACCATATAAGGCATATATTTAGACGCATATATTCAAGATTTTTCAGTGGGAAAAGTGACAAATTAACCCCTTATTTAGCTTTACAGAAGCATTTTTAGAGAGTTTGAAAATTGCATAATTTCCTAAGTAGTCATTTCTTGCTAGTCTTGGCAAATTACATCCAAGTGCCAACAAATATTTTTAGCTCTGGTGGGTGAATCTGCTCATTCACATGATAGGCTCTTGAACTATTTGTACTTACCATTATAAGCATATACCTTACGGCATATACGGCAAATAGCCTTTTTCATATCAAGGTTCTCTTTGCTGGGTGGTCCGTCTTTCAGTTTAACAAACCCAAAATGGGTCCACACAATAGATCTAGCATGTTTTCCTGGATAATTATACAGGACTGGCAACGATTCCGTCATCTCTGTATCCATTACACGTGCGCAATAACTTGTGTATTGACTTTGATTTTGATATAAAAATAGTTCCCAGACGTATTTATAGGTAGATATAGTTATCGCGGAAATATATGCTGCTGTATCATTTGCATTTAAGCTAGTGAATAGTGGTCTACATGTCTTACAAATTTTGATTTAATTGTCAGATTTATTTAGATTTTCTCGTAGTTATCTGGGAATATATTGTCCCAATTCCATTCACGTATTCATCACGTCATTCCACCGATAGACTGGAACACTGACTCGTACCGTGAACCAATCTGCCTAGTACATGTAGCAGAGCGTCATAGGTATCGGTAACTAGATCGTGACTCTGGGAACCAGCTACATTCTAGTCTCTAACAGCCTCTCACCAGACCGGTCTACGATGTGGAGTCTGTGTAACAGTCTACCTACATACGGCATTTTGTTGAAATTTACGTCGTATCGATCGTTTTCAGAGCCGTGAGATGACTAATATTGATAGTATTTTTTAGCTATCGTCTGGAAATATTCTAGTTTTGCATCTTAGATCGCATATGACATAGTGTTGGAATGAGGATTGGCCTAAATTGGGCGTTGTCGCTGCATCGGTATGTTTGATACTAAAATACATATTCGTATGTAATCGTAGGTAATTACCAATTGTCAGACCCCCCTCTACGCAGAAAACGTTGGTACTCGATAGAGTCGACTATAACTCACGGCCGTTATGGCATGTTGTTTGGGAATCGGAACTTGGAAAATACAATTTATTATTATTATTGGGTGATACTCGCCGAGTATGTTACCACAGATCCTGACCCACATGATACCCGTTTGACTTGATAAGAATTGTTTAGTTTAATGTAAGGAAGTTGGGATTACGTAGTTGCAAAAGGGTGATTTCATTGGCTATTTAAACAAGATAACTTGATTTCATTGGCTACATAGATTTTCTCGTTGAAAAATATTTATTTACTGTTACCTGACCGACTCCAAGTCGATCTTGTAAAACATGATCGATCTCGTGATCGAACACGTAAAGCGACCAATCGTCGATGAAATCGACGAATCGGAACAACACTAGTAGCGGGAGACCCAAGTTTGTTCTGGCCATCTTGGATGGCCTAGTTTTTGTGAAAACAACTTCTCCCGAGCCGCTGAAGGGATAGAGCTGGGACCAAGCGCCTTTCAAGTTTGTTCAAGGAAAGTTTGTTCGTTGAAAGGCCGGCATCAACCAATCAAAATTCAGCGTTTCTAGGTCATATTGATTTATTTTGATGGCGAAAATTGCTTTATATATATGCTTATCAGTGTGACGAGTTCAAATATGCCATTTTCGAGACTGTCGGATAAACGCTTTGGCTGCCAGCTGATCTTGGTTTGTTTTACGCCAAATGCTCTCAAAGCAATGGGGAATTCTTTAAACGACTTCTCAAGAACCACTCGGCCCATTTCAATTATATTTGGGAGGAAGCATTCATAGGGCATAGAGATCTAACTTTGTTCAAATGAACCCGATCGGCCAATTTGTCTGGCGGCCATCTTGGATTTAGGACGATTTTAGGAAACGGCTTGGGGGATTGATGCAAACCTCATGAAATATGATTTATGGCAAGGGAACTTGATTGGTCAAATGGTTCGGCGGCCATCTTGGTTGACCTAGTTGTAGTGAAAATGACTTATTCTCCAGAAGCGCTGAAGGGATTGGGCCGAAATTTGGCAGATATGGTTAGGGCCTAAGGGCCATTAAGGTTTTTTCAAGAGAAGTTGATCAGTCAAAAAACATGGCCGCCGTGGGCCAATCAAAATATGGCATGGCCATATTGGATTTTTTTATTTGATGGATTTTGAGGCCGAAATTGTTTTTATGTGTTTTTGTGTATTCTGATCTCAAATTTGCAATTTTCGAAACTCGGAAAAAATGGTTTTCTGGCCATCTTGTTGATAAAGAGCATTCTAGTTGAAATGCCTATTATCCAGGTGAGCGATACAGGCCCCTTGGGCCTCTTGTTTTTACTAAGATACAAATAATATTCTTTATCACCGCACAGTATAATGGCGATGAGCTTATACTCCGACAAAGATACTGATTATTTTGTGAAACAATTTGACTGAAAGTCCTTGACAGTGACAGCAAGTACTTTCAGTCAAGCTGATTTCAAAATGTGTGTGTGAGCGTACGGGCGTGTATGACAATTCCCAATGAGATGGGGATGGGTATGCCCCTAAACTATATGCACACATGCATGCTTAATCGTATTGGTGGGCTGAGGACAATCTCCCCATATAAGTATTAAAAGAGGAGATGCACGGCCATTTTCAAGCTGTCCCTTATTGCTTATAGAATTACTTCCCCTAGATGTGGTTGGCCATCACATGGTTAACATACACAACAAGCCTGCCATCTGTAAAGGGCGCTATAGAAACGACTTAGCTGATTGGCTGATGTCGATCAACTCACATATACAAATTTGATTGAATTCCATCAAGCAATTCCGGAGATAGCATGAGAAACTGAATTTGTATGATATTTGACCTCTTGACCCGTGATCTGGCTCTCTAGTGGGCGGAGCGCCGGTGAAAGTAAACAAATCCACAATAATATAGTCGATTTCCAACAAATGCTTGCAAGTGGCGCTATACAGACTAGGAAGGCGATTGCAATAAATCTGCCATTTTACCATGTAGGGGATAATTAATACATTATCATGCCTATATAATGAACCTCCAGAAGGATGTTGTTTTTCGCCTTTTTGGCTAAACAAATATATATGTATGTATATACAGACAATGATCCAAATAAACTAATCAATACAGATGTTTAATGAACCAAATGTGTCAGCAACTGTTTGTGCAACATTCTTCAGAAAATATCGTATCTCACCTGGCTAGATGGATTGGGTGGTGCTATTCCGTTATTGGTTTGACTACATTGAGACGGTCACAAAGGTGATACTATAGGTTAGACGCATGGCGGCTCGTGATACAATATCGTGGCTGATTTCCAGGTCGGTATAATGCACATTATAGCGTTCCATACTTTACATCTATTCTATGGTGGCTGGTGTGTTTCTGCAATCTACCTGTAAGCCAACAATGTAGAGTTTTAATGTTTACATTAAATATTAATTAATTGTTCAGTTTATTTAATGTTGAAAGAACAGTTTCCTTCCAAGCTCAGTGACCTTTGACATAGTGACCTCAATGACACAAACATGATTCCTAACAGCAAAAGTTATAGCATAGCCAATCATGTATCCAAGTTTAGTTCCAAAAGGGTCAAGCAATTCTGAAATTAATAAAGAGTAATATCTTGATAATTATGTTGATGTTATAAACATTACCAACTGTAAAATCATGATACCCTGTGATGCTCAATTAATATACAGGTAAGCTATTTGCTATCTTCTAAAGCTCTTGTTGTATATATGTACATGGCTTGGACATTATTGTTTCTCAGAATATGTAATCCAGGGCAGTCCGGGTCCTGTGCCAACTTAATAAGGCAAGATATTTTGTATCTTCTGATACCTCTTCTTCACTGCGTGAAAAGCGGAGTGGGTCCAGGTTATGGTTTTTGCTTTGGTTTAGCTTTTTTTAAATGACATTTGCACCTCCATCACACGGGGGTCTATACCATGTTTAGCCTGAGTAGTCCCACATGAAAAAGAAATTGATTTTCAAATTTGTTCCAAATTTCTTTGGTATTTAAACTTTGATTATGTTAGGCCTGATTTGTATCCATCCAGGTTATACTCATTATGCTTTTTTGCACCCACAATGGGTTATCCGATTTTGAATAAAATGTGACAGATTTGTTCTATACTGTGCTTAAGGACTAGCCCACATGGGAAAAAAAAATTGATTTTCAAATTTTTTCGCCGTTTTAACTTCTATGGGCGAATTTCATCTAGGCTATTATGCTGTGGTTAAGCATACCTAAAACATGGATACAAATCAGCACTACACTTATCAAAGTTCAAACAACAAAAACATTTTGGGAAAATTTGTGGACTCGTCCTAACTATCGGATAGAACAAATCTGTCAAGTTTTATTCAAGACGGACAGGACAACCCCTTGTGGGAGTAAATGTTGTTTGAAAAAAGCTTAATGCATCCAAAACCTATACCTGGCCATTTAGCCTGCATACAAATCATCCCCAAAGTAAATCAATGTTCAAACGCCAACAAACACTGATCTTATTTAACACGGATACACAATTACTAACTTTAGCAGTAATGAACTAACCTTGCTGTGAGGAACGGGCAGTGATGAAGTGGACGTTGTCTTTTCCACTAGCGCTGTCACCTGTAGAAAAAAGCAAACAGGCAATTATTATATTACTCTACTTGAAGTATAAAACCATAAAGTTATCCTGTATTTCATAAGTCGAAAGGGGGCATAACTCCATGGAAACGTGATGAAAATGTCTGAAACTCAACCCTGCTCTATAACTCCCTATAATAAAGCAACCTACCAATTCTCATTTGAACCTCTTGAAGGAGTGCGAAAAAAAGTAAGGAAAACTGATATTTTTCGCATTTCATAAGTCAAAAGGGGACGTAACTCGGTCAAAACTTTATGCACACTGAAAGGGATCTGATAAACAGTAATGGAGTAATCATCTCGCAAACTATTTTCAGTATGACTGTTGATAAGCCATATTGGATTTTCAATTTGGATCTATTGGATTTTCAATTTGGATAGATTTCTGCCTCAGACCTAATCCAGTTATCCTGTGAGGTTTCAAATAGATCCACCGAACCGTAATGGAGTTAATGTCCAGAAACACATTTTTTATGACTGTTGGTATTTTGATTATTACATGAGGCTACCAGTCAACATATTTGAGAGTTAATTTTCCACTTCCTTTAAGCATGAACGTAAAGCAGAAAGCCTATAATCGTGAGTACTCTGGATGTGTCAATGCCAGCCTTATTTAACACTGGTACACACCATGAACTAACCTTGTCATGCCTGTTGTAATGAACCTCTGTTGAAGAAGTTGCATCTGTCTTCTCTGCTTTTCTCATCACCTGTAGACAGAAGTAAACACAAGCAATTATTTTATGACTAAAAGAAGGGAAAAGCGAACTATTAAATGATGTTTATTGATAATTTCATGCAACTCAGTAAAAACGGAATAATTTGAAAAAGGTTTGACTCTAGCAGTGCTTAACTTGGAACCAATTAGTGACATTGCTGGTGCAAGTTTAGGGGCAAAATGTTTTCAACATACACTTCTGGTTTGAAGTGTCGTAGCATGATACCTAATGAATATTTTGAAATTCGTGGGACTTGACAGTAGGTAACGGCTTTCAGTCAAATTCTTTTAAATTTGACTATTTTACCTGTAAGACTAATCTGCTTAAAGCGAATATAAAGGATTATATACCCAGATGTAGAGGATATTAATATTTGTTCCCTCAGCATACACAAACATCATCACCAATTGGTTCCTGCCCTAGTGTACGTTATCATTCAACAGTGAGAGAGAGAGAGAGCTCTGACTTCACCATAACTACGGGGTCATTTTCCAGCCTCAACCTGCATTGCGGGGACGTACCGTAATTCTGGGGACAAAATCCTGATCCCCACAGTTATGGTGCCTTAAACGATCCTGAAACATCCAAATATGTATTTATTTTTTTCATCCTCAGAAAATATTGATTTATCTCTCGCTGTTTTTTTTCAACCTATCTCTCACATTTAAATGTCCTCACTTTTTTTATTGAGTACTGCTTGGCGCATACTAACAAGTGTTATGCTAAGTATGTGTCTCCTGTAGTCTAGGGATATGAAAATCACTTGTCCATCTCTCCTATATACTGTTTAAATGTCACTGAAGTGGGGACCCTCTCATATGTCCCTGCTCCATGTGAGGACTCTCATATCTACTTTCTATAGCGGGGACAGTGCCGAGAGGGAGGGAGAGGGGGAGCGGGAGAGAGTGAGGGAAGGGGATATGACAGCTCAAGTAAATGTGATAGCTCCCTTAAAGCAACGGCGCCTATAGGCATGACAGCTCCGATAGACATGACCCCTCCTGTGTATGTGACAAGGTCCCTTAAAGCAACAGCGCCTATAGGCATAACAGCTCCTATACTGCCCTCCACTGACAAAAGGGGGGGGGGGGGGGGTAAGTAAAAAAAATTCAAAGATTTTGACACATCTTGCCTAATTTGGACCTGCTCTTTTCAATGGAACTATTGCCAATGTACAATTCTTTTTAGATTTTTAGTTATAAAATAACAAAATGATGTATGTCTTCCCCATCACAGACAATTACAATGACAAAAGGAAGTAACCGCATTTCCTTTGACAGAAGGAAGTATATTACACATACTCCCTTTTGTCATTGTAAATGCTGAACATACTTCCTTTTGTCAATGAAATATCTTCAGTCAAAGATATCTAATTTGCATATCAAAAGGGCATATGTCTAGCTCATGTGTCATGCATGGTACTCTCACTGCATGTAACAAGTGCATAAAAAGGTATGGATTTGCACTATTGAGTACAGTCTACTTATTTACAAGTCAGGTCTACAAACCAGATCCGCTATTAAATGAAAAAATTGGTCAGTTTTCATAGAACTAGGCTATAAGGCTACAGCTCCAGTTTACCATTAAAAATAAGATAATAAGCAAAGTCACTATTACTATTATTATTGTTATTATTATAAGCGCCAAATTCACAAACAACCTGTTACTTGTAAATGTAAAAGAAGTTAAGTGTGTACCTGGATCGGGTTCTATGTATTGTAAAGAGGACTTGGATGAAACAGATTACAAAGAAGGTTTATTCTTAAAGAAAAAAGTAGCTGCAAAAGTACTGGAGAAAAGGCTTCAATATCCTTCTCGTAGTGTTCCATGAGGGATTATTAGATCTATCTGCCAAAGTATCCCACCTAATCGCGCACATTTTGGGAAAACTTACCAGAAGACATTAAAGCTGCTCATTTGATTGAATAGGAAAAACTGCACTGATCTGTAAAAAAGGTTTTGTTTTCACAAATACCTTAACACATCAAGTTGGAATTTTCTTAAATAATTACTGTTCATGAATAATGTATATGAATTGGTATTTTCAAATCTTTTGATTTAAATTTACATACTCTCAGGTTTGGACTTATTTGAAAATAATTTACTGTTAATAAATGATTTAAACACCTTTACATATCACCCCGAATTCAATAAAGAGGTTTAAACTCGGTTTAGTCTAAACCAGGTAATAAATATGTTTTAATCTAAAGATATATACTGGTTTAAATTATAATTGCCTCAAAATAAGGTCTCCGCAATACTATAAAACGTGTTATATATTGAAATAAACAGATTTTGGTACTGGTAAATAAGACCCATATGATAGATATCTACCGAATATCGACCTCATTACGCATGAGGGGAGATCCAGTACACTGAATTTCTTATCACCGGCCAGGACGAAGCTTAAACCAAGTCTAGCTAAACCTCCTTATTGAATTCGGGCCATGATGTTTAAGTTTAGCCTACTTTAAATAATCATATTTGTATTTTCGCCTAAATTGCCCAATAAAATGTTTTTCTGTTAAAATTATGTAACGAAACTAAAATTAGTTGAGAATGTGACATTTTGTTTCTAAAAACACCTTTACAAGTATTTTTTGTGAAAATAATTTAATGAAAAATTGATCATTTGGTTTTGTTGTAGGAACACATTTACATATAGTTTTGTGTTTACTTGAAAATAAATATTTGGACTCGAACAATTTTTAGTATTTTCAAACCTAAAACAATGGTATATATGTTTATTGTAAGAAGAAACTGGATACAGAACCCTCTTCATCTATCCCATTACGTTTCTTTAATTACAAAAGGGAGTAAATGTGAATTTACACTGACAAAAGGATGTAAAGTGTGATTACTCTGGAATTTGAACACTAGAAACACAGATATACAGTGGCAAAAGAGGAAGTATGTCACTATAATTTGTTTAAAAGGAACCAGTTCTGGTTTTCTTTTAAATAATAGTAATCTTTAACACATATGTGTCGCTCTGATATAATTTTGACAGAAATGTGCTGAAAATTAACACAGGGCTATCCATACATGCATTTTATTTATTTTCTCAAAAAATGATTTCTTGGACATACTACCTTTTGTCAATGTAGGGCAGTATAGACATAATAATAGTACATTTGTAATGCGCTATATCCATGCGATTGCATGCTCTAAGCGCTGACAATAAGAGAGAAATTTAGCATACAGCTTACGGGAAAGCTTCTTTAAACAAGAATGTTTTCAAGTTAGTTTTAAATACGGATAAAGTCGGGGCAGATTTAATATGAGTTGGGAGATTATTCCCTCTGAGTGGCGGCCACTTAGTGTTTACTCTGGGAATCTTCAGGAGATTTTGTTCAGAAGATCTGAGGGTTCGTGTAGGTGTGTAACTCTAGCAATTCAGATAGGTACGTTGGTGCAGTTTCGGAGACACATTGATATGCTAAACGTAAGATTTTGAAACGGATTCTGTATTCTAGTGGGAGCCAGTGTAAATCTTGAAGAATGGGGGTAATGTGGTCATACTTATTTCTCAGTGATACAATTCGCACAACTGTGTTCTGAACTGCCTGAAGCTTGTTAATGGGTAATTTGGAAGCACCTGCGAGAAGACCGTTACAATAATCGAGTCTCGACATTACTAGTGATAACACGAGCCGTATTGCCGCTTCACGAGTGATGTACTTCCTAATGTTACCAATGTTTCGTAGCTGCATAAAGCACACCTTGCGAATATGATTTACATGACTTTCCATATTTAATTCAGAATCGAGGAGAACGCCTAAATCTTGTACAACAGTAGCCAATGGAATATTATTAACTCCAACAAGGACGCTACTTAATCCCGTTTTGGAACACCTGGTGGCTGGACCTACCAAAATAGCTTCAGTTTTTTCATCGTTAAGCATTAGCATATTCGTTGTCATCCAGGATTTTATGTCAAGGCAACAATCAGTTACTTGTCTACTGGCTAGATTTGTGATGGGTGCAGATGGAGCAAAACTGTTTATCAGCTGTGTATCATCTGCGTACAAGTGCCGTTGGACATTATGACCCTCAATAACAGATCCTAATTGACGAGTATACAGGGTGAAAAGTATAGGGCCTAGGATTGAGCCCTGTGGGACACCACATGTTAGTTCTACTGATGAAGAAAGGGTCCCATTAATATACACAGATTGATAGCTATCTGATAAGTATGACTGGAACCATTTCAGTGCGACACCGTTTACACCAATTTCATTTGTGAGCTGAGACAGAAGGATGTGATGATCGATAGTGTCAAACGCTGCGCTAAGGTCAAGCAGGATTAGTAGAGACACATTACCGGTATCAACAGCACATCGAATGTCATTAACAACTCGCAATAGGGCTGTTGCCGACTGGAATGGTTCATATAGCCTATTAATCGTTAGGTAATCAGAAAATCTATTTGATACTGCCCTTTCAATCAGTTTAGACATAAAGGATAAATTTGATACTGGTCTGTAATTTTTTAGGTTATCAGGATCCAGGCCTAATTTTTTCAGTAAAGGATTGATCAAAGCGCGCTTGAAGCATTTTGGAACCATACCTGACTCTAGGCTAGAATTGACAAGCCGAGTAATTGTAGGGAGTAGGATGTCGCTATATTCAAGGACAATTTTCGTAGGAACAGGGTCCAGTGTGCAATACGCAATACGTTGGCTTTGATTCTTTCACGAGCTTCAGGACCTCATCCTCTGAGAAACGTTTGAAATGGTCGAGTTTGTTTTGAGTTAATGTATGCTGGTTGTAGCGAACATTGGAGAGCACTACAGACTGATCCAACTTAGTCCGAATGACCTCGATCTTATCTTTGAAAAAGTCCGAAAACGATCTAGCCACCTCTGCAAGATCATCATTGCTAGGGAGCGACGTACTAATTTTCTTCCCCATAAGCACAGACATAGTATTATATAAGGCTTTTGGATTAGATTTGTCCATCTCAATTTTTTCAGTAAAAAACGAGCGTTTTGCCGTAGTAACAAGCATAGTAACAGTATTTCTTGTATTACAATATATCTGACGATGGACCTCAAGCCGCGTCTCTCCATCTCCTTTCCGCTTGTCGTCTAGCTGCTTTGGTTGCGTTCACCTCTGGTTTAAAGAACCACTTCAGCCTCTCTGGTGCATGCTTATTGAGGAGACAAGATAGTTCTTCATTATAGAGGTTGGCCAGCTCCTCACAGCCTGCAGGCGGAGAAACTAACAGACTAGATTGTTCCAGATCATGACGGAACGCTACCTTGTCAATTTTCTTGATATTTCGGCAGAGCACGGGATGAGGAGGTGGAACAATTCTGGTTGCATTTAGATGTACTGTTACCAAAAAATGGTCCGACATTTGTAGGTCTTTGACTCGAACATTTTGGACACGTTTCTGATATACGACTCACAACCCAATCAATGATATGGCCATTTTTGTGGGTAGGCATGCTAACGTGCTGATGACAGTCATATAGTAGATTTAACATCTTTTTAGTATCTGAGTTTTCAGGCTTATCGAAATGAACGTTTGTATCACCCAGGAGGACTAGATTCGCATTTTCCACACAAACTATATCCATTAAACTGGCTATATCACTGTGAAACATTGATGGGGTTAATTTATTTTTCTTCGATGGTGGTGGGCGATATATGCATACGAACCGAACCGATATTTTTCCATGGGTCAGTATGAATTCCAGCACCTCGATTGACTGATATTGTGGGAGTGTATTGATGCAGATTTTAATGTGAAGATAGTTTCTATAGATTACGGCAATGCCACCACCGCGGAACAATCTGGGTGTGTGCTCAAATTCATACCCATCTGGTGTTAAGGATGCGATTTTAGACTCGTCACCTATATCTGCCAGCCAGGTTTCTGTTAGAATTAATATATCTACAATCTCATCGACGATCATTTCAGCAATCTCGTTACATTTATTTCGCGACAGGCATGTCTTGAGGTTATTTGAGAAAGATCGGGGGTTAACACCTGATTGATCATTGTGGCATTTGGTAATGCTCGTAGTCACAGGAACCCGTTTAGACCGGCCACCTCTACAACCACGCTTCCTCTTGACACGTATACCGTAATTGTCGAGTAGCTGATATGTCTCATTGTCCAGCCTTCGCAATAATCTGTCATTTAGAACTGACTGTTGAATAGTCTTTAATTCAATCACAGCGTACCTAATCATTGCCAAAGAATGGCCTACACAAGTATTAGGCGAATAACAAAAGAGTGAACTATTTAGACAGAAACTTTGTGTATGAATTATGGCTAAACCACATATAATAATACACAGAAAATATGACGAGTCGAAAGCCGAATCCCTTATGAACATCATATTCGCAAATTAAACTTTGAAATTTTAAACTAAAACAGTGAAAAGTGGCAAAAACTTGAGAGCGATCGAATGTATGCAGAACTAAAAACAAAATACTTTTGCAAGGACATGACCCCTCCTGTCTATGTGACAAGCTCCTGTGAATCTAATGGTTGTGGAAATGACAGCTCATGTGGGCATGGTATCTATAGATATTACAGTTCATGTGAATATGAAAACTGTGAGTGCAACAGCTCCTATAGAATTGACAGCTCATGTGGATGTGACAGGCTGGCAGCTGCTCTTGACATGATAGTTTCTTTATACATGACATCTGAGGATATGGCATCTACAGTGGGTTGCAAAAGTATTCACACCCCTATGGGAAGAGTACATTTATTAGCAAAGGTACGAGTTGAACTAAATTTTGAGAATAAATTGCATTTCAAAGTAAAATGAAATATTAAAAAAAAATCAGTATACGTTAAATTCATAGAGAATATAGATATAACGGTGTTCCTTGACACATCTTAGTCAATACTTCGTACCAGCTCCTTTAGCTGCAATAACAGCTTCCAGTCGCTTTGGGTAACCGGTAACACGCTTTTTGCAATATTCACTTGAAAGTTTAGCCCACTGCAGTACTGCTCAAGTTGAGGTAAGTTTGTTGGTGACCTTCGATGGACAGCAATTTTCAGATCTCTCCAGAGGTTTTCAATAGGTTTGAGGTCCGGACGTTGACGTGGCCACTCTAACACTTTCACTTTTCTTTTCCGAAGCCATTCATGAGTTGCTCGGGACGTGTGCTTCGGATCATTGTCTTGCTGGTTGCTCGGGACATGTGCTTCGGATCATTGTCTTGCTGGAATATGAACTTCTTTCCAAGTTTCATGTTTCTTGCAGATTTAAAGAGGTTTTCCTCCAGAATTTCTATATATTTGGCACTGTCCATAATACCTTGCACACGGACAAGCTCCCCAGGCCCAGAGGCTGTGTAGCAGCCCCCAAGCATGATGCTACCTACCACCTCCGTGCTTTACAGTAGGTATAGTATTGGCAGGATCATAAGCTGTGTTCCGTCGGCGCCAGACATACATTGAGACCAAACTTCTATTTTGGTTTCATCTGACCAGATCCATGTGGCGGATGGGTCCTTCAGATGGCTTGACGCATATGAGATGTAAGCCCCTCTTTGTGCAAAGTGCGGGATATTGTGGACTTGTGCACTGTAACACCAACACCGTGAACAGACTTCTTCAGCTCTTCAAGAGTGACAGAAGGGTTGGCTTTGGCCTGTCTGATTAATCTTGCTGTCAGGGACTCCCTGCCCTTTTAAGATTTGCGCTAGTACCATGAACCTTCCACTTCTTTATCACAGACACAACAGTACTTTTTACTAGTTTTAATGAACTGGCTATAGAATTATAACTTTCGCCACACTTGTGCTTCTCTATAACTTTATTTCGCAAATCTTCTGATAATTCGCTGAAATGACTATGCTGCATGTGTTGCTTGCGATTGTAGACAGTTTTTGTGCAGCATATATGAGAAACCAATTGATACTCCATTGTATCAAGATAAAGCGACACATTTAGAGTGTAACATTACTGCAAGGTACTTTTTACTCGTTTAACTAAGGGGTGTGAATATTTATGCAACATAGTTGGAGATTTTTGCTATTTTCTTAAGACCAATGGTGTTTAGCAAAATTTGTGTACACTTCGGTTTAAGTTATATAATTTGGGAGTTCAACTGCGGTTGACTTTATTCACAAAGTAGTGGTTTTTCTAGGGGTATGAATACTTTTGCAACCCACTGTATGTATGACAGCTCCTATAGGCATAATAGTTATTGCGGGTGTTGCATCTGCTATCGGCGTGACAGCTCCTGTAGATATGCCAGCGTAGGTGGATCTGACAGCTCCCGTGCATACCACAGCTACTATAGACGTAACAGTTCCTATTGTTATGACAGCTACATAGTGACAGCTCCTGTGGACGGGACATCTCCTGTGGATGTGACATCTATGTATATGACAGCGCCCATAGATGTGACAGCTCATGTGGGAGCTCATATAGATATGACAGCGCCTGCAGATGTGGCAGCTATGATGGGCATGACATCTCTTATGGATATGAAAGCACATAAATACAAGATTCTGTAGACATAACCAGTTGTGGCATTTCCAGTGGGTGTGCTAGCTCCAACAAACATGACCCTTTTGAAGATGTAGCATCTGATATGAATATGACAGCTTCTGTAGAGGTGGCACGTCCTGTGGAAGTGACAGCTCTTATTATGTCAGCTCATGTCACAGCACATGACGACAACTACTGTGGACCTGACAGCTATGGATATGCCAGTTCTCCTAGATGTGTCAGCTCCTGTGAAAGCTGCAATGTAGTAAATGGAAGAAATGGATGTACTGTTTCATTGGTCCTCTCAAGTCAGTTCGCTATGAGTGGGATGGCCTAATTGACCATATATGGAGCGGCCGAAATGTGTGTGTTCTGCCCCATTTGGGAACTCAATATATAGGCCACACCCACTTGTGACCACATGGCTTGGGAAGACCAATGAAAAACTGTGTCTATCACTTCCATTTGTTTGCTATTGATCGCGATGACATTGCTAGACTAAGTGGGCTGGCTGGCCCTAGATTAGAGTATCCAAGCTATTCCTAGGCTAAGCCTAAAGCTATGGTATTTTAGGCTAGGCTATATGCTAGGTCTATGATAGTCTAAAATGGGCTAGCTATGCTTAGGCTAGTCTACACAAACTACGCATAGGTTAGCCAATGCTGGGGTATGCTGGGCTAAGAGCTAGGTCTAGGTAGTATAATCTGGGCTACCATATGCTAAGCTAAGCCTACAATAGTAGTTGACACTCAGACCACAAATCCTTCATGGTGTGTGGTCTAAATACCGAAGTATGGCCGTCCTTCAGGAATGGGAAGGGTCCGCTTGCAGTGCGTGTGACCTAGCTCTCAACCAGTGAAACATTGGAGCTATCGTCATACAACTAATTTTGCAATTACTTTGCGATTTGTTACCAGGTTTAGGCAAAACCGGGTTTACACCTTATTGAATTCCAGGCGATAGGTCTAGGCTAACCCACTAGTCTAAACAATACTTATATAGTCTAAGCTTTGCTAGTCTATGCTATGCTAGGCTAGGATAAGCTGGTAGTCTAATCAAAACCATACTAGTATAGTCTAGTTGTAACCCAAGGAACCTAACCTTATGTGTGGTACTAGTATCACCGGTTGGTTTGTGGATCTGGGGGTCGATCCACCCTCAAGCTGGATGATATATTTCTCAAAACACAGTGATGTCCGTTAAGTTTCAGTATTCAGTGGTTCTTACTCTCTGAACGAATTAAGCTAAATCACAACGTTGAGACAATGTAGGGTCACTTATCTAATTTTTATTAATCATTATGCACACGATCTTCATTCCACAGTTTATAATTTAAGATGAATTATTCTCTTTAATCAAATATTTATCTAACATTTAAAGTTTCCTTCTCAATTAATTAATTTCCTAAGCAAATGTCTTGTATCACTTTTTCTTAATTCTTATCAATATTATCTTTATATTTCAGCGCAATTCATTATCCAACACGAGACCTCATGAAAGACTTATATTTCTTTTACGACAAGTGATTCCAAGAATGATCAAAAACGGAGTACCCAAAGTGCGCGCTTTTCCCTTTATAAAGGGAAAAGTGCGCGCTTTTCCCTTTATAAAGGTTTCTGGACACTTTTCCCTTTATAAAGGTTTCTGGACCTTCACGTGACCATTCATTCCACCTAGGTCATAATTTATTCCTGTTTATCATAGTGTCTCAGCCTGGATAACAAATTGGAACTGTCAAACTGAATAGTATGCATGGAGCTTTGTAATTGCAAATCGAAGCCAGCAATGGACTTTTCTACCACAAAGTATCCATGCATCAAGCTTTAGTTCTATTCTAGTACCAAATCTGACAGTTTTCGCATTAGCTTGGTCCTCCCATTGTGTAATGCGATCACTCTTAGGACCCTGTCTTTTATTTAAGCTAACTATTATGGAGAACAGTTAACACGTACTGGCACTATGTATAATTTGTCTGCTCTGTATAATCTCTACTTTCATTGTTCCTTTAATCAAATTCTCAATTTCATTATTTATTAGAACTTGTTGATTTGTAAGGCAATTGGCCTTGAATGAACTATTGAAGGCCCAGCATATGATACTAGCATAGAGTTGAGGCTGTTTGATGGGAGAAAAGTAAATATCCAAATATGTCTGTGCCTTTGACTGTCTGTGCCAGCGTGACGGACGCTACATGAAAAAGACATGGAAAAATTCAACCATGTTTATATTTCAAAATTCTCTGAAACTAACAATAGTACAAATGAAGGTTTAACTCGGAATTATAGGTGGACTAGTCCTCCTAATATGCACATTATTTAACAAATTGCTAATTTAGACTAGGGTAAGCTATGCTATGCTAATTTAGACTAGGGTAAGCTATCCTATGCTATGCTAATTTAGACTAGGCTAAGCTATGCTATGCTATGCTAATTTAGACTAGGGTAAGCTATGCTATGCTATGCTAATTTAGATGGGTAAGCTATGCTAATTTAGACTAGGGTAAGCTATGCTATGCTATGCTAATTTAGACTACGGTAAGCTATGCTATGATATGCTAATTTAGACTAGGGTAAGCTATGCTATGCTATGCTAATTTAGACTACGGTAAGCTATGCTATGCTAATTTAGACTACGGTAAGCTATGCTATGCTAATTTAGACTACGGTAAGCTATGCTATGCTAATTTAGACTACGGTAAGCTATGCTATGCTAATTTAGACTACGGTAAGCTATGCTATGCTGTGCTATGCTAATTTAGACTACGGTAAGCTAAGCTATGCTATGCTATGCTAATTTAGACTACGGCAAGCTATGCTATGACGGCAAGCTATGCTATGCTATGCTATGCTATGCTATGCGAATTTAGACTACGGCAAGCTATGCTATGCTAGCCTAGGTTAAGCTATGTCATACGAGACTAGGCTAAGCTATGCTATACTAAAATAGCTAGATTCTAGTCCACACTAAGCTATGCTATACTACTCTAAGCCATACTAGCCTAAGCAATACTAGTCTAAGCCATATTAGTAAAAGCTCTGCTAGCCTAAGCTGTACTAGTCTATGCAAAAATGGTCTAAGCTATACTAGTCTATACCAAGCTATACTAGTTTAGTCCAGTCCAAGTTCTGATTTACTAGTCTATACTATGCTTGTGTTAGCTATAGCAGTACACGTCTAAGCCATATTAGTTTAGACCTAGCTATACCAGTCTAGACCTAGCTATACCAGTCTAGTCTAAGCTGTAGCTGTATAGTATAAGCTAAGCTATGCTAGTCTAAATCAGGCTACACTAGTCAAGTCATACTAGTCTAAGCTACGCTGTTCTTCACTAGGCTAAATGATACTCGTCTAGGCCAAGCTTTGCTATACTAGTCTAGACTAACCTATGCTATACTAGTCTAGACTAACCTATGCTATACTAGTTTGGGCTAAGCTATGCTATACTACGCTATACTAGTCTAGGCTAAACTATAATAGTGTACTATAATAGTGTTTTGTGTCCTTGAGCAAAGCACTCCACTCTGCCTTGCTCCAGTCCACCTAACTGTTAATAGGTACCTGCAAGGACAGTGTAGGTAATGTGAATGCATAGCTTAAGGCGCAACCCAGCTGAAAGCTCCATAAGGGAGAACGGGCCCAATGACCAGGGGCTGAAACTCGCTGAGCACTTCGGTGAAGACTAGACTGTAAAATGTAAACTTACTTATAGCCGAACATAGACTAGTTTAGCTTAGACTAGCTTAGCATAGACTAGTATAGCATATCTTAGCATAGACTAGTATTGGATAGCTACTAGTATAGCTTGGGCTAGACTACTGTGGCATAGTGTAGTCTAGATTAGTATATCATAGCATAGCTTACCCAAGTGTAGTATAGCATAGCTTAGCCTAGACTGATATAACATATCTTAGCTTAGACTAGTATAGTATAGCCTAGACTAGTATAGCTTAAGACGAATGTAGCATAGCTTAGATTAGACTAGTCAAGTATAGGTTAGACTAGGACTGTACTAGTATAGCTTTGACTGACAAGTCACAAAAGACCCGTAAGGTGAAAGGGAATCACACACACACACGCACGTACGCACGCACACTAGTATAACTTAAAATGAATGAGAACTCGATACACCCCTTCACCAACACACATACCCAAGCTAGTATAGCTTATGACTTGTACAGCTCGACTTAGTATAGCTTAGAGTAGATTAGTATTAGAAGACTAGACTACAATAGCTTAGGTAAACTCAAACATTATAGCTTATCCTAGTGTAGTATAGTATGGCTTAGACTAGTATAGCATAGCTTAGACTAGTATAGCTTAGAGTACTATAGCTTAGGCTAGACTACTATAGCTTAGCCTAGACTTTAGTACAGCATAGCCGAGGATCCTATAGCTTAGACACTGTGAAGATTTTCGTTCTCCGATTACACAAGATTATGACTACCACTACGACTTCGGAAAGACTTATGATGTTAGAAGATTGCTGCGACAATCTATCTTTCCGACGCTGTAGCGGTACTATTGCTGGCTCGCCTCTTCCGATGTTATGAAGATATTTATGTTAGCAATACGGGCCTATTTGACTTATCAGAGATGCTCAGGTAAGGCACAATGGTGTTTCGTGCTTCTGGAGATAAACACAACTACGACTAGCTACTTTTAATATTACGATTATTTATTAGCTATTATAACTTATAACAATGTCGACTTTTACTGTCGAAAATGAATGATAAACTTTGACTATATTTCTGAATAATTACTAGACGGATTACTCTCAGTTCTACTGATCTGCTATCCAATCTAACGCTATTCCAATTGACTACTCAACTTATATTCTGTACTACGGCTACAATGCGAAGATACTTCGACTCTGTAATCACAGAGGGAGAATATTACCTACACGAATCAACGATGGTAAAAGATTAAATTATCAATAGACCAAGTGCCTATTAAATACACTCCATATTTTTCTAACTTCTATACAAATTACGATATATAGATCTATATATATCGTAATATATAGTTTCTGTTCCTTTCATCCTTCTAGGTAGTTATAACCACAGTTTGATTGGTCTGCATCATTCTTGCCTCCAATCAACATCTGCTTATCTCTTCCTAGAAGCTTGTACCTATTCTCGTTGGTCGTCCTGACCAATCTCCGTTTGCCTAGCTCTCGATTTAACTTTGAAACTTGTTCCTTATGTTTCTCTGCCACAGAGTTTGACTAGATGCTCATTGATTATGACGTCATCTCGGCCAATCAAACTCTGGGCTTCTCTTCTAGGAATTCATTATTAAACACGATATATTTACGCTTCACTCTGTCAAAGCGGTTCTAGCTGGTTCTGATTTGATGCGATCTGTCAGCTAACTAACAACATTACGGAATGTGTTGTTGTAGCATGCCTTTCTTTGATTGACATATAGTTGATATACAAATTTCGATTGTGTTATTAATTCCTACAGGACACTACAATGCCTCTGTTCTGTCCCTTGCCTATCTTGGATAAGCCTGTAGGAAACGAACGTTAATAAGCACATGAGCTGTATGATCTCATTGCCAGCTGGTGTTGTTGTACTTGCTTAAGGGAGTCGGAATGCCGACCGTCAACAACTACAGGTCAGTCTGTTTCCTATAATTTCTCTCGATTCCCATCGATTCGTCTCTATTCTTATCACTCGAATATTTACTAAACTAATGACCGAAATAACTGCTGAACATTATAAAAGTGTGTGCCGATCCCACAGCAACAACTTTTATCTTCAACTATTGACAGATATCACCAACCCAGAACCGTCGTTCCTATTTCATATTCCTACTTCTGAACGAACGATATGGTTTCGATTCCATTTCCGCGAAACTGTATCACCAGCACTGGTCAAAGTCAACCAGTGCATCTTCCTACACTATCATTTACTACTACTACTACGTTACTGCTTCAGTCCCTAGCTCACCTGGTATTTTCAAACATAATAAATTTCACTGAGGTCTTACTTGCAAATATAAGATGTCTATCGGGGTCATGACTTCCCATAAGACAATCCGATATCTACACATGCCCCTCAACCGAAGTTAATTAACCATCTCTTAAGGCCTTAAGAGATCGATAATTAACTCGTTGTGCACTATCAACAACTAAACCACACTATACCAGGGCTATCCCGAACCTACAACTTATGACACTAAAATAAACTCATGAATAGGAAAACTGCCTATCAATACTACCATAATAAAGAAAAAATCTAAGTATCAAACGATACATTCATACAACAAAATAAAATACAAATCCTAAATAAACATATCAATACGTGAAATCCTAATCCTACAGTCAAATCATTACAGGTCATATCAATGGTCATATTGACATCCACAATACATGCTATAACAATTACTACGTGTTACAATAATCAAGTTCGAGCTATCACCCTGCAATATCCTCGTGATCCATTAAAGGCGTTAGGAGCATAAAATAATACAAAACAAGGCTCTTATAATAAAGTTTGTGCTATAATGATAAATCCTCGTATGATGTACGAATGTTAGGATTGTCAATTACCACGTCTATCCAGTCGTCAGCCGTCGGGTCGATCTCGGTCCTGGCAACAGCGTTAGGCGACGACCCGGCTGACATCCTCAGCGGCTCCGGTAGGGCTGCAGGTCTCCGGGGCCTTAGAGGGTGAACAGTCCGCGGCGCACTTCTCTGGGCCGCATGTGGCTTGCAATTAATCCACATCCACATGCGCGATACCGCACTTCCACATAATTACCACCACGATGAGCACTACGACGAAGGAGCCGGTCGAATATGATACAAACGACCGTACCCCCATGCCATCGACCATCGCTGGGTCGACCGCAGATAAAGGTGCTAGCGGCACGTACTTAGACTTATGCAACTGGTCCCACTTTTGCATACTCAACTGACTAATTATCATTGATTGGTTTAGTATCCCGGCCACATCCAACCGAGGCGTATCAATGGCCAGACTGACTCGAGTGTAAGTCCTACTATAAGACTGTACTGGCTCAAATCGCCAACCCTTGCCACTATAATCACATTCTCCAGACATTAGAGCAAACACACCATTCTTAACTACACATCGGTCCGTCAGTCGTCCACCGCAATGTACCTCAACAGTTTCCCCGAATGTTTGCAAAACTACGCCTATTTTCTTATTGGCAAATACTTTACTAGACGTTTCGTTGGACTCCGTCAGTTTAATATTACAGGTACTATCCGTGGTATTCGTTAGCAGACTAACTATACACGGCACGTGGGTCTTATCAACCCTTAATTGCCCGTGACATACCCGAGGTTTACTACCTTGGCACTCAGATGGTGTAAAATACCAACCCGTCTTAGTGTCAAGCCCAATACTGGTTCTAGCTATCAACACCTGCATATAGTAACCCATCGTGACCAATGGTTCGGGCCACGAATGTAACCCATATTCTATGTACTGTCCTCCGTCGATTAAGGGTAAGGTAGCTACGTAATGCAGTCTTGCGTCGTCTTTCCACAGGGGATATACTACTACGTTTCTATAGTACCATTGGTATGGACGGATTAACCGGTTGCCTACGCTGACCTGCTTAGCCACTTCGGCCAGGTCCATAGGGCTAAATAATTCTTCCGTTAATCTACCCAGCTCGAGCGAGGCCGTTTGCCTATGGAACTGAGCAGCAGCTTTTTGGTAACTAGTTACCACATTCTCGGCTGCATCGACGAGGTGCCCGAGACGTCCTAAGGCATACAGCTCTGCTTGACGCGTGGCCTGTATTTTGAAAAGTCGGCTAACATTGCCGGTTGACTCTACCAAACTGTCTGCCACATCGTTGATTCTATCCACATTGGTGTCTATTGCCTTAAAAGCAAGTTTCACGTGTGACGCTAATTTGTTAGAGAAATGGACTAACCTGTTTACATTTCTCATCGCTTCCTTCACTACGTCCCGGATTGCTTCTATGTCGCCGGATGTAGCAGTCCCGAATAAAGACGAGGCTATGTCGCCCACAAAGTTAAAGAGTCCACGCTTTCTTCGCCGAAGATTGCGCTTCTGCATTGTCTGTTGTGTACTTATGGCAATCTTCCTTATGCCGTCAATCTGACGTTGGAGTCCTAGAATGTCGTTGCTGCTTAATGAAGTCTTGACTGATATCCGCAACGAGCACACACATTTTTACCATCTGGTTAAGAAATTCAGCAGGTAAATATGGATGGTCTATGGACACCACCACCGTCCATTCTGCCCGTATTAATGATATCTCCTGGTGATCGGTTATCATAACACCATTTGGTGGTAATCTATGAATACTAGAATTTCGGCAGACACTATGTACTATCCCTACTACTATCACTATCATACATAACTGTAATGTATACATGATGCTATACGTATGCTATGCTACTCGTACAGCGATGATGAAGAGAGTAAAATTATCTCTGGCTACGTCGCCTTATAACCGCTTCGATACGACTGATGAAATCATCATATCGAGCACGGCCAAACGCGCCAATCCTGAGTCTCTTAGGGTCTGAGTAGACATCATGAGCGAGACTGCGCTTGCGCAGCAAGTAGGGATGAGATGGAAGCGTTTCCATTGGCTCATTGGCAGGCTCGGGTACATCCTCCGAGGTGTCCATCATAACGGTACGATGAGTCTCTGTGGCTCTATATGTACGTCAACCCCCTTGCGCATCGTTGGCTCCTCATCAGAAGCTGGTCGCTTCCTACGAGCCCTCTTACTCGATGTTGCATCGGAGCCGTTTACCGGCAAAGGTTTGGACTCGGGTCCCATCACTCGAGGGTGATGGCTGGCTTTCGTACCTTTAGCAGGGTTACGAATAGGGCGTTGGCGGATTTTGTCCCAACACATTTCTGAGTCTACCACACGTAACTTAGATATATTAAGTACGCGCACTTTCCCAGATATCTGATGGCGGACATGAGCCACCGGCCCGTTGATCTTAAAGATCTCGTATTCAGGGTCACTGCGAGAAGTCAATTTCATCCTCTCTTCAGCTTTCACGACTACTGAATCGCCAACCTTGTACTCACCAGCGTTTGCACGCTTATTGATCTGTTCTCTGTGAACCTCTCGCGACTTGGACGTTTCTCCACGAGCGCGCAGCAAGGCATTATTAAGACAAGTTAGTCTTTCGCCAAGATCCTGCGCTGCATCCAGTGGGATGGTTAACGGGTCGGGCACGACGACCATACGTCAGGTAAAAAGGCGTATATCCAGTCGTAGAGTGACGAGAGCTGCGGTACGCTGTTAAGGCCGCTCCCAATTCGTCTTCCCATGCACGAGATTCATTATTAACACCTTTCTGGATTAGCTCTTTGAGCGTACGATTGAACCTCTCGGTACGTCCATTGGTTTGTGGATGGTATGGACTCGATCGTCTATGATCTATACCGTGTTCCTTAAATCGTTCCTCCAGACTATTTGAACAGAATTCTTTACCCTGATCTGTTATTAATATTTCAGGGACACCATGACGAGCGACATATTCATTAAAGAACTTGTCCTCAACATTCTGAGATGTCTTGGCCGCAATCGGATATGCTTCTGCCCACGCAGAACAGTGATCGATTATCGTCATGATATAGACATTACCTCTGCTTGACTCTAACAGGGGACCGATTAAATCCATGCCAATTATCTGACTCGGATAACTAGCCATGGGCATCTCACTATATCTAGGCCGTGTAGTGATGGGTCGGTTGACCTGGCACGTTGTACACGTTTCAAGCATCCGAAACACATCTTTCCTTAAAGATGTCCATACAAAAGAATCTCTCACCATACCGATGGTCTTCTGCAGACCTTGGTGACCGGCTCGTTCATGAGCCATCCGGAGCACTTTCTCACGGAACAGGGTAGGTAAGACAATTCGAGGGTACTCAGCGTCCAACGCTGACGGGGTGACTAACGAATACAAAATGCCGTTCTTAACCATATACTCCTCCGGTGTGTTCTTGAACAACTCCGGATATTCTTTGGTCTGTTCGGCACACAATTCGTCGTATGGAATGTCGAATACCTCTAGGGGTACATGCGGTAAGGCACCCTCGTCCACATCAGGTATGACATAATCACCCGTGTCTAACGTGGTGACATCTAACGGACGCCGTAATCTGGACAACATGTCCGCTCGAATGTTCTTCGAGCCTTGGATGTATTCAATCTTACATCCGTACTCAGCAATCAGTACTGCCCAGCGCTGCACCTTCGTGTTCTTCACCTCCCCCACAAACAAACTCTTTAGGGGTTTGTGGTCGGTGTACACGGTAAACTGTGCGCCAAATAGATATTGGCGGAGCTTCTTCAACGCATAGATCACAGCGTAAGCCTCCTCTATTACGGGCCAATTAAGCTGACTATCTTTAAGAGTAGAGCTTACATATTGAATTACACGCTCTATACCCTTAGCATCGTCTTGTACCAGTATAGCACCAATAGCATAACTAGACGCGTCAGTGTATAACTTATAAGGGGCGTTTAAATTCGGATATGTGAGAACCGTCTCACTGCACAGCAAGTTCTGTAATTTCTTGAACGCTTGCTGTTCATCCTTACCCCACTCAAAACGCTTATATTTCTTTGTTAGCTCTATTAAAGGCTTGGCAATTTCTGCATAGCCTTGCACACAGGATCGGTAATATCCGGTAGCTCCAAGGAAACTTCTTACTTCACCCACATCACGTGGTGGTGACATTTCCCTAATGACCTTGACCTTCTGAGCCTGAGGAGCTACTCCTTGTGCAGAAATGCGATATCCTAACAAGTCCACAGACTTACTGGCGAAATCACACTTCTTTTTCTTAACTTGTAAGTTATACTCTCTAATCTTGCGCATGACCTTACGCAAGTGCTGTGCATGTTCTGTCGGATTTCGTGAATACACGACTATATCATCGACAAAAACATGCACATATTTTCCTACAAATTCCCGGAAAATGTCATTCATCGCCCTTTGAAATACGGCACCTGAGTTGCAAAAACCGAACGGCAATCCATTCGTACAAACCTTCGCTGCAGACGAACGCCGTCTTCTCTATGTCTTGGCTGTCCATTGGTATCTGCCAATATCCAGACTTCAAGTCCATAGTAGAAAATATCGTTGCACCTCGCATTGAATCAAAAATGTCAGAGATGTTCGGTAGCGGGTAACTGTCCTTACGGCATACCGAATTCAATTTCCTATAGTCAATACAAAACCGGGTGTCACCGTCCTTCTTAGGAACCAACGTAATGGGTGATGACGATGGTCTTATGATGCCCGCATCAAGCATCTCTTTTACTTGGTTCTTAACCACATATTGCTTGGTTAGCGGTAGACGGTAGGCCTTCTGCCTTATAGGATAAGCATCTCCTGTTGGTACCGTACATTTCACTTTGGGGACCAATCCTAAAGTGTTTGGACGAGCCGTATCAAAGATATCCGCAAAGTCATCTATAACTTTGTCGATATCTTTATATCCGGTCGTTTCCTTACAACTCGCATTCACATATCGCAATTGTTCCCTATAGGGATATCTAAAGGGATATACCTGACCAAACCATACTACTACTTTGGTCCGATAGTCAATCTTTGCATTTCCCAAGTGCAAAGCATCCGCTCCAATCAAACATTCATGCCTCATACTCGCCACTACCGTACTTGGAATAGGCCGGGCATTTTCAAATTTGATCTGCGTTTCCCCCAAAAGTTCTATTGGGGCACCATTTACTGCTAAGAGCGTTCTTGCTCTTTTTAATGGCCTAGCATCTAACATGCTACGCCAAATGTCCTTCCGAATTAAGGATGTGCTAGCACCCGTATCTACTAGAGCATGCAGGTACTCACCCTTATTCACAAGACCGTTTCTTTCTAATCTCAGACGGATCAGAAACCGCTCGGTCGGTGACCTCACCAACGGTTTCCTCCGTCGCCAACTACTTCTGCGTACGAATTTCTCCTCCCGGATGAGTCGCGTTCAGTCCCATAGCGTCCGTACTCGTCGGTGTTCTCGTCCATTAGAATGAATCTGTCTCGATCCTCGTATTCGTCGGATTCCCTCATCCGATTGCCTATGTCCCGGCGTACATTGCGTGAAAAGTCCCTCGGTGTTACTTCCTGTCTCAACTGTCTGTCACGATCTCCCACTTCGTCTACTTCCATGTCCCATTCTTCGACTCGCGGACGTTTGACTGTCCTCTGGGGTAGTGGACCTGCCTTGGCCATTTTTGATTGACCAGCATTAGGACAATCTCGTAGAAAATGTCCATCTTTCCCACACCGGAAGCACGTAACTGTACTTGGTCGATTTTTACCTTCTATAAACCTACCCTGGTTGTTATTACAGTCTCTGGCCATGTGGCCCTCCATACCGCACGTAAAACATACTATGGGCGGTCTTTGTCCCCGTTGCTGTGGCTTCTGGGCTCTCTTCTGCCACAGGGTTGGTCGTGGTGGTTGCGCTGGCTGTAGGCAATCACTCTTATAGTGCCCAGTACGACCACAATTATAACACGTGATGTGCGCTGCACTTTTGTTCCCGTTTACCCGTCTCGGTGATGGTGGGGCTGACCTCTGCGTTGGCCGGGTTGGTCGCTTCGGTTTCGCTTCTCTATTTGCTTGTGGTCGCGGTCTTTCATCGGCCACTTTCATCTCTCCGATTATCCCGCAGAGTTTTTCAATCATTTTATTCTGCTGGGTGATCTGGCATTTCAATGAGTTTACTACTTGCCAGATGCTTTCTTCTGGTTCTAAAGAATCAATCTCCGTTCGCTCCTCTGATCTCCCGTCTATCCGCATTGCTTTCAGGAGATCGTTATACGTCTCCTCTTCTTCTGCGATTTCAATTGCACGATTCAATGTTCCCGCTTTCTTGCGTACGATCCTCTTACTCAGTCCTCGGTCGCTTACCGCCTTTAAATAGATACCGAGTACTGTCCTTCGGTTATCCTCATTCTCCACGGGGTATGCGCGGTTGGCTAACTCCCGGTACCTTCTATTAAAGGTGATTATTGTCTCGTTTCGTCTTTGACGCACGCCTTCCAGGTCATATTTTATCCTCTCGTGCTCATTTGACGATACGAAGTTCAATGTAATATACTCTCTCAACTCGTCAAATGTCACCTCTTCCCGTATCTTTCCAACCAGGAAGCCATCTATTGCTCGTGCTAACTGACCACGGGCAGCTCGAGTGATTACATAGGCGGGTACACCCTCTAATAGTCCCGCATTCGGTACCCACGCCCTTCTTGTCTCGTCTAGAAAGGTACGTACTTGTTCGGGTATTAAGCCATCACAGGGCTGAATCCTCTGGATGGTCTCCCTGATCTCTTGCTGATGTACCCTGTCATTCTCACGTCGATTGCTACTGTCCACAATGGTATTGGCCATTGCTGTCTGCATGGCGGCTACCGTCTCCGGTCGCAGCTCGGGCCTTTGGGGTAGTTCTATTGGAGGTAGTCCTGGATCGGCTGGTCCGGCGGGTCTCCGTGGAGATGCCATCTTATTAGTGTTCTATTGGTAATACAGGCACACTATTACTCGTTGAAGTCGGGTTTGCTCAGTGCACGTAATGTCAGTAGTGATTTTTACTAATGAATTGTCACGGTATTCACGGTGTTGGGTTACTTTGGCTGTGTCTGATTGTTTAGCTATTTCCACAAATACCTGTACCCTGTCCGCAATGTCTTTTAATACGATGTTAGCTGGCCGGTCTACTTGGGCCATAAGTACTCACAGTTTGCGTTTATTTACTCCGATCCTGGCAGGTGAAGCCACTGAAGATTTTCGTTCTCCGAATACACAAGATTATGACTACCACTACGACTTCGGAAAGACTTATGATGTTAGAAGATTGCTGCGACAATCTATCTTTCCGACGCTGTAGCGGTACTATTGCTGGCTCGCCTCTTCCGATGTTATGAAGATATTTATGTTAGCAATACGGGCCTATCTGACTTATCAGAGATGCTCAGGTAAGGCACAATGGTGTTTCGTGCTTCTGGAGATAAACACAACTACGACTAGCTACCTTTAATATTACGATTATTTATTAGCTATTATAACTTATAACAATGTCGACTTTTACTGTCGAAAATGAATGATAAACTTTGACTATATTTCTGAATAATTACTAGACGGATTACTCTCAGTTCTACTGATCTGCTATCCAATCTAACGCTATTCCAATTGACTACTCAACTTATATTCTGTACTACGGCTACAATGCGAAGATACTTCGACTCTGTAATCACAGAGGGAGAATATTACCTACACGAATCAACGATGGTAAAAGATTAAATTATCAATAGACCAAGTGCCTATTAAATACACTCCATATTTTTCTAACTTCTATACATATTACGATATATAGATCTATATATATCGTAATATATAGTTTCTGTTCCTTTCATCCTTCTAGGTAGTTATAAACACAACAATCAACATCTGCTTATCTCTTCCTAGAAGCTTGTCGTTGGTCGTCCTGACCAATCTCCGTTTGCCTAGCTCTCGATTTAACTTTGAAACTTGTTCCTTATGTTTCTCTGCCACAGAGTTTGACTAGATGCTCATTGATTATGACGTCATCTCGGCCAATCAAACTCTGGGCTTCTCTTCTAGGAATTCATTATTAAACACGATATGTTTACGCTTCACTCTGTCAAAGCGGTTCTAGCTGGTTCTGATTGGCTAGGCCGTGCATTTCTGATTATTTCTACATAATCGTGTGGAACGTAGATTGGTTTTCGTTTCAGTTTCCGTTCTATCACACTATGCACGCTATCTACCTCCATTTGTGTGTGTCCTTTCTCTAATATTTTCTGTGTAATTGTCACACCCTTATCTTTAGCTATTTTTATGAGTACGTTGGAGGAGGTTATATTTCTGTTTTGATAAGTACATCCGTCACTGTATACAACAACGTGTTTTACAGTTCCGTCAATGAGAAGGTGCTCAATATAATGAACTATGCATGAAGCAAACGAACTTGCAGATAAATCCCCCTCTACTTCTGTCCAAAAATAGCAATCCACATCTTTAGTCTTTAAGTCAAAGAATTATGACATGCTAATTTTGTTTTGTAATACATGGCGTTAGCCTGTAACCTCGGGCAGAGTAGCACGGATTGTAAGTCTAATGTAAAAACCCTATATGAGCAGTCTTCCATGCACAGTTCTTTATCTTTCTGTTTCTCATTCCTTGCTGACTACTTTCTAGAAATGTGAATGTTATACTCTTCTTCGGCTATATTACCAGTTTCAAACATCACCGTGGTCTTTCTTAGGAGAAAAGAGACTCAGATTTCTATCATCAAATACATTCTGTAACAGAGTATACGATGCTGTTCTCTTTGCAGAATTCTTTGTACGCATTATAGACTTCCGAAAAACTATCAAAGACCGGTTCTAAATAAAGTTTACTTGTGCTTGCCCTACAGTAATGCGACTCCATTTTTGGCAAACTGTCTCGATATTCTGTAACTTTACATCTTATTTCTACATCTCTTTCCTTTCTATCCTCTGACTTTCTACTGGTACTGTCAAGCACTTCTGGAATGCCACGATTAGAATTCTTTATCCACTCATATACTGCTCTCTCATGTAGAAACAAAAATTTTCTTACAAACAGAAAGTCTTTGATCATTTTTCCGTAGGAAGTATTCATAACTAACACTTCTTCGACTCTTCTTACAAACAGAAAGTCTTTGATCATTTTTCCGTAGGAAGTATTCATAACTAACACTTCTTCGACTCGGGGCAACTGTCGTCTTTCTCTCAGTTGGTTTTGTTTCTACGAGTAAACTAATGTAGACCTTTTTCTGTCCCCAGTCCATCTTTTCCCAAAAGTCAGAGAAAACAGCTTGCCGTTCTGCCTCACTGAATTTTGAGCAGTGCTTTATCTGTGACTTCTCACACCTTTTCGAACAGCCGCTCGGTGTCAAAATTCTCTCAGCCCTGTCTATGCAGTAATCCCATTTAGCATCGGTCTTTTTCATTCCTTTGTAGCGTTTCCCTCGCATTCGCTTCTGTTTTTGTATATTCCTTTTCCACCGAACTGGGTTTGCTTTCCGTTTCTCGTTTCTCGGAACTGTGTTAACTTCCTCTTTATGGTCTACATGAACTAGTGGTTGATTATCTATGGTATCTTCCAGCAAGTCACCATCTGCTTGTGTGGCAGAATCTTCATCACTTGTTTGTACTTCGTAATCCGGATCTTGAACAGAGTCGTCTAGGCTTTCTTCATTGCTGTCTGATATATTATGAGTCTTATTGCTAGTATTATGAGTCTTATCGCTAGTGTCTCTATTAACCTGTTCATCATCTGATGTGAAAGTATCTGAATCATAACATGTAAGATCGTTTACATTGTTGTAAGATTTTTCGCTTGCTAGACTCACTATTGAGTTCCCTTGTGTTCGGTATTCAGTACTACCCGGTCCTCTCGTTTGAGATAACTGCACCAGTAACTTTCCACGTGACAGCATGTTTTTTCAACACCCGTTTTTACAGTTTGGATAATTCAAAATTTTTATAGTCACCGTTTTATGTTTTGGATGACAGAATATATCGCGGGGTTGTAATGGGAAACATTGAATAATAGCAGTAGGCGATAAAATCGAATTGTTTAGTATTATTCACAAATTCACCAAGTTCTCTTCTTTTAATATTTTAACAACACCTAAGGATGACATGTTCCATGTATATCTCTTAGTTCTTTGTAAAAGTTGAAGCGGGAATGGATAGTGGAAAGACAACAAAATAAAAATTAATGGTAATAACCTTGAAATATAAAACTTACAAGTTTAGTCTTTCAACTTTTCCTGAGCCATTTGCAACAAGCCTGGTGTACATTTTAAAACAATTTCAGTGGAAGTTGTTGCTGTCTACGACAGCTCCATCTCCCACTGAAATTGTTTTAGAATTGAACACTGGTACATTTTCAAATTAAACGACCAGGATGGTCAAAGGAAAATGCCGCCGACAAACCTAAAATGTGGTAATGCTTTTTGTGTTTTAAAGATTGCAAGAGCAATGCCATACAAATCCCACTGTGGAAAAAGCATTGCTTGATTGGTCCAGTGGTATGTCCTCAATAACAACAACAACATCACAACAACACCGACACATACTAGCTGCTGGTCGCAACTTAAAATAAACAAGTAACATTAATATAAAATTGGTGCAACTGTGCCAAATTGTTGTATCTACTTTTATACCACTACATGCTTCTATTGCAAAATGTTGTAACTGCAAAATTAATCAAACAGAAACACCTAAAGCGATAGTGACGTTAAAAATAAGAATTCGATGGGCACACATTTATGCTATGAGTATATGAAAGGTTTAAGTCTTATTGTCTATGCAGAAAATCTGGCTCACAAAACAGTTCTAAAATTGGTGACCAAAATTCTCAATTCAGATGTGTATCAGTCAAATAAATTTTATCATTCCAATGTTATTTTAATGCAGACCCGTCCTATTGCAATGGAACATCAATTAAATGTAAAATAAACCCCAGTGAGAAATATAAAATCTTACCGCAAACTGGCTCTGAACTCCACCTATCAATCTAACAGCAGATACAACATTTTACAAATGAGTTATTTATCCAATTGAAATATGACATTTTATCATGTGATTCCCACCATAACAAAACATGATTTTCTGGCAAAAGTGTAGTTACGACAGTTTGTCACCCAGCCGATGATATATCACTCGTTAGTGCTAGTGTTATGTCGCGATTCGCCACCTATCTCGAAACACGGGGGATTAGCCGGGTGGGAATAGGTCGTAAACACTTCAGGATGAGACGACAGTTGAAGATACTCGAATAGACAATAAGTAAGATCTTCTTCAACTATAACTGTTATTAAGCTTTTATTACTATCCAGAACTATACTTCAAATATATACTTGATTCAAAATAAACTTTATAAACACTAATTAATAATATAACTCTAACTCTAAAGACTAACTGTATCTCTAAATCTAGCTCTCAATCAATCTCTAGCTGTCTCTCTAATTCTAAGTCTAATGCTATCTACCCTATCTCTCTCTAATGCTAACTCTAAAGCTCTCTCCCTAATTTACAAAATCCTCTGTCTTTTATAACAAGTGGTATCTATGAAAACAGTGATGTCATAAATGTAGTCAAGAGACATGTTTTGGATTCCAAAACATGTCTAAAAGCATTTATAAGGATTAACTAATTTAAATCAATTTATAATAGTTCATTTTAATTATACAGGATTTATAGAAATGAATGAGAAATATAATATAGTTAACCACTTTAATAATTCTAACTAGCAGCAGATATTTTCCCTACAAAAATTAAGTATTAGTAAATCCTGATGACTATTTTGAAAATAATCAAAGTGAAAGTTGTCTGCTTTAGGCAGCAACAACTTTCAGTCAAATCATTTCTAAAATATTCTGCAGGCTTAATATTCCAATATTTCGAAACTAGGTTTTTGGGAATTCAGAGTGAAAAGGGTCATCAGATTATAAACACACTTAATACAAACAGAATAATAAGCCTACATGAATCACTCTACAGGTTTGTGCAAGACTCGAGATATTATCCTTACTACCGGCTTATAGGTATATTGATTGTTCTGACAGGTAATTGGGCTATTGTCCTTGATCCACTATACACTGGGCATGGGCGCACTTGGTTTCACGCAGGCTCTGGTCATAACAGCTAACAACATTATATGTAAAATCACTGATATATTATAATCCACTGAAATCTCTGTGTCTGACCTAATAGCCCCGACCTAATAGTCCCATGACACTAGATCTGGCGAGAACATGAATGACCACAATCCCTTGCGCAAAATGGCAGCGCCTATAGGCAATGGACCTTTTAAAACTATGTTTTGACTATTCCCCGCCCACCTCTAGCTAAGCGCCACCCACATTTCGCAGTGTTGGGATCAATCGATCCCCGAATGCCCTAACTATCAATTTCCTGAAATCTATACAAGTAACCCGTTGAATATTTTGAAACTGATTTAACTGGGTGCAGCAACAGCGCCCAGTCAAATTAGTTTCAATATGTATTAAATAGTAGACATGCAATTCTTACAACAACGCATAGTCCGTCTTCAATGAACCTTTCCAAGTTTATCCATCAATTATATAACGTCATATGATATCATAACCAACTAAGTGACATGCATGCCGTCTTTAACTCTTAATAGTCCAATATGCTGTAAGAATTGTACGTCTGCTATTTAATAAACATGCTGTTTAATATTTTGAAACCAATTTAACTGGTTGCTGTTGCCCAGTCAAATTAGTTTCAAAATATTTATCAGCTTACCTACAATATTTGACCGCTCTTGCTAAAATATGTGCTCGCTTAGTCTGCGTTACACAGCTCATAAATAAGTTAATATACTCATAAAACATAAACAGAAATTCTGTCTTGTTTTGCAAACATGTTACTTTATTTTTAGATGTTCTATACCATCGAGTCAGTGGTTTTACAGTACAGCTCATACATGTATATAAGTTACTATATTAACAAAGAAAAAGATAAATTCTACCTTTTCTACGGTGTCGGGTTTCACGGAAACTGAGATATTGAAAAACTCGCTTTAACCATTATCTTGCTGATTTCAAAGGCCTAGTTGTTTCATGGCCAGTACAAGAAAGGTTTGTGTAGATTATGTTAGCAATATTGCTGAAAGTTGTTTATGTGTCTGCAGTCACGGCTTACGGCAGCAGTTTCCAAAATGAATAGAAGTTATCATATATTTATATTTACAGATATATGTGAGTTAGGTTTTAACGCCTCTCCGTATTACCATATTTCCCCAATTTCTTTTTTACCATAGTGTTGTAGTTCCGTATTTTGCATGCTATTTTAGCAGATTTTCATTCCAATTACCAATAAAAGATTTACTTACTTTTGCAGCTGATCGTCCGTCAGATGGCAATCAGTCAGTCCGCCAGCCCCCATTGGTGAGCATATGTGAATGAGCGATCTAGCCAATATATGGGCCATTCTACCAAAAAGGACCCATATTTGTACCACAATATTACAAAAAATAAAGTCGTCAAATACATTAATCTTGATATTTCCCTTAAAACATGGACATTGTTTGTATCAATTCTGAAGTATTGTGAACACCACCCTTGAGGCTTTCTCACACCAACTCGCCAAAAATGGGTGCTAAACTACGAAAATTATGTCATGTTTCATACGTTATCCATGATTTTCTTTTGCTTTTTACCGATTTATCAAGAATAATAATGGAAATAACTATAAAAATTATAACACAAGAATGGGATATATCACGTTTATGTATAAAGAGAATTTATTTGCTGTACATGGATAACATTTTCACGCAGATCCTCATTTCAACATGGGCATATCTGTGTGCAGTGTATGTGCCTTAAACCCTGACGAATCTGCCTTTGTCTACAAACGCTCTAGAATTATCACATAGAAATGAATACTATTTTTACATTTCAACACGTAGCTTGAACATGTATCTACTGAATGGTATGATTTTAAAAGGGTTCATAGTAATAACAAATATGTGGGAAATAATTTAAACAGTGGTACCTGCAGATAACGTAATAAACATCTATTTACAGTTTTACATTGAGTGGAATAACACCCCGATGCTCTTCCATAATATGAAGTTATGTCTTTATAACACATACCACAAATGTAAACCAGTAAGGAATATGTCTTAGATATAAAAATAAATCAGAATAACGATTACGTATAATATTTATTATGAAATATCACACATAATCACGATAGTTGTCATGGGTTTTGATGTAAATCTTTTGAAATATCTGTTTGACACTGTCTCTATTGGTTTTAAATGTCCTAACAATATATAAAATCCAAATCAAACTGGTGCAGCTTCTGCATAAATATAAAATTAATATCTGTTGAAAACATATAGCATGATAACGTAGGAAACATGTTTATTACGATATTGGTGCCTTAATTACTAAAGGACTTAATTAATATAAAGCATATAACCTAATGCACACTCATGACAATTCAGATAGAAGATATGAGAACATTAATAAAATAAACATCACATATTCAATTCATTAACCCCGTTTAACCCCATATGCATGATCAAAGATACACTCGATAGTGAAATACACGTAGCATATTTTGCAAGCAGACAATTTGTTACCCATTTCCCAATGCAAGACCGGTGTAAAACATCATAACATATATCGTTAATCAGAAATATAATCCCAAGGAGTTTGTTATTTCGCATCAATTTGCATTTAGCTCTATATTCCTTCAGATAACGTAAACAACATGTTTTTTATGTGTTAAGTTTACAGAAAGATGTATGATAGATTTCACATATCTAATGACTCCATATCTGACTCATTTAATCTGTACATTCGCATAGATTTGCCTGTAGTTATTGGCTTATGGACAACCTTTACTATATTGTCTCTCCCTACCCATATACAATCTTTTCTTTTTGGCCACTTAAGGAAGCCATCATGGCGACCACACTTCTCCATAAAGGAAATTAGGAACTCGTTATCATCATTGTCTTCTTCTTCGATCACGCCTATGTACAGTTTCCTATCATATAAAGCAGCCACAAACACCCCTAGTTGTAGGTTATTCACATCATGAATAGGCAATGCAGCACCTTTATCATGTATTGGAATGTGATCAATGGATTGAGCTGGCACTGGAATAGGTAACATTGGTTCTGTCTGCTCCGGAATCGCATCTGCTCGTTTTGCGGTTTTAGTATGTTTGGTCCGGCCATCACATGTAGGGTGAAACTGGCCTTCGGACCAGCAACAACTGGAAAAGCATGTCGTGTCACGGGTGTAGATGTTGTCTTCTTTTGGCATCACTGAGTGCAATTTCATTGTACCAGGTATTCTAACCGCTCCGTGAGATAGCATCTCGTCATTCCCCTTCTTTACCTCTTCCTTGGTTATCAGAAGATACCGAACTTGTGATGTAATCGATGGGGCCCTTCCCATGACCGCTTTCATAATATTGCCACGTTGCGGATATGCCAAAAAATTCACTGTGCATTGCTGTCATATTAATGATGTTTGCATTGCGGTATTGACTAGTGGGTGAATCTGAAAGATAGTGTATTGTCTCTACATTTGGGACCGTTTCTTTGATCTTTGGTACTAAATGCTTAACAAATGAATAAACAGTCCCTGCATTGTGTGCGGTTTCATCAGATAGAAGTGCAAAGCTTTGGTGATGGAGTACATCATTCCTTCGGAAATGGAGCACGGCCGGATGAATGGTCACCTGAACTTTGGAGTAGTAAGCGCTGCTAACCTCCTCGTTATAGTTACAGACATAGTTTTCTGCAAAATCGAGTTGGACTGTCACATGGTTCTCAGGCAGCGTGGCTTTCAGCAGACGGATCTGTTCGTACTGTGTGATTACTCGTTCATTGTGTAGTTTAAAGTTGTCAATTTGTTTTTTGAATTTTGTAACAAATTCTGCTTTCTCTTCGACGACCTCTGTCAATGTTGTCCTCTTAATTATTTTGTCGTTGAATGGTTGTCCGATCCGCTGCCATTCCTTATATCGTATATGTTCACTGTCAATATTGTCTAGAGCTTGGTGTACTTGTGCCCTGTCAAGCTTTGCAAATGTATCTGGGTTGCAGGGAAATGGTTTGACAGATTTCAGTGCACGAAGCTTCAGAGCGACATTCTGGTGGGATAGACACAGGCACACTTTACGCGAGGCATAGCTGATAGGCATAATGTTCTTTGGGCGACAACGACAGAAGAAAGCCAGACTTAATTGTTTGTCAGGATTTTCACTTAGAAATTTATCGTGGAGTGAGCGGAGGCATCCGTTCAAAATATACCTTTGGATCTTCTCTTTGCCAACTTTACGTCACGTTTACCCGGAAGACACGTTGAATTATCATCCCGTTGTAAAAAGATGTGAACTGCCCGGCGTAATACTGCAGATCTAACAGCCGTCTTCTTCACACCACTTTGAGTAATTTTCCGGCTAATGCCCACTTTCTTGGCGATGTATGTAGTACTTCTGCTTTTACCTTTGCTGGATTTGATGACAGAACGGCAAGCCTTTGCACCAGACGTTTTTAGGCACTTCATGGTGGCATGGTGATGAACAAGTGCCCTTGTCACAAGCGGAACCTTCCGAGGTGAAAGTCCTGCACTTCGCATTAGTTTGTTTGCTTCCTTCACGGGTGTGGATTGCTGTCTATTTGGTCTTGCTTGGTGCCAATGGTGATGTCCGAGTTTGTGTTCGTTGAACTGCTTTCTTCAGGCGCCACTTCCCGCTGTAGTTCATAATTTGCGGTTTGAAGGGACGCGTTCTTACGTTTGTAGCACATGACAGTTCGATTAATTCGTTTCCTAGACTGATCTTTAGGGCTACCACGTTCATGAGAGGGTGCTTTGAATTTAAATTTCACCATTAATCTGAAAATGAAATTGAAATGCTAAAATAATACACAGTCGATGGCATACCTTCGCAAATCACCACGTTTCATGACTTTGACCTTCTGACCATCTGACCCTAAGGGGTGGAGTCAATAAAAGTGACATCTTGCAATCCACAATCATATAAATATAAAACAGAGTATAACAAATTTGGTAGAATCCCCCGCCCCAAGGGGCAGGATGAGATAGTGTGGTGGACAGTTTTTTATGATATTTGACATTTTTATTTTTGACCCTATCGCATACCCCCCCCCCCCCCCCCCACACACACACGCACGCACGGAGGCACGCATACACGCGCGCAGCGCAGTGGCGGGGGACGAATATAAATATACCAAATTCGACGGAATTCTGACAGTAAGTTGTTGGTGAACAAACGAATGGAGGCGACGAGAGAGAGAGGGGGTGGTGGGAGAGGGAGAGAGACAGTATGAGGGATGGGTGGAAGGAGAGATACGGAGTGAAGGAGAGAGACAGCGTGAGGGAGTGACGGGCAGAGAGGGTTGGAGAGCGAGGGATGAATGTATGGGAGGAAGAGAGGGTGTGGTGGAGGAAAAGAGAAAGATGGGGAGAGATCAGTGGCGACAATCTTAATGGAAATCAGTATGCTGTAGATTATGTATTATATCTATAATTATCTAATTCTAAACATTCCCAATGGCATACAGAGTTTCTGTTATCCGTGATGATTTGGTTGACTTGAAATTTGTCACCTATTATCAATTAACTGGTCAGATTTCCATTCATTGGTTGTCGTAAAATTCCTGCCCAGACCAATCAGCAAAACTTAAATTTAAAATAATTATAAATTTAACAGGTGATTCTTAAATAGCAAAATATTAGTAATGTGAATATCTCGTACTTTCTACCAGGCTGATCCACTTCAGATGAGGTATCTCCAGAACATGACGGACAGTCCAAGTCAGTCACAGGTCTTGGAAATAAGGCTCCACTAGTTCCACATGTTCTATCAGCTGCACGTGTTTCGCTGCTATGTGGCATTAATCGCAGGGAGCGCCTTGCAGATGGCAAACTGACCAATAAATGAACGCACTTTGTCACTAACTAGATGAAGTCGGATGTGCTAAGACACAACCCATGTGATATGACCCTCGTGGACACGGAATCATCCCGAGTAATCAAGCAACATCACCCTATGCCTATCACCGTAATTGCACACACGCACGCAGGCACACATAAGCCTCCTCATCATCATCATCACCATCATTATCATCATCATCATCATCATCATCAACAACATCCGATCCACCCTAACCCGAAGCACAACATTTGAATGACAGATGTAAGGGGGCAGCAAGTTATTTAGGGGGGCAATGAGCCATGCCACCCCACTCCCGCCACCCCGCCCCAGTTGGTGCGAAATCTTTACTGAGAGCAGCTAAATTTCAAAATTGTCCAAATTCTTCTCCCTTCCCCCTTCAAATTTCTGGATATGCCACTGTATGTGGATGGACAACAGAGGCAATTTCAACACCCCTACTTGCCCCCTCCACCCCACCCCACCCCCTGTTTCTACACCCACTCTGCACCAGGCCCACCAGTATTATATTCCATATGTACGTATCAATACATGTGACTGTTTTATATGGTCCCAAGGGTACGTGCCTATGAATTATGTATGCTTACACTAGGTGGTTCCTGTACAGCACGTGGTATGCTGATGGACTGTACCTGTCGTCTAGCTAGCCGTGTCTTACTCATTGACTTGCGCGCTCTCGCCCTCCTCTTCTCTGCATCCGTGTGACTGAGAGCAACAGTTGGAACATAGTAATCATGTACTCTTTTACGCTCACGGGCCAAATATTCAGGACCACGTGCCTTAAGCTTTTGCCGATATCTTCTCTGATTTTCAGCACTGTGTCGGACCATGTTCACGCTAAAATAAAGAAAAATATTAATAAATTAGGAAATTGTATGTTTTCTACGTTATCCAGATTTTGACAAAGTATGGCCAAAGAAATAAGGAAGAACCTAAAAATATCATGAATATGCGTTGTTTGCATTGGTATTTATCGTTGTAAAGCGAAACACGCAGCTATTTGAGAGAAAAATTAATACATATATCATGTACAAGAATATTATAAGAAAAAATGTTTCATACGTTATCTGAAGAAATGGCACTTGGGAAACTATTCAGTTTAATAGTATTACCATATTAGATCATGCCTACAAGATACAAATAATGCACTTAAAAGAATGTATCAAAAGAAGGAATCTACTTGTCATTCAGTGTGAAAACCGTATAATAGTTTCATACTTTATCGGGTGTTGTTTACGTTATCCAGCACGTGTCAATGATACAAACCTTCATTGTCTTAATTTATCAAGGATTAGCGACATTTAATCAATATCAAATGTTATTTTATGGAGCAGGGCAACTGTTTAAACTAATAACTTACCAAAATATCTGTAGATTTGTTGATAAATGTATATTGCGCAAATTAGCATGTGCTATTACGCCATATGCCAACTTTTGATGATCAAACAGGGATGCTTAATAGTACCACACGTTAGACAATAGCTGGACAGACTGGTTCCGGGTACAGCGACTGAAACAATGTATTCTGAAGTACTTGGGTATCGTGTTATTGCTGAATCCAGTTAGGCTAAGTGAAAGAAGTAACACGCGTGTTCAGTAGATTTTATACAATGTGGATAACGTATGAAACACTTTCAAGCTTCCTTGCAGACAAACGTGGTCAATAATGTTTATAATAATATTTGTTTTACATACCTATAAGCGTAACCTTATTTGCAATGCATCTTATCTGTGAGTAGTGGTACATGTTTACATCTGAGTACTTATTCAGTTCGGATAACGTATTAAACACCATTTTCTGGGACAATCTACATGCTCCAAGCCAATTATTTTTGGTTCAAACATAGTGCGCGCATCAATTATAATTTAAAGTTCCACCATCTTACCATGCTAAAAGTATGCTATTTAACGTATATTTGCTTCGTTGTAGTGATTATTGATGAGTAATAGAGTCGCACCCTTGGCTGGGGACATGCATTTTCCCGTAATTTTAGCATTTTAATATAAGTAAGAAGACATGCTAAAACATATGGATAACCATATATGTATAGATAGGTCTCAACGACGTCTGTTAGAATAAGAACATTGCCATTAGATATGACTGAATATATCCGTTGTAGAGCGCAAAGACATCTAGAAAACACAAATGGGCCATTTTTGGTAGAATGGCCCATATATACTAAATCTATGGTTACAATCTAAAAATATAGACGCGCTATACCTCTGTTGGAGACCACAATCCCTTGCACAAAATGGCCGCACCTATGGGCAATTCTAGACACAAGCACATATAGCCGTCAAGCGGCCACGCAAATACAATGATATGGCGTCGGTAATCCTTTACATTTATCCCTGTTTGCAGTTATCGTATTTTGCCAACGTTCTTACTCTTAGTAAATATACAGAAATTTATTTAATTTGATATCAATATTCTATTCTCCTAACGCTGCGATGAGCTGTGCATAATCTAAAAAAATACTAATCGTGGATGGTGTGATGTGTCCTTACTCCGAAAGATCTACAACATTGGAATTGAAGGATCATTATGGCGAACCATCAGAGATATATACTGATGCGCAATCTTCCCCCTCTCAGGAGTACGCCAAGGTGGAATTCTCTCAACAATCCATTACAAACTCTTCAATAACAACCTTCTCAAAATAATTTAAGATGTGAATATTGGTTGCACCAACATGTGCGGATGACACTCATCACCTACAGGAGCTCCTAAACATATTTCATCAATACACACTTAAAGAGCACTACACTATAAACCCTGGAAAAAGTATATTGATTTCTCTAAACAAGCGAACTATATCTGCTCAAGTTATTCATCTAGGACACAGACAGATCTTTGAATCTAAATGTGAAACTCACTTAGGTATAGAACAGTAAAAAAATGGGAAAGGCAATGTAGAAAAATGCATACAAGCAACAAGAAGAACAGTCTATTCGCTGATGGCTATATAGGCTCTGCCTTTGGTGGTGGACCACCTGTTGTGTAATTACAAACTACATTTTATATCAAAATAAATGGATTTGAACTTGGGAGCTGGACTTCATGGAAATGATGGACTTTCCCCGTTAACTTCACACTTACAGTCCCTTCCAAAGAATACATCATCACCAACACTATACCTACTAGGAATCCATCCAAGCAGAGCTAGACTCCAGATAACTAAAACTACTAGAAAACATCCTCAGAAATGACGATACTGTAGAATTCCAGCCAGACAACTTATTAAGAGTAATAGTTGGTTTATGAAATTATGCCAAGAAATGCTCCATAAGTGTCAGCTCCCAAGTGTCTACCAACTAATTAACAGCATGCCTGCAAAGTTAGCATGGAAAGCGCATCTGAAATAGTCATTTATCTCATCTCGTCCTACTTCAGCACGTGACTTTTTTATGTTCTGCGTAATTCTGTGTTACATCGATCTAATGTCTCTGCAAAAAGCTATGAGCCCAGTCTACTCCAGGTACATTGTTTGCAAACTGTAATCCGGTCTTGCCTGCTTTGTCTAAAAGGTTACTACTCTTCATTAACCACTTGGCTGATTTTTATGCAAACTCATCTGGAAGGATCCTGGAGTGGTATGGTTCAGAATCGGTATACAAAATTTGACGGCTTCATTCTATTATTTTCCAAAAAATACCAGGAAATTGTTTACAATTATACTTCTCATGACGATCAATCCGTGATCAAAACGTGGCTGTCATGGAATTAAGGAGTACAGTTGTGATGCCAACATAGAGACAAAGTCAGGAATTACTTTCTTTTGAAACCTAAGTTTGTCTCACTCTTAAATGAAGCTGCTACAAATTAATTTACTGATGACACATTTACTATTAAATTTGGTACTTTGAGGAAAGTGATCAAATCACAGAAGCATGTTCTTTGGTCTATTAAAACATCTGTGAACACAACTGTACCTGCCATATTTGTGAGAATCTATCTCTTACATATGTGAATATTAGAATTTGGTTTATTGTTTTGCAATGCAGAGAATGAAAGATATCTAATACATTATGATAGAGTTTAATAAAGTTCACATAAATACAGAGGTTGCTTCTTAGAGAAGCTTGGGTTCTGCTTAGTTTGTCCTGATGCGAACTTGTGTGCTTGTCCTGATGCGAACTTGTGTGCAAGTTTGAGTCTGGATACCAATACACAGTTTGTGTCTTCCTTTTATACTTTCCAAAAAGCGGCTACACGCGGGTGTGTGACCGGATTTGATTCTTGTAGCTGGATTAGACATTTGTAGCCGGATTTGTGGCTAGTGTAGCTGCTTGATCAAGTTGTGTAGCCGGGATTAGGTTGTCCCGTAGCCGGATTGGCTTTGTATGTAGCCGGTGGTGTAGCTACAGTGGCCGATTTAGTTGAAACTTGAAAGTGTAGCCGGATTCGTGTGTGTGGTGTAGCCGGGAGGGGTGGCTACCGTAGCCGGATTGGTTTGGATGAATAAGACATTGTAGCCGGTTTTGTTTTCTAAAGTAGCCGGTTGCAGCATTTTATGGGGTTGAAAATTTCCTGTTTAAAATGGCCACTAGCGGGTGGTCATTATGTCTATTTGTGGCTATCATTATAAATTTAGTTTAAATTTATAATCAGTGGTCATAGTCTAATGGAAAGGTATAATTGGAGTAGAATTGGTAAGTGAATACTGGTTAAAGTATTCGTTCTAGTGAGATCCTGACTCGTAGCGTTTCGTACCAAGTTTGGTTATACTCATCAGAGAAGACATGAGATATAGGTGATATATCTTATCATCCATATTTTTGGATGGTTAATTTTAGTCAGAAAAAAAGGTGAGTTATATTCTTACCGTTAGTCCAATTCGTTAAGAATAAGGAGCAAGTTATCTGCGGATAAGGCGTCCTCTTGTTGGTCGTCTTCTTCCATTGGAATAACAAAATCCAGATCTTCGAAATTGTTCGAAAGCGGGAGGAAAGGGTCTTCTGAGGAGATGGTGTGTTGATCGGTATCTTCCAGTGTGGGTCCTGAGACACCGCTATCAGGACTGTTATGGCCCGGATTAAAAAACTCAGGTGGTGTGGCGCCGTTAATGAGGTCCGAGTTGGGGGTCTCTGCAGCTCGAAAGTGGTGAGGAATAGTTAGGCGGGTTTTCTAGCGGTAGAATCTCGATCGGTTGGATGTCGTAGTTTGATGGTGAGGTAGCAGGAGTTGAATGTTGACTAGGTGAGCGGTGCGGGCTTTCGTCGAGAGCTGAATAGATTGTTGCTTGGTTGATAATCCAGTCAATGTTGTTTGTGGTGAGGATGTGTTCTCCTGCTGATGGGAAGATGTGATGAATGTTGCCCAGGTGTCTGCGACAGTCTTCTGTTCTAGTGTAGAAGTGGTTGCAAACTTCGCAGAACCAGAAGTCTTTCTTTTCGTGGATGGTTCTGATGTGACGTCGGCGGGAAGTTCTGTGGGCAAACGAGGACGTGCAGAGTGGACAGGTAAATGACTAAAATGAGTGTGTGTGTGTAGAGACGTTGGTATTCCAGGTGTGACGTCGGGTTACGGCGTCATAAGCGTAGCCAAGAGTAGGGAGTCTTGGTGACCAAATAATCAAGTATAAGTTTTACTACCAAAGGTAGATGATGGTTACCAATCAGCGTGATTGGCCGATTGGGTCCATACAATGTAGTTGATGGATCCATAATTTTTCACGGTCCTTGCGGAAAGCTGTGGCTTCTGTGCTGTCAGGATCGTGACGTAACACTTCGATGATTCTGTGGTTGATATCTGTGGGTCCGTGGTTGGGGAGATTAAAATGTTGTGCTACAGGCGTGTCTTTGTTGTTTTTGATGTCCCTCATGTGTTCTTTGATGCGAACTTGGAATTCTCGTTTAGTTTCACCTACATATTGTTTGCGACATTCGTTACAGGTAAGTAGGTAGATAACATTCATTGTGTGACAGAGTGTTTTTGTTTTAATAAAATATTTACGCCCCGTGTGTGAGCTTTTGAAACTTTTTGTGCTGTCCATGTTTTTGCAAAATAAACAGTTGTTTTTGGCGCATGGATGTATAGGGTTTGCTATGCTTTTCCCTTTTTGTCCGAATTTGCTTGGATCTGTACATTTAGCAGTGACCAGTGTGTCCTTGAAGGACGGGTTATGTCTATGGCCAAAGATAGGTGTTTCTGTGAATGTTGCCCGGCATTTTGGGCTGGATTGTAGTGTTGGCCAGTGGCGTTTAATGATTTTATGGGATGATTTGCTGTGTTGGTGGAAATCAGTGATACATGGATATCTACACTACTCATCGGCTCACCCAAACTCTTCCAAACAAGCGAGCCCATATGGTCAATTTCCGAGACTACGGAGGATCTGTAGCAGAGAAACAGATTTTCTCAAAAACGCCCATGAAATGGTTCACCACTATGCTATCAGAGGATACCCAACAGATACCCTCATCACCACCCTCACCCTGCATAGAGCAATACAACAAAACCGCTCTGATCTACTTTTGCCAAAACCAAACAAGGAAATCAACACTCGGAAATCATCTCAGAAGGCATGCATATCCTGATTAAATGACCTAGTTGTTTTTAAATGCTGATCTTTTTAAAACAGTATACTTTTTCAAGGTTTTCCTACACCTCATCCTGCTCATTGTATATGTAACTGACACTCTGCTGCAGTAGCTCACAAGAGAACCTGCAAAATAAAGGACAGATATGTTGAATCAATTTATCAACCCATACCCTTTCAAGTCCAAGTACATTATTGCCATATCTAATTTTACAAAAGCAAATTTACACATCAACACTAAGCCTTGAAATTGCAGGTTTTCAATCTGATTAGAGGAAAGCTGTTGAATAATTTCAAACTAAGTTGTCTAGAACCTATTACAGTCATATACATGTATGCAGCAACGGCTGACAGGCAGATTAGATTAAAAATATTTACTGAATACTATTCATTGTTAGTTCACAGCTACATGTAGAAAAATTTAGCCAACTATCTATAATCAACAATTGCGCGTGCCATGCGGAAAAAGCTGCATTAAGCTGGGATTGCAGCTTTGTCATACGGATGAAGCTGCAATACTAGGTTATTTGTCTGCAAATGACTGCTGGTTTGCAGTTTTTTCTGAAGGTGTATGCCAATAGGAAAAAGCTGCATTACGGTAGGATTTCAGCTTTTTCCATATCGTGCATGCCATATGGTAAAAGCTTCATTACGCTACTAATTGTTCACCAATGTCTAACCTTATTATATGCATTAAGCTATGATTGCTGGTTTGTCCATATTTACCGTGCCGGATCCCGACAATATCAAAATACTGTACAGAGCAAATCTTACATTACCAAAAGTTGATATTGAAAAGTAATCTTATATACCCGTACTTTGAATCAGGCCAAGGAGGTGGGGTTGGTATACTATAGACTAGTCTATACCTTGGCCATAGTTTTGGCTCAACATGTTATGTCAAGACGGCACTAAGTTGTAAAATTGTATGTATGAACGAAGTATTGCGCATCCATTCTGAGTAATGAAAGTGACCAACATAAAAAGATCCAAAACAAACAGATATACGAGAAAATTTGCTTAAGCACCCGAGAAATTAAATTGTTGTAAAATCACTATGTTGAAGCGGGTGCAATTTAAATCTCTTGGTTGGAGGCGCTGAACTGAACTACATCTGTATACTGACTGAAAGGCCTCATCGCAGCTTTTTCATATGGCGACTGTGCCATACGAAAAAGGCTGCATTGGGCTACTAATTGTTCACAGAGTGGTGCATGCCATATGGAAAAATCTGCTTTACTAGTCTAATTGTTCACAAATGACTGCTGAATTGCAGCTTTGTATTACATATCTTACATTCTCTGCATTGCAAAACGGGTAAATAAACGAAATTGAAATATTCGGTGGCAGTGATTGTCGTCTGTGGCAGTGGTTTCCTGAAGCACTGACAAATCATTCTCAACTAAAAGGCACTGGCGATGCTTGTGGTCTGTGGTGGTGGCTTTCTGGAGCACCGCCAAATCTGACTACTCTCTATCATGATGTATACGTATCTTTCATTCTCTTCTCTGCAGTACAGGTAAACAAACAAAATGCAAATAGGCACTGGCGGTGCTTTCTCAAGCACTGACAAATCATTCCCCAAATAAAAGGTACTGGCGGTGATTGCCGTCTGTGGCGGTGGTTTCCTGAAGTACTGGAGCACCACCAAATTTTAAATATTCAGTGGCAGTGATTCGTCTGTGGCAATGATTTCCTGAAACACTGACAAATCATTCTGAACTAAAAGGCATTGGCGGGGATTGGTGTCTGTGGCGGTGGCTTTCTGGGGCACCGCCAAATTAGGCTTTACTCTCTATCATGATGTATTACATATCTTTCATTCTGTTCTCTGCAATACAGGTAAACAAACAAAATGCAACCAATCAAATCGGCACAGACTGATTGTCCACCCGCCCTTATTAGCACACACTCCCCACACGGAGGGTAGGGTGGGCAATGTTTCAGGAACGGAAGAAGTTTGGTAGGAAGAATTTTGTGAATGGAGTCATGAAGTATATGCCGAATTCTCTGTGAATTTCTTTCTTCCTTTGGCTAAAATGGATTTTTCCTGTTGAGTCTGCAATGGTGGGTGGCTTGCCGGATGGGTCAGTATTTTAAAGGTTTGCATTTCAGGAAGATGCGTATGAACTCAATATGTTGATCATTCAACACATATTTCCAGGAACATCTACACATCACCACCAACATATGTAAATATGAGAGCTACGACACACTAGTGGCACTAACTAACATGGTCACTCCCGGAAAGATGTCATTCAGAATCAGGAAGGTTCTTTCATCTGGCACACCAGACCCAACTCCACACCTTGGAGAAGCCATATTAAATGTCACTGGCTCAACCAAACTATGACCACACACCTCATCCGCATGCATCTCATGTCCCCGCAGGATTATCCCGATCGGGTCCCTCTTCTCGGAAGGAACCACTCATCAGCCTGACGACGGCTTTTCGACCGTGCACGCCAGGGAGATTCGCCTCCCGCGTCGCTGACAGCCATAGAAGCTCCCACCATTGAAATCACTGCCACATAAACCACCGGCACAGGAACTACCGTAACCGCCGTGATGGCAGTCAGCGGCACAACACGGACCACTTCCACATCGGCGCAACCATCCTCCACTCGGACTAAAATGGAAATAAAGGCAGTAGACCAGAGGTAGATGGAATGTTGGCAAGGATCGCCACTCCAAGTTCCAGCCTTCAGCCGGCGGGTAATAGAGACGAGACTGGCACTCTGACTGCTTGGGAAAGAACAGCCTTCCGGTTGCGTCAAACTGTACACTAGTATTGGAAATGTCCGGCCGGACCGGCTGACCACACCAGTCAACAAACGTTTGTGGTCCAGAGGAGCAGGACAGATTCCCGAGAGTCGCTCGCCTCCACCTCGCAGACCAGCCATGCCCGACTGGTGCCCCGGCCCGGAGCTCGAGGGACTCGGAGATGATAGCTTGCGCGACAACCGGCCACCCGGAACCCTTGGACAGGACTGGGCCCAGGATGACGGCCACCTGGCCACACGGGGGTTAAAATGGGATGTATTAATTAATTTGTTTATTTTTATTATCTTTAAAATTAATTAATATTTTTACATTAATTAGTGGTTGGTCTTATTTATTAATTTGTTGAGCTTATTTATTTAATTAATTAATGCTTTTGACCCGATATAAGAATTTATTTCTGATATAGTTAAAACCCTTAGATCAATGTGATTAAAAGCAGTTGTTATAAATAGTCCTTAACAGCTATTAGTCACAATGTTTTCAAACTATTTACCAGTTTTCCAACAGGGCCAGCTTGAGATGAAGGCAGAGTGTATTATTAGAAAGGTATTCATTTAGTAACATATTGCTGTATTTTATATACATTTAGTTAAATTTATTAGCAAAACGGTGAGACTTACAATAGTGCGTGTGCGTCTCTCATTTATCTTCTTAAATCCGCTTTTCATACATACCCACTTTACTGATCGGTGGCTAGAAAATGGACTGACGCTAAGCGCTTTAAAATCGGGGTGGTGGGGGGGGGGTGGTGCGGTGCGGTCTTATATTTCGGTCTACATCTCCGTAACTACTAAGTGTAACACTTCTAATTACCACAAACGATTATAGAAAATAATTCTCTATCGAAACTGGTGGGTTATATGAATGTGACGAGGCTGTATTTTCCACAGTAGAAGCAAACTGCAGGTTTTTACTATTGTAGGAAGTCCTTGCTTGGCATATCAGAAACAGCGTAGGGCGAAATCAGAGTCATCATTCACTCAAAGAAAGATATCCAGGCTTTAATAACTAACTGTTGATACCATGATTTACCTTTTGTCCAATCAGAATTTGTATATTTCTGTCACTGTAGAGTTTTTGAGAAATAAACTAATCTGACAAACTGTAAGAAAAAACTAGGCTGTCTTCCTCGAATCGATTAAATAGATGCAATCTATAGTTGGTCAGCGAGGTGTAAACTGAAAGCATGCAAGTAAGCTGTTGCGCTTTCCTAACTAATTCCACTATAAACTGTTGCTGCCTAAGATAACAGCTTTCAGTCCAATTGGGTTCAGAATATTAAACTGATATTTGTTACATAATAAAGGATGTGTTGTATCTGCCGCTACATGACATTATAAACTATCATGTGTGGAGACAAGATGGCGGCGAGGACAGTTCCTCATCAACACGATTTTACCCCTTTAACATTATCAGCCAAAAATGGCTTCTGCACTGGTCCTGAAAAATGTCCATTTGCAGACCAAGAGAAGACTATTTTTATACCCCGCCAACAAATTTGCCAGGTTATTATGTAGTGCCGTTGTCCATCCGGGCGGGCAGGTAGGTGGCAGAGTGGTTTCTGGATGATAACTCCATTACCGTTTATCAGATCACTGAAACTTCATAGAGTGGTTGGACTAGGTCTGGGAAAGAAACCTATCGAAATTGACAATGATCTGAGATGGCCGCCAGAGATGGGGGTGGGGAGGGGATTGTTGGAATATGTCTGGTGTGGAAACAAAATTTATGATAATCCAAAATCCAATATGGCAGCGAGTCCGACGCCCATCTTGAAAATTGCTTTCCGGACGATACCTCCTTGACCATTTAATGAATCGCTTTGACACTCCATAAGGATGACTGGTCGGTCTGAGGAAGAAATAAATATTTTCTAATAGCTCATTTTTAACATGGCAGGGTATTATGCGCTGTTTGCAGAGCACTTGTCGAAAATTTATCACTGAAATGACTGGCTCGATCCTTCTCTTGGTCTTTAAATGGACACTTTTGTATGAGAAAATTGAATCTTTAAAATATTGTGATAGTGGTGAGGACAGTACCTGTATAATTGATGTTCATGCTCAAATCCAGCTTTTTGTCTCGGTACCCATTGTCTTCGACAGTATTGGTTTTCTTTATCTTCAGGAATTAGCAGCTCCTGCCACTTTGCACCAAATTATTTCTCGGATTGTTTGAGCCAGTCTCGGAGAAACAACTGAAACAGACATTAAGAAATATTCAAATATAGAAGCAACATTGTGACATATATACGCCCCCCCCCCCCCAAGAAGCCATACTAGCAAAGCTAACACGGTACATACGAGTCTGCATCATTAAGAAATATTCAAATATAGAAGCAACATTGTGACATATATACGCCACCCCCCCCCCCCCCCCCCCCAAGAAGCCATACTAGCAAAGCTAACACGGTACATACGAGTCTGCATCACTTGTGTGCCAGTAATCTTGGCAATTGAATGCTCTTCGTTGTTGAAACGAGTTTACAACAATGCAATAGAATATAAAAACCCATCAAATAACGAACAAGCCAGCCACAAATGGCAGAAAAATCTCAATTTCCAGAGAATCATACATGTAAGCGGTTCCAATTGAATATGGCAGAAAAATTTAGAAGTCTTATTTGATTAAATAGAAACCTTGTAAATATCCCTGATTAAATTCAGTCACCAGGTAAGTGACTCAAAATGGAGGGTGACTAGTTGGCAGCGCTGTTCTCAGTTGTCAAATCAGATCGAACATCACATGCATACACTCTGGACCTCTAGGCTGGACTAATACATATCCTTAAAGTGACACTGAGTCAAAGGAATTGATTGGTAACCCTTGCCTATACACATCAATACAATAACATTGACTATAGTGCCCCTTTAGACACACTATAGGCTGTGTTTACGAAAATATAGCTGTGAGCTAACACACTCCTTTTAAAGAAATCCAATATAGCAGCGAGTCTGGCGGCCATCTTGAAAGTTGGTTTCCGGACCATACCTCCTTGACCATTTAACGGATCGCTTTGACACTCCATAAGGATGACTGGTCAGTCTGAGGAAGAAATAAATATTTTTCTTTTAGCTCATTTTAGGGTTGTCATCATGGCAGGGTATTATGCGCTGTTTGCGGAGCACTTGTTGAAAATTTATCACTGAAATGACTGGCTCGATAATGGAGCCAGTCATTTCACAAAAAATATGTCTTCTCTAGGTCTTTAAATGGACATGTTTGTATGAGAAAATTTAATCTTTAAAATAATTGATGTGTTCATGCTCAAATCCAGCTTTTTGTCTCGGTAGCCATTGTCTTGGACAGTATTGGTTTTCTTTATCTTCAGAAATTAGCAGCTCCTGCCACAGAGCTGCCACCGTTTGCACCACATTATTTCTCGGATTGTTTGAGCCGGTCTCGGAGAAACAACTGAAACAGACATTAAGAAGTATTCAAATATAGAAGCAACATTGTGACATATATATGCCCCCCGAATCCATACTAGCAAAGGCCATACTAGCAAAGCTAACACGGTACATACGAGTCTGCATGGACATACATGCACATACTTATACACGCTTGTGCACCAGTAATCTTAATATGTATTACATATGAGTGCATGTGCATGGGCATACATGCACGTACAAGATGCGCATGCGCCAGTAATGTTGATATTACAATCGTCGTGGAGGCATATAGGGCCATCTACCCCATTATCTCTCCAGCCAAACCCTGACCAGACCTATTGAGTCACAGTACACTATTGAGTAGGTTACCTGTATTGTTCATCCTCTAGACAGTCAGGGGAATTAGGCGCTGCTCGCTTTCCAACAGGAAACTGAATAATAATAAATAAGAGGATCTGAAATGCTGTCCCACTTCATTACCATCCATCCATTAAGAAGTTCTGGCAAGTGGCTACATGATGGTGATGATTATGATGAGGGTGATGGTGGTAACAATGTGCTGTCGATGTATTTTGAATGTAATTGTAATAATATTAATAATAATTTAAAAGCTGCTTACATATATTGTTTTCAAAATAAAATAAGAACCAAATTAACCACTCATCCATTAAGAAGTTCTGCCAAGTTGGCAATTGAATGCTCTTCGTTGTTGAAACCAGTTTACAACAATGCAATAGAATATAAAAACCCATCAAATAACGAACAGCCAGCCACAAATGGCAGAAAAATCTCAATTGAGAATCATACATGTAAGCTGTTCCAATTGAATATATAAAACTCAACATAACGAACAACCAGCCACGAATGGCAGAAAAATTTAGAAGTCTTATGGTAGTGTGTTGAATATGCTGATGAGAATTGTATTTGATTCAATAGAAACCTTGTAAATATCCCTGATTATTTTCAGTCACCAGGTAAGTGACTCAAAATGGAGGTTGACTAGTTGGCAGCGCTGTTCTCAGTTGTCAAATCAGATCGAACCTCACATGCATACACTCTGGGCATCTAGGCTGGACTAATACAGATCCTTAGAGTGACACTGAGTCAAAGGAATTGATTGGCAAACCTTGCCTGTACACATCAATACAATAACATTGACTATAGTACCCCTTTAGACACACTATAGATGGCTGTGTTTACGAAAATATAGCTGTGAGCTAACACACTCCTTTTAAAGAAATCCAATATAGCAGCGAGTCCGGATACACTATAGATGGCTGTGTTTACGAAAATATAGCTGTGAGCTAACACACTCCTTTTAAAGAAATCCAATATAGCAGCGAGTCCGGTGGCCATCTTGAAAATTGGTTTCCGGACCGTACCTCCTTGACCATTTAACGGATCGTTTTGACACTCCATAAGGATGACTGGTCGGTCTGAGGAAGAAATAAATATTTTCTAATAGCTCTCATTTTAGGGTTGTCATCATGGCAGGGTATTATGCGCTGTTTGCGGAGCACTTGTTGAAAAGTTATCACTGAAATGACTGGCTCGATAACCTGGCCAGTCATTTCACAAAAAATAAGTCTTCTCTTGGTCTTTAAATGGACATTTTTGTGTGAGAAAATTGAACCTTTAAAATATTGTGATGGTGGTGAGGACAGCACCTGTATAATTGATGTGTTCATGCTCAAATCCAGCTTTTTGTCTCGGTACCCATTGTCTTGGACAGTATTGGTTTTCTTTATCTTCAGAAATTAGCAGCTCCTGTTTGCACCAAATTATTTCTCTGATTGTTTGAGTCAGTCTCGGAGAAACAACTGAAACAGACATTAAGAAATATTCAAATATAGAAGCAACATTGTGACATATATACGCCCCCAGAAGCCATACTAGCAAAGGCCATACTAGCAAAGCTAACATGGTACATACGAGTCTGCATGGGCATACATGCACATACTTGTACACGCTTGTGCGCCAGTAATGTTGATACTACAATCGTCGTGGAGGCATATAGGGCCATCTACCCCATTATCTCTTCAGCCAAACCAGGACCAGACCTATTGAGTCACAGTACACTATTGAGTAGGTTACCTGTATTGCTCATCCTCTAGACAGTCAGGGGCATTAGGCGCTGCTCGCTTTCCAACAGGAAACTGAATAATAATAAATAATAGAGGATCTGAAATGTCGTCCCACTTCCAAGTGGCTACATGATGGTGATGATGAGGGTGATGGTGGTAACAATGTGCTGTCGACGTATTTTTAATGTAATTGTAATAATATTAATAATAATAATTTAAAAGCTGCTTAGATATACATTGTTTTCAAAATAAAATAAAAACCAAATTAACCACTCATCCATTAAGAAGTTCGCTCTTCGTTGTTGAAACCAGTTTGCAACAATGCAATAGAATATAAAACCCCATCAAATAACGAACAGCCAGTCACAAATGGCAGAAAAATCTCAATCATGTAAGCTGTTCCAATTGAATATATAAAACCCAACATATAACGAACAACCAGCCACAAATGGCAGAAAAATTTAGAAGTCTTATGTTAGTGTGTTGAATATGCTGATGAGAATTGTATTTGATTCAATAGAAACCTTGTAAATATCCCTGATTATTTTCAGTCACCAGTAAGTGACTCAAAATGGAGGTTGACTAGTTGGCAGCGCTGTTCTCAGTTGTCAAATCAGATCGAACCTCACATGCATACACGCTGGTCCTCTAGGCTGGACTAATACAGATCCTTAGAGTGACACTGAGTCAAAGGAATTGATTGGCAAACCTTGCCTGTACACATCAATACAATAACATTGACTATAGTACCCCTTTAGACACACTATAGATGGCTGTGTTTACGAAAATATAGCTGTGAGCTAACACACTCCTTTAAAGAAATCCAATATAGCAGCGAGTCCGGCGGCCATCTTGAAAATTGGTTTCCGGACCATACCTCCTTGACCATTTAACGGATCGCTTTGACACTCCATAAGGATGACTGGTCGGTCTGAGGAAGAAATAAATATTTTCTAATAGCTCTCATTTTAGGGTTGTCATCATGGCAGGGTATTATGCGCTGTTTGCGGAGCACTTGTTGAACATTTATCACTGAAATGACTGGCTCGATAACCTGGCCAGTCATTTCACAAAAAATAAGTCTTCTCTTGGTCTTTAAATGGACATTTTTGTGTGAGAAAATTGAACCTTTAAAATATTGTGATGGTGGTGAGGACAGTACCTGTATAATTGATGTGTTCATGCTCAAATCCAGCTTTTTGTCTCGGTACCCATTGTCTTGGACAGTATTGGTTTTCTTTATCTTCAGAAATTAGCAGCTCCTGTTTGCACCAAATTATTTCTCTGATTGTTTGAGTCAGTCTCGGAGAAACAACTGAAACAGACATTAAGAAATATTCAAATATAGAAGCAACATTGTGACATATATACGCCCCCAGAAGCCATACTAGCAAAGGCCATACTAGCAAAGCTAACATGGTACATACGAGTCTGCATGGGCATACATGCACATACTTGTACACGCTTGTGCGCCAGTAATGTTGATACTACAATCGTCGTGGAGGCATATAGGGCCATCTACCCCATTATCTCTTCAGCCAAACCAGGACCAGACCTATTGAGTCACAGTACACTATTGAGTAGGTTACCTGTATTGCTCATCCTCTAGACAGTCAGGGGCATTAGGCGCTGCTCGCTTTCCAACAGGAAACTGAATAATAATAAATAATAGAGGATCTGAAATGTCGTCCCACTTCCAAGTGGCTACATGATGGTGATGATGAGGGTGATGGTGGTAACAATGTGCTGTCGACGTATTTTTAATGTAATTGTAATAATATTAATAATAATAATTTAAAAGCTGCTTAGATATACATTGTTTTCAAAATAAAATAAAAACCAAATTAACCACTCATCCATTAAGAAGTTCGCTCTTCGTTGTTGAAACCAGTTTGCAACAATGCAATAGAATATAAAACCCCATCAAATAACGAACAGCCAGTCACAAATGGCAGAAAAATCTCAATCATGTAAGCTGTTCCAATTGAATATATAAAACCCAACATATAACGAACAACCAGCCACAAATGGCAGAAAAATTTAGAAGTCTTATGTTAGTGTGTTGAATATGCTGATGAGAATTGTATTTGATTCAATAGAAACCTTGTAAATATCCCTGATTATTTTCAGTCACCAGTAAGTGACTCAAAATGGAGGTTGACTAGTTGGCAGCGCTGTTCTCAGTTGTCAAATCAGATCGAACCTCACATGCATACACGCTGGTCCTCTAGGCTGGACTAATACAGATCCTTAGAGTGACACTGAGTCAAAGGAATTGATTGGCAACCTTGCCTGTACACATCAATACAATAACATTGACTATAGTACCCCTTTAGACACACTATAGATGGCTGTGTTTACGAAAATATAGCTGTGAGCTAACACACTCCTTTAAAGAAATCCAATATAGCAGCGAGTCCGGCGGCCATCTTGAAAATTGGTTTCCGGACCATACCTCCTTGACCATTTAACGGATCGCTTTGACACTCCATAAGGATGACTGGTCGGTCTGAGGAAGAAATAAATATTTTCTAATAGCTCTCATTTTAGGGTTGTCATCATGGCAGGGTATTATGCGCTGTTTGCGGAGCACTTGTTGAACATTTATCACTGAAATGACTGGCTCGATAACCTGGCCAGTCATTTCACAAAAAATAAGTCTTCTCTTGGTCTTTAAATGGACATTTTTGTGTGAGAAAATTGAACCTTTAAAATATTGTGATGGTGGTGAGGACAGTACCTGTATAATTGATGTGTTCATGCTCAAATCCAGCTTTTTGTCTCGGTACCCATTGTCTTGGACAGTATTGGTTTTCTTTATCTTCAGAAATTAGCAGCTCCTGTTTGCACCAAATTATTTCTCTGATTGTTTGAGTCAGTCTCGGAGAAACAACTGAAACAGACATTAAGAAATATTCAAATATAGAAGCAACATTGTGACATATATACGCCCCCAGAAGCCATACTAGCAAAGGCCATACTAGCAAAGCTAACATGGTACATACGAGTCTGCATGGGCATACATGCACATACTTGTACACGCTTGTGCGCCAGTAATGTTGATACTACAATCGTCGTGGAGGCATATAGGGCCATCTACCCCATTATCTCTTCAGCCAAACCAGGACCAGACCTATTGAGTCACAGTACACTATTGAGTAGGTTACCTGTATTGCTCATCCTCTAGACAGTCAGGGGCATTAGGCGCTGCTCGCTTTCCAACAGGAAACTGAATAATAATAAATAATAGAGGATCTGAAATGTCGTCCCACTTCCAAGTGGCTACATGATGGTGATGATGAGGGTGATGGTGGTAACAATGTGCTGTCGACGTATTTTTAATGTAATTGTAATAATATTAATAATAATAATTTAAAAGCTGCTTAGATATACATTGTTTTCAAAATAAAATAAAAACCAAATTAACCACTCATCCATTAAGAAGTTCGCTCTTCGTTGTTGAAACCAGTTTGCAACAATGCAATAGAATATAAAACCCCATCAAATAACGAACAGCCAGTCACAAATGGCAGAAAAATCTCAATCATGTAAGCTGTTCCAATTGAATATATAAAACCCAACATATAACGAACAACCAGCCACAAATGGCAGAAAAATTTAGAAGTCTTATGTTAGTGTGTTGAATATGCTGATGAGAATTGTATTTGATTCAATAGAAACCTTGTAAATATCCCTGATTATTTTCAGTCACCAGTAAGTGACTCAAAATGGAGGTTGACTAGTTGGCAGCGCTGTTCTCAGTTGTCAAATCAGATCGAACCTCACATGCATACACGCTGGTCCTCTAGGCTGGACTAATACAGATCCTTAGAGTGACACTGAGTCAAAGGAATTGATTGGCAACCTTGCCTGTACACATCAATACAATAACATTGACTATAGTACCCCTTTAGACACACTATAGATGGCTGTGTTTACGAAAATATAGCTGTGAGCTAACACACTCCTTTAAAGAAATCCAATATAGCAGCGAGTCCGGCGGCCATCTTGAAAATTGGTTTCCGGACCATACCTCCTTGACCATTTAACGGATCGCTTTGACACTCCATAAGGATGACTGGTCGGTCTGAGGAAGAAATAAATATTTTCTAATAGCTCTCATTTTAGGGTTGTCATCATGGCAGGGTATTATGCGCTGTTTGCGGAGCACTTGTTGAACATTTATCACTGAAATGACTGGCTCGATAACCTGGCCAGTCATTTCACAAAAAATAAGTCTTCTCTTGGTCTTTAAATGGACATTTTTGTGTGAGAAAATTGAACCTTTAAAATATTGTGATGGTGGTGAGGACAGTACCTGTATAATTGATGTGTTCATGCTCAAATCCAGCTTTTTGTCTCGGTACCCATTGTCTTGGACAGTATTGGTTTTCTTTATCTTCAGAAATTAGCAGCTCCTGTTTGCACCAAATTATTTCTCTGATTGTTTGAGTCAGTCTCGGAGAAACAACTGAAACAGACATTAAGAAATATTCAAATATAGAAGCAACATTGTGACATATATACGCCCCCAGAAGCCATACTAGCAAAGGCCATACTAGCAAAGCTAACATGGTACATACGAGTCTGCATGGGCATACATGCACATACTTGTACACGCTTGTGCGCCAGTAATGTTGATACTACAATCGTCGTGGAGGCATATAGGGCCATCTACCCCATTATCTCTTCAGCCAAACCAGGACCAGACCTATTGAGTCACAGTACACTATTGAGTAGGTTACCTGTATTGCTCATCCTCTAGACAGTCAGGGGCATTAGGCGCTGCTCGCTTTCCAACAGGAAACTGAATAATAATAAATAATAGAGGATCTGAAATGTCGTCCCACTTCCAAGTGGCTACATGATGAGGGTGATGGTGGTAACAATGTGCTGTCGACGTATTTTTAATGTAATTGTAATAATATTAATAATAATAATTTAAAAGCTGCTTAGATATACATTGTTTTCAAAATAAAATAAAAAACAAATTAACCACTCATCCATTAAGAAGTTCGCTCTTCGTTGTTGAAACCAGTGCAACAATGCAATAGAATATAAAACCCCATCAAATAATGAACAGCCAGTCGCAAATGGCAGAAAAATCTCAATCATGTAAGCTGTTCCAATTGAATATATAAAACCCAACATATAACGAACAACCAGCCACAAATGGCAGAAAAATTTAGAAGTCATGTTAGTGTGTTGAATATGCTGATGAGAATTGTATTTGATTCAATAGAAACCTTGTAAATATCCCTGATTAACTTCAGTCACCAGTAAGTGACTCAAAGTGGAGGTTGACTAGTTGGCAGCGCTGTTCTCAGTTGTCAAATCAGATCGAGCCTCACATGCATACACTCTGGACCTCTATCTAGGCTGGACTAATACAGATCCTTAAAGTGACACTGAGTCAAAGGAATTGTTTGGCAAACCTTGCCTGTACACACCAATACAATAACATTGACTATAGTCAGAGTTGTCCTTTTGCGCGTATATATGCATAAAAATGGCAGAGGGGCCGCATAAAAATTAACCCTCTGCGTCCACGAGGGACGCAGTGAAAAGTGTAACGGAAACGGGTAACTTTACCTGTGCTTAATTATCGATTATATTATCATGTGTGTATATTTATTTGAGCATGTTTTTACTTTAAAAAATATACGTAATCTATTGTGTGTTCAATAAAAACGAACTTACTGCGTTGTTTAAGACTGATTTGTTGTATGTTTTCTTGCACAACTCAAAGTTGTTAATGCCCATAAATCAGACTCAACGACCACATTTAATTGTAAACACTCTCCCCAAATCATCCTTAGTATTCCATTTGATCTAAATTTTTTTTATAATAAATAATGAGTTTACAAGCCCGATGTTAGTCGCCTTGTTTGGCCTACAAATTGCAAAAACACCCACCATGTTTCTGTCTGTTGTGCTAAACGTCAGTGTGACATGTCAGTATTTGATTGGATAACAGCGGAATCTCGCTCTAGAGGAACGCACACTTGAGAAATCCAATACAACAGATCAAGCGTATACAAACGTGTCTGGGCGTCTTAACCCTTTCAAAGCTCAGAACATTGGACAGATCACAACGTTGTTATCACTAATCTGCTGAATATTTTGAAATTAATTTGTGCATGCCTACTTGCCTAAAGCAAGTTAGAGGCAACTGTAAGTTGACTTACAGGCAAAATATTTTTTTTCTATTTACTTATCAAAATATCTAAATGGATGAGGGAAGATATTGTGATATCTTTTACATTTGAATGGTCATTTGACGGATTAGCGGCAATGTCTTTGTATTGCTGTTTGAATAATGGTATCAATACGCGCTATAAGCCATCTTTTATTTAGCAATAGCGGCTGATTGATTGACTGATGGATTAGTGTTTATAATATTTAACAATACTTGATCGTTAGGTGTTCCCAACTTCTCAACTAAAAAGCTCATCCCAGCATCTATGTTCAACGATGTCATCGATCTACAGGTGGGCATACGTTAAAATATTGGGGTTTTTCCAAACAGCGTATAGCTCAAAGCTTCCCGATACAAGCGTCCTTATTGGATACACGCTAATGCGTTATCTATGCTTCAACCAATCAGCAATCGCGTTACGTAGTTACTCCCTGTGAATTAGACAACCGGTTACTGGCTGATATATTTTCACTATTTACGCAGTTTAATCTGATGTATACAGATTATTTTTGATAAATTATTGTCTGATCTTAACCTATAGATTCCACTATATTTGGTCATTCCAGCTAAATTATATAAAATACGCGCGCATTATATCGAAGTAGGTCAAGTCGTCCTTGAGCAAACTCGCCCCAGATACTCGTAATTTTTCAATTCGTCCAAATTCAAGTTAGGGTTTAATAGAAAAATTAATGCGGTGGTCTTTGCTAATTACTAATGTCGTGGTCTTTGGAAATGTTAATCATACAAGGTTGTCAATGTAGGTTGGTTGGTTTATCAGACAACAAACAAGTACAGTGCTTTAAGTTATTGTTTATTGACATGAAGTCAAATGTTATTAGTTAAATATACAAGGGTCATTTCAATAGATCAATTTTAGCCACCATTGTAGATCACAGAATACATATTTTTGAAAATTTACCACTGGATTGACTGGCATAGTTTTCAACATGTTTAATAAAGTGCTTTATAATTATATCAATGTGTTTGTGTTTATTTTAAGAAAAAAACATGGGCCCCCCAGATTTTACAGGACCCCAAAAAATCAGATGTTGTGGGCAACACTGACTATAGTACCCCTTTAGACACACACTATGGATGGCTGTGTTGACAAAGATATAGTTGCGAGCTAACACACTGCTTTTAAAGAAATGTCCAGTCAATAGAATAGGCCAAAAAGGCGTATTTAGCTATTAACTCATTCGATCCCAGAGACTTGGCCGTGAAAACGCTCTGTACGTCCAGACACCAATTTAGCTTAGAGTGTGTATACTCGCAGACAAAAATACAGTAAATATGAAGAAAATAGGGTATGTTACATATTACCCTGTAACTTATTAAATATTGTTTGGGTAAAAAAAAAATATAATGAAATGTAGAGAAATGAAAAAGGAATTCAATGCTATAAATTGCATTAATGTGGTTCCAATATCTGAAAAGTAATTAATTAATAAAAATGTGTAAAAAATACCACGAAAATTAAGTCATATTTTGTCAGGAAAGTATAAACTTCGTCTAGCATTGCAGCGAATGAAAGACATAAAATTGAATGTACTTTCGGATAGTACAAGCAAAAATTTTATTAAAAAGACAGCTTTTCTATCGTAAGACGTGTTTATCATACAACAAAATAAGAATAATTGTGTTGCAATTCTGAGAAACTGACTCAGAACTCGCTAGACTCGTTTAAGGTTCCGAGTCCACATTCCTACTCCTAAGGTATCGTTACAGCTCTGGTTTGACCTATAAAAACAGCTGATCTGTGTAGTAAATTGAGGTGTCGTGAATTTGTATGCAAATATGAAATACGGAGAAATTGTGTTTAAAACTTATAGAATTGATCGGAAACGCAGTTTTCTGCATAATTTTGTATACCCTTAGGGGTGGAGTTCCCATTGTATGACACTTGTATAAAAGTTATACTATTACTATAAATAACCGATTGTCATTGACCCAATAAGCTTCCTGCTACACAATAGTGATAGTGATGATGGTTGTACTGTGACTAAGCACATTGGCCAATACAAAATACCATGGTCGGTTATATGATCCTCGAGTGGATAACCCACCCAAATATCTAGATAGCAAAAATAAGGGGTGGGGGGGGGCAGGGAAGGAGGTGGGGTTCTAAAGTTTGTTGCACAATATTTTGCATTAGTGATTGTGTGGTCTTGTATTGTATTGTCTTATTTATACCAGGATGGTGTAACTACTAACTGACGGTGCAGTGGTAACAAATCAGATGAAGGGCCATCCTATGTCTGAATATAACAAACAGACCAGAGAATTCAGTCATTTTTTGTTGATCTTTGAACTCAATACCACTCTTCGGAAATCCTAGGTCAACCATCCAAGGTCAACCATCCAAGTTTGGTCAAGATATTAATTAGACCGTCGCTTATTGCGCCAAGCATTTTTACTTCTTCAATGACCAAGATCCCTAGCCCATTCCTCTGGTAAATATTGTGAAAGCAATTTGACTGGGAGCAATTGCTGCTTCACCGTCTTCCAGTCAAACTAATTAAAAGATATACGTCCCTGTATGTTTTCAAAGGGTTAACATTCATGACGACATAAGAAATGCAAATCTTCCAGGTCTTGACAAGTTCTTACATTCCAAATTTAAAGATAGGCATATATATGAAATAATTCACCCTTGAAATTCCATTATCCCAATTCCAAGAGTTGTTTAATACTAAGGCTGTTCAACATAAAGAATTTGTCTAGGCTCAGTGCCAGCAACACCTTAGACAAATTAATGTCCTGTGATGAGTGTACCTCCAAGCCCTCATCAAACGGATCTTGCCACAATGAATGCCAGCCATGTGGGAGCTGTGGATTTCATAAAGCTTTATTAGAGTTGAGAAAGTGACAGGAATGATGATGACAATCTGACAGCTACTGGAAGTAGATAAGAAGGGAATGAAAAAGGATAAATTTCGAGCCCAAAATCACCAATCCCGAACGGGAAATAGAAGAGAAAAAAGCGATATCGCTGAGACGAAATGAGACTAGGACAAATAGACTGCCAAACTAGGGGTGTTGACGATAATACTGACAGCTACTAAAGAACGACGAAATATGGCAAAGAAACAAAAGGGTGATAAATAGGGAAGAATAGCCTTAAAAGAACAAAATATTCGCGATAAATATAGAATGACATGTAAATTCTCCTAAAGTTATGAAAGTAAGTATGTCAACCAGCCAAAATAGCAGGGGGGAGGTGTACTATATGAAAAGATGACCGGCCCGAATAGAACTGCGCCTCTAACTCGGGACGAAAAAATGACCGAAACATAGCTAATTGGAATTGCGCAGTAATCTGACAGATAGGAAAGAGTTCGAGAACAGGTTGAGAATGAATAAAAACTACTATAACTTAAATTGTGAGACTGCAAGGAGAGATAACACGCAGAAAAAAAGGGGAGAAAGAAGCCTGACAGTAGAGGACCTGGCTAAGATATGTAGGCACATAATTTAGGAGAGAATATCTCAACTGTTATATGCTAATATGACCCCAAGGAACAACTTAGGATGTGTACCAAAATCTCTATCTGGGACGACATAACTTTATTTTCTAAACTGTTGAACCTACAGATTTTCTGAGGTGTTCCAATTGTTCAGAATAGCCATGCTTCAGCATAAGTCAGTTTGTCTGTCTGTCAGTATGTTTTTTGGTTTGTGTATCTGACAAAGGCTATATCTCAGGATTAAAGAATCATATTGCGACAAAACTTGAACACATGGTTATCTACATCAAGAGAAACCAGGTCACGGTCAAGGCTAAATCTCAAAGTCAAAGTTGTCATGTCGTAACTATAGTGTGTTTCACTTTAAAAGAAAGAAAGCAAGCATTTCAATAATACAAAGAAATTATACTTTCAGTCATACTTTTGTTAATAGAATGTTAACTTTTAAAGTGAAAAATACACAAAAAAATTATTACTTAAGTAGGCAGCAAATTTCGAAGCTCAACAGAGAAATTGCCTAACAGTCACCAATACAACCTTTAGCACTACGTTAGTACTGATTATTTGTCGCAAAAATTATGGTTGAGAACGTGAAGACTAACCCCACAGTGTCCAGGTATGAGATGATGAGCAGAGTTCATTCAGTGATAGGGTTTTTACAACAATCACCTCTCTTGCATTTGCAGTACTTGCAACAATGGATGCCAGCTATTCGACAGGGACACACATTCTTGCGTGCAGTGATAGGGTTTTTACAACAATCACCTCTCTTGCACTTGCAGTACTTGCAACAATGGATGCCAGCTATCCGTTCTTGCGGCCACATGAACAGGGATCTGGCAGGTCTTTGGGTTTTAAGATCACAATCCCAGGGACTAATAAACTGTCCCTTATAAAACCATAAGACTCAGCATTCATAATCAAGGTGGCGTCTCTAAATGGTGCTTGGACCCACATCTGCTGTTGGTAATAGCTTCTTTGGATATGTTTTTCTTGCATTAGTTGAGGTGCAAGGGGTTTTGCTATAGGAGACACAAAGACATCAGTGCTGATGACAGCGTCAGGGAGGTAGGTCCTGTCCGGTGTCCTGCTCATGGAACATCATCCTGTCATCAGCTTCATGTGTGCAGTTGAGCCGAGGGAATGGAGAAGCACACCCAGCTGACACACTCCATGCCTGTGGTGATATACCAAGGTATGGGGTTTGGTGTCTTGGTAATTGGTGGTGAGCCACTCAACATATAATGCCTGGAAAGCAGTTTTGCTGCTGGAAGACGACCAAAGGTTTTCTAATACCGCTAAAACATTCTGGTTCGGTGATATCACATTAAGGGCAACCATGACTTTTGACTCTCCTCCTCTCTTCCTTCTTGATCCTGTCATCTCTGTAAGTGTCGAAAACGATGTGGATCTCATCACAGTTGTTCCCAGCTTTGGTGACCCAAGCTCATGGAATGTCTTGACAGGCGGATCAAGCTTCTTTAAGGGGACCTTTCTCACCAAGGGCATGAAGTCGATAACGATAGCGTGGGTTTGTGGAAACGTTTCTGGTACCGTTTTATCTATTATTTGGGCACAGTTTCAGCAGCTCGGTCCCAAGTTGTGATTTGGGACTCTTTCTCAAGTAACCATCTTTGTCAACCGAGAAGAACGCAGAGTTGGTGATCTCATGCTGAAGGAGCTCATGAACAGTGAACCGCCGGTGACACCCACACTCCAAAAACATAAGAGCTTTGATCGTCTCATCTTTGATGTTTGTTTTTGGAAGCCAAATTCAATGTGTTTTTAGGAGACTGATAGTAGAGTGGGATAAGCAGCACCGCCTTCCTTGAGACAACACAACAACTTGTCTACATTTACACTGGTCACAGTTTCTCCTGTGAGGATATTCTTCAGCGCTACCTGGTCTGGTAGAGGATTGCATACCTTTAGGAGATGATACTCTTCTATGTTGTACCATCCTAACTATCTTAGTTGCAGTACTCGGGTTGAAGTGGTGGTGAAGTGAGAGTTCTCCTTCGACGTCATCCTTCATCTCCATGAGATCAACGTACTGGTCTTTTATATGCTTGATGATTCCCCACAGAGCTACGGCTTCCTTCTTCCTAGTGACGCTAATTATTCCCCCGCTCACATTCGCAGGCCGGTTGTAGCACTGCTCCAGCGCCTGTTCAAAGGGCACTCCACTACCTCTCTTGGCGATGTTCACAACAAATCCATCATCCATGTAGGAGTCATAGAGAAATGAAACCGTTCCTTCAGTTGATAAGTCCTGTAAGAATAATGGTGTCCATCGACAGTAGTTTTGTTCTCCCAAAAAAGAAGAACAATGATGTTGCCCTTTCAATAGCACTGAAGTAGAGAATCCACTCTCCGGAGCGCACAGAAGTGGTCAAATCCCTGGCTATTGGAAACAGGTCGGATACGTATGTGTTCCAATAATCAAAGGACTGGGACAGCGATGCCCTTTCCGTAAAGTTAAGCATAAACGGTTACTTGGATAATACCAGTGCACTCCTTTGTGGTATTCCATTCTTCGCTCATGAGATCTTTGAACTGACACTTGACTTGCAGTGACTAGTTCCATTCGTCTCAGGGTATTTGGAGAGGAATGCTTCCAACATCATAGATGTGACGACCTCGTGTATCATTGAATGGGCAGTGCTGGCCCTGGAATAGTGGGAACCAGAGATTATGGTCTTGATGACATCGGTACCATAGCACTCTGTCTCAACTAAAACACCAAAAATTCCAGAGGGTTATAGGTATGTACCAAGACAGGCCATCACAATCTTCACCCTAGGCCAAGGAATCTATTGTTAAACTGGTCTGGTTTCATGAGCTGAATTTCCTTGGCAATATCGTACACACCTTCATCAGCCCACAAACCACCGTAGGTATCACCCAGTGCATCCTGAAAGTTAATCATTGTGGTTAAGATTGCATCGTATGTTGTAGCTGGATAAGGAAGGATAGGGGGTTAGAATTTTGGTGGTAAGATTAAAGTTGCGGTTCATAATTGCACTTCTCACTGCTGTAAATCCTGGGACCACTCTCATGTAGGGTTGCACGATTTTTGCTTTGATCGATTTTATTTAAAAAATCGCGATTTTTGATTGATTCGTAGGTCCAAATTCCCAAAAGTATAAACCGGGTTAGACTGTGTACGTTGATAGCAAATGGGAAAACAGGGACAGACCTGCCCACTCGCCAATTAGCCAAATGCTACAATTATTGAAATCTTGCTAATGAAAATAAGTATTGGTTAGCAGACTTTATTAATGAAAACTTAGTTGTAATAACTGATAAATATCTTGAAACTAATTTGCCTGGAAGATGTTGCTACCTGAGGCAACAGCAGCTTCCATGCAAATTAGTTTCAACGTATTAAAAAACCCTAAAGGTTTTCCATTGAAAAGGTTAATTGATGCAAACCAATATAAGATAATCGTAATGTATTTCAAAAATGCAGTTTGTGAATGTTTTTGATAGATACCTAGCCTCGGCCACGTGCCCTAGTAAGAACTGAAGCCGATCATAGAATGGACCCTTGCTGATCACAGTTGCTCCAGATCCACTCCTCTGGGAATTGTTTATCTTCTTATGCTTTTCATTGAAGTAATCCTTTATGGACTTACATTTAAGTTTGCATTGTTCCCCTGGTAAGGATTATTAAAATAGAAAGTATAATTTAAATAGAATATAATAATCTGCATGTTTTATTCATAGTACCCACATACAAGTCATGAAATATATTTAAAGGTTAAGGGAATCGGTAATTAGATTTCTCTGAATAATCCTAAATCATTTCACACAAATATGCTTCCTGCCAAATTTGCGTGAAATTCACCCAGCGGTTCTTATCGCTCTAATTATTATTTTGTAAGTCAACATTTATTGCGTGGTAACAAGAGCTACATTTGCATTCGTATCGAATTACTAATTTAATATTGACAATTTCGGAAAGTTCAAGCTGGCCACTGAGAAATGTACCAATCTGAATTCTGAGCAGAGTTTCTGAATGGCATCGCCATAGTGTCATTCCAGCTAAATTAATTGACATCCGACAACCAGTTAAGGATATTCTTTTTGATGATTTAGCTGAAATGTTCATAATTTAATCTAAGATTTTAAATTGACTGATAAAATATGATTTTAAGTTCTTGAACGCTCCACCACATGGTCCTACCACCCATATTTGTTTGAAATCGCAAAGACATTTAGGATGAGTAACAATTGGGCAGATGGGCGACGGACAGGCAATATGAGCTAAAATGTTACATTGTTTAATGTTGCAAGTTACTTACAATCAAGACCATCGATATTTAGGTCACTGGCAATTTGCTTCCACGTATTTTTTACTAACATCTTATTACTGTGCCCCTTTGAGCTAACATCATAGAGGTGCGGTTGTTTTTCTACCAGATCTATTAAACGCTCTTGGTTTTCAAAGCTGTGCTTCAGGACCTTGCCTTTAAACTCGCCTGCATGGAAATAGACAAACCCGCTAGCAGAAAAGCGTGCGAGCAGACAAGCTTGCATGGAAAGCGGCACTTACAGTCACCCCAGCCCTGCATGTTATGCTAGTCTTTTATCGACTGGCTGTATTAAAAAATTTACCCATTCGCACCCCATTCATCAAAGAAATATGAACATCTGACCATATCAATTTGTCTAAATCCTTTCACCGACAAATCCCTGAAAAAATATATTCTTCATGATATAAAACTTATTGTCGAATATTTTAAAATTAATTTGACTAGAAGCCGTTGGTGCCTTAGGCGGCAGTGGCTTCCAGTCAAAGTAATTTCAAAATACTTTTAACAGTTTTCATGTATGGTTGACTTGAAAATGAGACATGGGGAATTCATCGATGAAAGGGTTAACCACACACTACATTCAGCTATGGACAAGTTTAACTGGCGCTAGTAAGTTAGATAAAGCCCTGACACTCAACTGTCCTTGCGACAGCTGGATATATCGGAGTATCTGTCACATGGGTTAGATGAGATATATCTAGCCATTCCCACACTATCGGTACATATGAATAACTCTAAAAAATCTTTATTGCGAACATCAACTAGTATAGTTTAGACTGACTTAGTATGTAAGCCAGGCAAGCCTGTCACTCACATTTTTTACATTTTTAGCAAGCGATGTTGTAACACTAGCTATATAGCTTGTTTGTACTTGTTTAATTGCAACAAACAAGAGGAAAAGATCTTTGCTGTCTTAAGGAGTAGGGGCGGGGCGGGGCGGTGGCGGTGGATGACCTTATAAAACACACAAGTTATGATGTCGATAATTAAAAAGTATTTAAAGAAATAGTGGCCGGAAAAACAACAACGTGAGCAAACTTTAGAGACCCATTACAGATCTAATTATATTGTTGATATTAATTCTTAGGAAATAATCAACATCGTTATCAAATAAGTCCTCATTTAAAATCTAAATGTCTAATCATTATACAAGGGTGTCAATAATTTATCTGATAATTTACACATTCATAATAATAATATTGGATTAATGTGTAGGAGGAAAATGGTTATTTCTGTTTGAGACTCCATGTGAATATACATATAACGGGCAAATAAATAAATGTACATAGATATTTCTCTAACCCTTTCAGGCAGGTTACAATTATTTCATACAATAAATAAAATATCCAATGTCTATTTTAAATTCAATCTGGCAGCGCCTGAATGATAAGTAGAATTGTGCAACAATGCAATATTTCGGTCAGAGAATTTTAAAAATATTCAGTAGATTCATCTTTAGGCAGAACGAGATAAATATGTTTTAGGGAGAGCAGCATTGAAGTGGCCTAAAACATATTTATCTCATGCTGAGGCTGAATCTCATCGCTAAATTAATCATATCCTATGGAGCTGCGACTCAGAACAAGAGGTCCAAGGGCCTGCGACGCACACCTGGATCATTAGCATTTGAACCATTTGCATGTAAATAGACATGATGGATAATTTTCGGAAATCCAAGATCGCCACTCAAAAATTGTACGAATCAAGATTCTCGTAAGTACCACATGATTATTGCACCCAACTTTCGTAGAAATCGGGCCATTGGTATGAAGGACTAGCATTTTAAAGTACTTTTGAATAATTTTTGGAAAATTCAAAATGACCGCCAGAAAATTTGACCAATCAAAATTTTGAATAGATGTTCTAGAGCCTACCACCATATGATCATTCCAGGCAAATTTGGTTGAAATTGGTCAAACCATTAAGAAGGATAGGCAATTTAATCGATGGGCAGACGGCGGGCAGCCACCATGGCATAAGCTCATAAGCTTTAATTATTGCCATTCATAATATTATATACAAACAATTTAGCAAATACATTAACATCTTAAGGAAATGAAGTGGTGTGAAAACAATTGTATTTTAACAATCTGCTAAAAAAAAGCTGAATGTTTGACTATGTAATGCCCATTTAACTATTTAAAAAGAATTTCCACTGGAATGATGTCTTCTTTACAGAACCACTCATTCCAGTGCAAAATTTTCATAAAATGCTTCTATTGACTGGAAATTGGACATTTCTCAACTGCAAAACCAGCCTCTGTAGCATTTGCAGCGCAAAAAAAGATTTTTTGAAAATTTATCCTGGGAATGACTGGCTCGATAACCGAGCCAGTCTTCTCTTGAACCTGAAAATGGACATTCAATACGCAAATCTGTACATTTTCGTGATAAAATTTAGTTATTAGCGGTGCATATTCACAGCTGTGAAAATTGCATACTTTTGGAGGCTTAAATTGTGGACTTAAAGCAGTGATCTGTCTGTGAAAGAGGCCTTCAGATAACAGAATCAGTGTTTAATTTCTAGTCCTACTATCTATAGCTGCCCAGTAGGTTCCAATCAAATTAGTTTTAAAATTATCATAAACTGAGCTCATTGTTGTCTTGTTTTTGATTAAAATTGACCAGACAGTTAATGGGTAGTCTTTTAACGCTTTAACCAAACACTATATGCCTGCAAAACCCCCTGAGATGTTCTATATATTATCTATGGAATGCGCTGTTCAATATTTTGAAACTAAGTTGATTGTGTGCTATTGCTGCCTATGGCATATTAATTTTAAAATATTCAAAAGCTCACATACATCTGTCTGGAAATCGAGACAACCCTTTAACTGACAAATCCCTGAAAAAGTAATGTCTTCTGACCCAGCATATTCCATTGAATATTTTGAAGTTAACCCTTTACTTGTCAAGCCAACGATACCAGCCTCTACAGTGAACTTGAGCAATGTCGATTTAACGAACAAGAGAAGACTTGTTTTGAAAATTTACCTCTAATGACTGAGTCGACAATCGTGGGAGTCATTCCAGTTGAAAACTTTCAAAAATAGTCTCATGGTCTGCAAATGGACATTTGGTATGAGAACATTAATATTTTAGTCACCAAATTTGATCACTAATGGGTTAATATGATTGGAAGCAGTTGCTGTCTAATGCATCAACAGCTTCCCATCATTGATTTCTAAATATTTACGTTTTCAGGTATTACTGTTTTGAAATTGAGTCATACGGATGTCATTGATCAAATGGTTAAAAGAAACGGTTGACAGATGGAGTGGCCATGGCATAAGCTAAATTCCCCCCCCCCCCCCCTCTCCAGGTGAGTTGAGCTAATGTATGTCATGTGTTTTTGTTAATTATTTTACAGGTACATGTAAGCGCCTGAAACCAGGGACTGTTCCAAATGTATTAAAACTTGAGATTCCATGTACACCATCTGCAAATCGAAGACAGGAAAGGGCACAGCGAAAGAGGGGCCTTGTTCCAGATGACGAAGAATTAAATTAAGAAGAGCTAAAAAAAGGACACTGAACGTGGCATAATGTTTGGTTTAAGTTCAACAACTGTATCAAAATGTGTGGTTACCTGAAAAATTTGTATCAGTGGACTTCAAAAAGAAATTTGGCTCTACTAGAATAATTCTAGTTGCCACAGAAGTACCAATTCAAAAACCGAGTAATGTTGAGTCTCAGTCTACTACCGTTTTATCCAGGTCTCAATGGATTAACTTAAAATTTTGTCCACATCAGTATCATGTGCGGATGTGCATGTGCTTTTTTCCTGTCCAAAAATGTTTCATTACAGATTTATCCCCCTTTATATATCTTAAAGCTGATACATAAACTGCATTGCCAATCATTTCTTGTCAACACAACACCTAGAGGTCTCAATGGATTAACTTAAAATTTTGTCAACATTATCAGTATCATGTGCGGATGTGCATATGCTTTTTTCCTGTCCAAAAAATTTGTCATTACAGAGTTATCCCCCTTTAAATATATTAAAGCCGATATATAAACTGCATTGCCAATCATTTCTTGTCAACGCACCTACAGTTTAACTCTGATTCTTTTGACAATTAGTATATGTTATCATTACCACATGTAGGTCCTATCCGTGTACCTGTACGTCCATTCGTCTGTCCAAAATGTATGTGTGTCTGTCTGTCAGTCCATCCATCCATCCATCCATCTCTGACAATCATTTCTTGTGAACGCATCTCCTAGAGGTCACAATGGATTAACTTTAAATTGTGTCCACATTATCAGTATCATGTGCATGTGCTATTTTCATTACAGAGTTATCCCCCTTTAAATATATTAAAGCTGATACATAAACTACATTGCCAATCATTTGTTGTCAATGCAACTCCTCCATGTGTTATCATTACCACGTAGGTGTGTATGTGCTATCCGTGTACCTGTACGTCCATCCGTCTGTAAAAAATGTATGCATGTCCATCTGTCAGTCCATCCATCTCTGACAACCATTTCTTGTCAAAGCAACTTCTAGAGGTCTCAATGGATTAACTTTAAATTTCGTCGACATTATCAGTATCATGTGCATGTGCTTTTTTCGCCGCCAACAAATTGTTCATTACAGTTATCCCCCTTTAAATATCTTAAAGCCGATACATAAACTGCATTGCCAATTATTTGTCAACGCAGCTCATACAGGTTAGCACCGATTCTTTTGAAACTTAGTAAGTGTTATCATGTGCAGATGTACATGTGCTTTTTTCAGGGCCAAAAAATTATTTACAGTTACCCCCCCCCCCCCCCCCCCCCCCCCCTTTAAATATCTTAAGGCTGATACATAAACTGTATTGCCAATCACTTCTTGTCAATGCAACTCCTCCTACAGTTTAGCTCCGATTCTTTTGAATTACTACGTGAAGGTGTGCATGTGCTATCCATATACCTGTACGTCCATCCATCTGTTCAAAATGCATGTATGCCCCTCTGACAGTCCGTCCTCTGACAATCATTTTGTGTCAACGAACTCCTCCTAGAGGTCTCAATGGATTAACTCTTGATGTATGTTTATCTGAAATGTTTGGATCCGGAGGATATGCCGTGGCTCTTGTGTTCATATATACATACGAACACTGAAAATTATGATTGGTTGCGCCCCAGGTGGTTTTGTATCATATGTTAGTAATAGTTATGGTGGTTCAACCAGTGACTGACAGATTATTGAACGATCTGAACGTTGTAAAGATTGTAAGTCATTTTGAGCCTTTTGACCACATTATGGCAGACAGAGGAATTATAGTGCAGGATCTGTTTGCAAATATGGATATGTTTGTAAACACACCAACCATGCTGAAAGTACAATCTCAACTTGAACCAGATAAAGTATTTAGCGATCGGACGGCATCAAAAAGAATCCACAATGAGCACGTATGGCTGCACAGCCCAGCAGCAGTCTAATTTTCAATGTGGATTGACCAATAGGTGTTAAAAGGAATTTAACAAGTCTTCAAGTAAATTGACACTCACTTACGGCATGGAGACCAACACACTGTGTATTAGGCCATCTTAATCTGGAACATTGACACATTGAAGATTTTCGATATCACTTCCTACTAAATTATTTATACGCTCGCGACTACAACTTCGAGAAGACTTATGATGTTGATGATTGCTGCGACAATCAATCTTCTCGCCGCTGCAGTCGTATAGTTACCGCTCGCCTCTTCAAAGATGGTCTGAAGATATTTTAAGTAACTGGGCCTGATCTGACTTCTTGAAGATTCTTAGTAAGGTACGGTGTTTCTCCGTACTTCTTAGGAGCTTCTAAAGAACAACCGAACTAGTGCCTTGTATTTTACAAGGGGATAATTTTATTTCTATAGCTAACTGTACAATAACCTTTACGTATCAATGGTGACTTATACTGTCACAAGAAATAGATTATACTCTATTCTAACAATACTGCTCAATATAATTACGGTCCTACTCTAAACTATTCAATTCTGAGTTTGCCTAACTTACTGCTACCGATTACTCTCGACACTATGGTCGATATGATATCTAGCTAGCCTAACGTAACAACGACTCGATTTACTCAGACTCACAACTGGCAAAGCAACGTCTGCTTTGGAATCACAGATGGTGAAGATCACCTAACCGAATCAACGATGGTAAAAGATTAACTTTTCAATAGACCAAGTGCCTATTAAATACTCTTCATAGTTTCCTAACTTCTATACATATTACGATATATAGATCTATATATATCGTAATATATAGTTTCTGTTCCTTTCATCCTTCTAGGTAGATATAACCACAGTTTGATTGGCCCGCATCATTCTTGCCTCCAATCAACATCGGTTTGTACCTATTCTTGTTGATCATCCTGACCAATCCCTGTCCGCCTATCTCTCGATTTTATGAAACCTTGTCCCTTTTGTTTCTCTGCCACAGAGTTTGACTAGATGCTCATTGATTATGACGTCATCTCGGCCAATCAAACTCTGGGCTTCTCTTCTATGGATTCATTACTAAACCTGATATATCTACACTCTAACTCGGGCCAAGCGGTTCTAGCTGGTTCTGATTTGATGCGATCTGTCAGCTAACTAACAACATTACGGAATGTGTTGTGGTAGCATGCCTTTCTTTGATTGACATATAGTTGATATACAAATTTCGATTGTGTTATTAATTCCTACAGGACGCTACAATGCCTCCGTCCTGTCCCTTGCCTATCATGGATAAGCCTGTAGGAAACGAACGTTAATAAGCACATGAGCTGTATGATCTCATTGCCAGCTGGTGTTGGTGTACTTGCTTAAGGGAGTCGGAATGCTGACCGTCAACAACTAACTGTCCGTCTGTTTCCTATAATTTCTCTCGATTCCCATTGATTCGTATCTATTCTTATCACTCTATTATTTACTAAACTAACGGCCGAAATGACTGCTGAACATTATAAAAGTGTGTGCCGATCCCACAGCAACAACTTTTATCTTCAACTATTGACAGATATCATCAGCTCAGAACCGTCGGTCTTATTTCAATCTATTCCAATTTCTAACTTATTGGTGTGAATTTACTGCTACAGTTTCGATCTAGTTTTTTATCCTATTTCCGCGAAACTGTACCACTAGCATTGGTCAAAGTCAACCAGTGCATCTTCCTACTACGTATCTAACTGCTACTATATTATTCACTCAGTTCATTAGCTCACCTGGTATTTTCAAATACGAATTTCACTGAGGTCTTACTCGCAAATATAAGACGTCTAACTGGGTCATGACTTCCCATAAGACGATCCGATATCTACACATGCCCCTCAACCGAAGTTAATTAACCATCTCTTAAGGCCTTAAGACATCGATAATTAACTCGTTGTGCACTATCAACAACCAAACCACACTATACCAGGGCTACCCAGAACTGACGTACATATCTAACGTAATCAGCCCTTAACACACTGCAATAATATAAACCTATTATGATGATAAAACACGTTAAACAATCAATACAATGCTAAAACAATAAAATAACTAACTACAAATCCTAATCCTACAGTCAAATCATTACAGGTCATATACATGGTCATAGCGACATCCACAATATAAGCAATAAACAATCAATACGTGGCACAATAATAAAGTCTGTGCACAGTTACGAAATATCCTCAGAATCCATACCATTGATTAGGAATGAGGAAAATATATGCACTATCATTTAGTTCGTGCTACAATTTAAGTCTTCATACTGTACACTGATGTTAGTGTCCCTGGTTAGCTCCACGTCTATCCATTCATCAGCCGTCGGGTCGATCACAGTCCTGTCAGTATCGTTAGGCGACGACCCGGCTGACAAACGCAGCGGCTCTGGTAGGGCTGCAGGTCTCCGGAACTGCTGGTCCTGAATAATCCGTAGCGCACTTGTCTGTGGGCCGCATGTGGCTTACACTTAATCCACGACCACATGCGTGAAATAATTCCACACTTAAACAACACAATAAAAATCACTATAATCACTACGAAGGAGCCTGTCGTGTATGAGATAAATGACGGTACTCCCATGCCATCGACCATCGCTGGATCGACCGCAGATAATGGTGCTAGCGGCACGTACTTAGTCTTATGCAAATGGTTCCAATCTTGTACATTTAATTGGCTAACAATTCTGGATGCATTTAGAACTCCGGCCACATCCAAATGGGGCATTTCAAGTGCCAAACTCACTCGAGTGTATGTCCGACTATAAGACAGTACTGGCTCGAATTGCCACCCTTTACCACTATATCCACACTCACCCGACATCAACGCATACACACCATTCTCCACATTGCACCGGTCAGTCAGTTGCCCGTCACAGTGGATCTCCATAGTCTCACCGAAGGTTTGCAAAACCACACCTATTTTCTTATTGGCAAATAACTTACTAGTGGTGTCATTGGACTCGGACAGTTGAATATTGCAATTGCTATCCGTGGAGTTAGTCAGTATACTGACAATACATGGCACATGGGTCTTATCGACCCTCAGCTGACCATGACACACTCGCGGCCCCGTACCTCGGCATTCGGACGGGGTAAAATACCACCCAGTTTTGGTATCAAGACCAATGCTGGTTCTAGCCACTAATACATGAATATAGTACCCTCTCGTAGCCATAGGTTCAGGCCACGACTGCAACCCGTATTCAATGTACTTTCCGCCGTCTATCAAAGGTAATGTAGCTACATAATGCAGTCTTTCATCGTCCTTCCATAAGGGATACACGACCACATTCCTGTAGTACCATTGGTACGGTTTTATCAGCCGATTTCCTACACGGACATGTTGGGCTACTTCTGCTAAATCCGATGGGCTAAACAATTCTTCAGTTAATCTACCCAATTCTAAGGAGGCAGTCTGCCTATGAAATCGGGCAGCAGCCTTCTGATAACTGTATACTACACTTTCGGCCGAGTCAATTATATGACCCAGACGCACTAACGCGTATAAATCGGCCTGTCGATTTGCATGAATTTTAAATACTTCACTTACATTGTTAGTGAAGCTGGATAGACTGTCCGTGAATTCGTTGATCCTATCCACGTTGGAATTGATCCCCTCGAAAGCTAATTTCACATGAGATGCCAGCTGGTTAGAGAAGTGAACCAACTGATTCATTTTCCCCATAGCCTTTTTGACAATATCCTTAATCATCCCAATATCGCCCGACGTGACAGTGCCGAATAAGGAAGAGGCTATGTCACCCACGAAATTAAATAGTCCACGCTTCCTACGAGTAACAACCCGCTTCATCATTGTCTCTTGAGTATGGACAGCAATTTTTCTTATACCATTTATGTGATGCTGGAGACCGAAAATGTCATTGTGGCTCAATGACGTCTTTTTACCAACGTCCGCCACCAGGACACGAAACTGCTCCACACGGTTAAGAAAATCGGCCGGCAGATACGGATGGTCTATTGATACCACTACCGTCCACTCAGCACGAATTACTGCTACATTTTCAGGCCTAGTAATCATTACTCCATTTGCCAACTTAACTATGCTTGCCTTCCTACAAATTCCATTCGTTAAAATCACCAAAGCCGCTACTACACATAATTGTAACACGTACATGATGCTATACCTATGCGATTAACAATACAATGTTGTCAGTGCTGCTATTAGGTAGAGATTAAAATTTTCTCTGGCTACGTCGCCTTATAACTGCCTCGATACGACCGATGAAGTCATCGTATCGAGCACGGCCAAACGCGCCAATCCTGAGTCTCTTGGGCTCTGAGTAGACGTCAGGAGCGAGACTGCGCTTGCGCTTGCGCAGAAAGTAGGGATGCGAGGGAATCGTTTCCATTGGCTCAGTGACGGTTTCGGGTACACCCTCCGAAGTGTCCATCACCATAGTACGAGGAGTTATGATGGTTTCACTCGCTGACTCATGGTTTCGAATCTGACTCGTACTAGGTTGATCTATATCTATATCAACCACCTTACCCCCCTTGCACACCCTTGGCTCTTCATCAGAACCCGGCCGCTTCCTACGAGCTCGCTTACTCGATGTTGCACCGGAGTCGTTTACCGGCAAAGGTTTGGACTCGGGTATCATCACTCGAGGGTGATGGCTGGCTTTCGTACCTTTGACAGGATTACGAATAGGGCGTGCTCGTATCTTGTCCCAACACATTTCTGAGTCGACTACACGCAACTTAGAGATGTTAAGTACGCATACCTTCCCAGATCTTTGATGTCGGACATGAGCTACGGGCCCATTGATCTTAAAGATCTCGTACTCGGGGTCACTGCGAGAGGTCAACTTTCATCCTCTCCTCAGCCTTCACGACCACCGAGTCGCCAACCTTGTACTCCCCAGCGTTCGCACGCTTATTAATTTGTTCCCGGTGAATCTCTCTAGACTTAGCCGTTTCTCCCCGAGCGCGCAGCAAGGCATTATTGAGACACGTAAGTCTCTCCCCCAGATCCTGCGAAGCATCGATTGGAATAGCAAACGGAATTCTAGCTCGTCGACCATACGTCAAATAAAATGGCGTATATCCGGTCGTGGAATGACGAGTACTGCGGTACGCTGTCAAAGCCGCACCCAACTCATCTTCCCAATTACGAGACTCGTTATTCACCCCTTTCTGAATCAACTCCTTAAGAGTTCGTTTGAACCTCTCGGTCCGTCCATTCGTTTGCGGATGGTATGGACTCGATCGTCTATGATCGATACCGTGTTCACGAAATTGTTCTTCCAGAGAATTGGAACAAAACTCTTTGCCCTGATCTGTTATCAAGATCTCAGGGACACCATGACGAGCGACGTACTCATTGAAGAACTTGTCTTCCACATTCTGAGCCGTCTTCGCTGGAATTGGATATGCTTCTGCCCAGGCAGAGCAGTGATCAATTACCGTCATTATATACACGTTACCCTTACTCGACTCTAATAGCGGACCAATCAAATCCATACCAATTATCTGACTCGGATAATTGGCCATGGGCATCTCGCTATATTTCGGTCGAGTAGTGACAGGTCGGTTGACCTGGCACGTCGTACACATCTCCAGCATACGTACCACGTCTTTTCTTAAAGACGTCCACACAAAAGAATCCCTTACCATACCGATGGTCTTCTGCAGACCTTGGTGACCGGCTCGTTCATGAGCCATCCGGAGCACCTTCTCACGGAACAGGGTAGGTAACATGATTCCCGGAGCACCTTCTCACGGAACAGGGTAGGTAACATGATTCTGGGGTACTCAGCGTCCAACGCTGATGGTGTCACTAACGAATACAAAATACCGTTTTTGACCATATACTCCTCCGGTGTGTTCTTGAACAACTCTGGGTATTCCTTGGTCTGTTCGGTACGCAATTCGTCGTAGTGTATGTCATAAACCTCTAGAGGGACATGCGGTAATGCACCTTCGTCTACCTCGGGTATGACATAATCGGCCGTGTCTAACGTGGCGATCTCCACTGGACGACGCAATCTGGACAACATGTCCGCTCGAATATTCTTCGAGCCTTGGATGTACTCAATCTTACATCCGTACTCCGCAATCAGCACTGCCCAGCGCTGCACCTTCGTGTTTTTCACTTCTCCCACAAATAAACTCTTTAGGGGTTTGTGATCCGTGTACATGGTAAACTGCGCGCCAAATAGATATGGTCGGAGCTTCTGCAACGCATAGATCACAGCGTAAGCCTCCTTCTCTATTACGGGCCAATTAAGCTGACTATCTTTAAGTGTAGAGCTTACATACTGGATTACCCGCTCTATACCTTTCTCGTCTTCTTGCACCAATCGCATAGCTAGATGCATCAGTATATAATTTATACGGGGCGTTTAAATTCGGATATGTGAGAACCGTCTCGCTACACAGCAAGTTCTGCAATTTCTTGAACGCTTGCTGTTCCTCCGCACCCCATTCAAAACGTTTGTATTTCTTTGTTAACTCTATTAAAGGCTTCGCAATTTCGGCATAGCCTCGCACACAGGATCGGTAGTAACCTGTAGCTCCGAGAAAACTTCTCACTTCACCCACATCTCGGGGTGGAGACATTTCTCTAATGACCTTGACCTTCTGGGCCTGAGGAGCTACTCCTTGTGCGGAAATACGATAACCTAACAAATCTACTGACGGACTAGCGAAATCGCATTTTCTTAACCTGTAGATTATATTCTCGAATCTTACGCATGACCTTACGTAGGTGCTGGGCATGCTCAGCTGGATTTCGAGAATATATGACTACGTCATCTACAAAAACATGCAGATATTTTCCCACGAATTCTCGGAAAATATCATTCATTGCCCTTTGAAATACGGCACCTGGGTTGCAAAAACCGAACGGCATCCATTCAAACAAACCCTCACTGCAGACGAACGCTGTCTTCTCTATGTCTTGGGGGTCCATTGGTATCTGCCAATAGCCCGACTTCAAGTCCATAGTAGAAAAGATCGTTGCACCGCGCATAGAATCAAAAATATCTGATATGTTTGGTAATGGATAGCTATCCTTGCGACATACGGAATTCAACTTTCTATAGTCAATACAAAACCTAGTGTCACCATCCTTCTTAGGGACTAAAGTAATGGGCGACGCCCAGGGTGATGACGATGGTCTTATGACGCCCGCTGCCAGCATCTCAGCCACTTGGTTCTTGACTACATACTGCTTGGCAAGCGGCAGACGGTAGGCTTTCTGCCTTATAGGAAACGCATCTCCTGTTGGTACCGTACACTTCACTTTGGGGACCAATCCTAAAGTGTTTGGACGAGCCGTATCAAAGTTATCCGCAAAGTCCTCAATAACTTTGTCGATATCTTTATATCCGGTCGTTTCTTTACAACTAGAATATATATATCTCGTCTGTTCCCTATAGGGATACCTAAAGGGATATACCTGACCAAACCATACTACTTCTTTGGTCCGATAGTCAATCTTTGCATTTCCCAAATGCAAAGCATCCGCACCAATCAAACATTCATGCCGCATATTCACTACTACCGTACCAGGAATAGGCCGGGCATTCTTAAATTTGATTTGTGTCTCCCCCAAAAGCTTTATTGGGGAACCGTTTACCGCTAAGAGCGTCTTAGCTCTTTTTAATGGCCTAGCATCTAAGCTGCTACGCCATACATCCTTCCTAATCAAGGACGTGCTAGCACCAGTATCTACTAAGGCATGCAAGCACTTACCCTGATCTTTTGGACCGTGGTTGTCCCAGTGTAAACGGATCAGAAACCGCTCGGTCGAGACCACTTCTGCGTAGGAATTTCTTCGTCCTGCTCCCTCATACCGTCCGTATGCATCGGTTCCTTCCCCGGTTAGAACGAATCCGTCCTGATCCTCGTACTCCTCATTACTACGAAGTCTGTTTGAGTTGTCTTTCCGCACGTTACGGGAATAGTTTTGTGCGGTGATTCTCGGTTCATTGTTCATTGGTCTATCACCTTGGTATATCGCGTCGATATCCATATCGCTCTCTACACGTGGTCTCTTGGTTGCTGTTCGCTGCGGGCTAGGTTGTGGTGCTCTAAGTGGACAGTCACTTATGATATGTCCGTCCTTAAAACAATGAAAACAACGTACGGTCGGAGCCGTCTATCCCTATACCCTGCAAAGCTTTGTTGGTAATTATAGCAATCACGCGCCATGTGACCTTGCTTGCCGCATGTGAAACATACTATAGGTGGTCTCTGGCCCCTTGGGCGGGTCGTTTCTGCATCTCATTTCTCGGAGGTTGCCTGGGCTGTTTACAATTCGCCTTATAGTGGCCTTTCTGTCCACAATTGTAACAAACGACGTCTAGCCGCGGGTAGTCTGCCGGTGGTTTGCTACGCGTTTTCGCCTGCTGGCGTCTTTGTGGCATGGCTGGTTTCTTAGGTGGCCTTGGTTCTCTGGGTGCCTGTTGAGATTTGGCATTGGCCTGCAAAGCCTCCACTGTACTGCACAATCTCTCGATTAGTCTCGCTGGGCGCCGTTTATTATGGACCATACATCTTTTCCCTCCTCCATGTCCAGCACCCCCACTTCCATGTCGGTTTCTCTGCGATCATCTATTCGCATTGCTTTCAGCAAATCATTGCAATTTGCCTCTTCTTCTGCGATCTCTATCGCTCGTTGAAGGGTGGTGGCTTTCTTCCGAACTATTCTTCTTCCCAGTCCAATATCACTGAGGGCCTTGATATACACACCCAGTACCGTCCTCTGATTATCAGCATTGGGGACGGGATATGCCCGGCTGGCCAACTCACGTTACCTTCTGTTGAAGGCGATGATAGTCTCATTTCTCCTCTGGCGCACCCCCTCGAGGTCATACTTTATTCTCTCGCCCTCGTTGGCGGAGATAAAATTCTCTGTGATGTACGTTCTTAACTCTTCGAAGGTAATGTCATCCCTATTCTTGCCAACCAGATAATAGTCTAGCGCTCTCGACAGTTGCCCTCGAGAAGCACGTGTTACTATGTAGGCTGGTATCCCATCCAGCTTCCCTTCCATCGCTACCCATACACGATGAGCCTCGTCCAGGAACTGCCGCACCTGCTCCGGGGTGAGCCCGTCGCATGGTTGTATTCTCTGGGTCAGCTCCCTTACTTCTTCCCGATGGACCCGGTCCGCATCCCTTCTTACATTGCTCCCTACAATGGTATCCGCCATTGCGGTACCCATCACATGCATGGCTGCTACCGTTTCCGCTCGTAGCTCAGGATGCCTTTCATGTTCCCCCATTGGTGGTATGCCGGGACCCTCTGGACCTGGTTTCGCCATTATATATTGTCTATTTAGTGTTTATTCACTGATAGTATAAACAGACTATGACTCGTTTTAATCGAGGCTGCTCTTCGCAATTAATGTCGGTGGTTATTTTGATTAATGAATTGTCTCTATATTCTCGGTGTTGCGTCACTTTCGCACTGTCAGATTGTTTAGCTAGATCAATGAATACTTGTACTCTGTCCGCTATGTCTTTTAATACTATGTTAGCTGGCCTGTCTACTTGGGCCATTTGTATTGTCTAGTACTTACTCAGTTCACACAATGTTTCCACTCCTATTATCCTGGCAGGCTCGCCACTGAAGATTTTCGATATCACTTCCTACTAAATTATTTATACGGTCGCGACTACAACTTCGAGAAGACTTATGATGTTGATGATTGCTGCGACAATCAATCTTCTCGCCGCTGCAGTCGTATAGTTACCGCTCGCCTCTTCAAAGATGATCGGAAGATATTTTAAGTAACTGGGCCTGATCTGACTTCTTGAAGATTCTTAGTAAGGTACGGTGTTTCTCCGTACTTCTTAGGAGCTTCTAAAGAACAACCGAACTAGTGCCTTGTATTTTACATGGGGATAATTTTATTTCTATAGCTAACTGTACAATAACTTTTAAGTATCAATGGTGACTTATACTGTCACAAGAAATAGATTATACCCAGATTATACCCTATTCTAACAATACTGCTCAATACAATTACGGTCCTACTCTAAACTATTCAATTCTGAGTTTGCCTAACTTACTGCTACCGATTACTCTCGACACTATGGTCGATATGATATCTAGCTAGCCTAACGTAACAATGACTCGATTTACTCAGACTCACTACTGAGAAAGCAACGTCTGCTTTGGAATCACAGATGGTGAAGATCACCTAACCGAATCAACGATGGTAAAAGATTAACTTTTCAATAGACCAAGTGCCTATTAAATACTCTTCATAGTTTCCTAACTTCTATACATATTACGATATATAGATCTATATATATCGTAATATATAGTTTCTGTTCCTTTCATCCTTCTAGGTAGATATAACCACAGTTTGATTGGCCCGCATCATTCTTGCCTCCAATCAACATCTGCTTATCCCTTCCTAGAAGTTTGTACCTATTCTTGTTGATCATCCTGACCAATCCCTGTACGCCTATCTCTCGATTTTACTTCGAAACCTTGTCCCTTTTGTTTCTCTGCCACAGAGTTTGACTAGATGCTCATTGATTATGACGTCATCTCGGCCAATCAAACTCTGGGCTTCTCTTCTATGGATTCATTACTAAACCTGATATATCTACACTCTAACTCGGGCCAAGCGGTTCTAGCTGGTTCTGATTTGATGCGATCTGTCAGCTAACTAACAACATTACGGAATGTGTTGTGGTAGCATGCCTTTCTTTGATTGACATATAGTTGATATACAAATTTCGATTGTGTTATTAATTCCTACAGGACGCTACAATGCCTCCGTCCTGTCCCTTGCCTATTATGGATAAGCCTGTAGGAAACGAACGTTAATAAGCACATGAGCTGTATGATCTCATTGCCAGCTGGTGTTGTTGTACTTGCTTAAGGGAGTCAACAACTAACTGTCCGTCTGTTTCCTATAATTTCTCTCGATTCCCATTGATTCGTATCTATTCTTATCACTCTATTATTTACTAAACTAACGGCCGAAATGACTTGTGCCGATCCCACAGCAACAACTTTTATCTTCAACTATTGACATATATCATCAGCTCAGAACCGTCGGTCTTATTTCAATCTATTCCAATTTCTAACTTATTGGTATGAATTTACTGCTACAGTTTCGATCTAGTTTCTATCCTATTTCCGCGAAACTGTACCACTAGCACTGGTCAAAGTCAACCAGTGCATCTTCCTACTACGTATCTAATTGCTACTATATTATTCACTCAGTTCATTAGCTCACCTGGTATTTTCAAATACGAATTTCACTGAGGTCTTACTCGCAAATATAAGACGTCTAACGGGGTCATGACTTCCCATAAGACGATCCGATATCTACAACATGTTTAAACACGCTAGTTATATCTGCTAAATAATTTACTTAATTTGACAAATGTTTATTTCCAATGTGAAAATGACAGTTTAAGTGGAGAATGCATAATAGCTCAGCTTAACCGTAATTGATTCTACATGATCTAGTTTAATTTTGTTGTAATTGTGTTTTTATACACTGACATTATATGAAAGAAAATTTGGGAAAACTGTTGTGAAATGTCACCTGTCACTTGCATAATGCATGTTTAATTATTGTATTGATCATTCTGGAAAATTGTATAAAATATCAGAGTTTTAGATAGAAAACAGACAGAGTTGGTGGGGGATTCCCACAAGTGCATTGTATTTTAAAACTGCTGCTATGCCATTTGAAAAGTGTGTGTGTGTGTGTGTGTGTGTGTGTGTGCGTGCGTGTGTTAATAGTGTCTTTCCTATCAGGTTGATGGTGAGTTCGGGAAAGGTGGTCTTCCTTTCTCTGAATAATCTTCTTGATAATAAACGACACTAACACTTCTTGCAAAGTAAATAAATAATTAACTAAACTTTATTAAGTGTAACAAAGATCAAAGCCGTGTATTGCAGGCTATAATAATTCAATAGTACTTTGTGATAGTTTCGAACAACTAAATCTAACTAACTTTTTAACAAGAATTTCGAACTCTAAAACGAATATCAATTGCTGATGGTAACTATTAGCTGACTTCTCAGTAACAGAGCAATCGGAAGATTAAAGTTTCTATCATCATGCACGTCCTTATATACAATAAAAGTGGTACCGTGCATGACGTAGAAGAGGACTTACCCGGTGATTTCCAAAATCTAGCTACTGATTGGTTATCACACTCTTGCCCACGCTCCAAAGACGATCGGACTCAACCGGTCAAGACCAGTATGCAAGTGATGCATCTTGACAGATTACATATACAAATCTGCTATGACAAGCATCTATTCCCTGCATACTTTCATTCCACTTAGTCACTGTTCTGTTGTGACAAGAGCATTAACCATTCAAGCATTAACCTAACAGGATTACTTTATCATTTGGACATGATAACTAATGGTTGGCTTAGGTGATCTCTGACCTGTCGTGTATATTCTGGGTTATAACCAGAAATACGCACACCACGTATACCACAGGATTTCCAAGCAGTGCTGAATCATAGAACTGGATCTGTATATACCATTTCGGCTATCTGACGTGCTTCTTCGAATCATTCTTAATAAACCATCTTGTAAGACCTTGTATTAAGGACCCAGAAATCGTCTTAAGATCTATCTTGATCTTAATCCAACAGCGTCTTACCGTCATAGTATCTACAGCTTATATTAAAGTGACAGAACCAGTTTCCACCTTTCAAAGGGTTAAAGATTCAGTTTGTTTCCTATAAATGATTATGACTTTGCGTGGGTTGAATATTCTCTGAATTATGCGATCTAAATCCTGATTATGAAAATGACAAAACGAGATTGATTGTAGCAACCAATCTTAATCAAACGTTAATCAAACATGGCTAAAGTAATTTATCAATCACCAGGGATCATAATCATCAGTTTAGAAACCCTCTAAACATTAACATCCAATATATGATTTATGCTTTCAGTAAGCAATAGGGTTAACTAATAATACCAGTGGCATAATCGGATATCCCGATATGGATCTACATAAAAGCTCTACAACACCATGTCATACTGACCTATTAAGAATATACCTACTCTGCTTACTGGTAATAACGACCCAATAAATTGGCCCTATTATTAATGACGTAAATATAAATATCCACTGTCTATAGCAACCGTACTAGTTGGTCCTATAGCCGGTAACGTATTGTGATGATGATGTTATGAATATTCATGACTGAGGACGTGACGCAAAACATATCTGACGTACACAGTGTAAATAGGTCATCTGCAAATATTTACCCGGGTACCTAATCCATAAATCTCATATTTACACATTGAATTTATGTGAAGAAGAAAGATTTATAATATATTAAAGATTGCTTTGTTGTCTTGTTAAAAGTTCAAGTTAGTCAGGCAGGCAGGCAGGCAGGCAGTCAGTCAGTCAGTCAGCTCGTCCGTCTACTAAGCTAGCCTGTCAGTCTGTCCATCCATCAGCCCATCTGTCAGTGAACAGGCCGGTCACCAAGAACTGTGGCACTCGATCTGTCTATCGCTTGGTCTGTCCATCGGTTAATCATTTGGACTAGCGAGAGAAGCTCCGCCAACGTGCATTCGGCTAGAGCGTCACTTTACCAAATAACCAATCCCCACGCCAGAAATCCCTCCCCAACCCCCCGCTTGACATGCATCAGTGTAAAAAGCTGAATAAGGACGGTTGTCCAGTAAAAGCATTTTACCATTGAAGATGGACATAAACTTGATCCACCAATTTATGTTCTCTATAATCTCATCTGTTTTGTGGTTGCTATGCTTGAGGAAGCGAAGGCAATTGAACAAACGGCGAAGAAACACTTCCGCCATGAACCGCTTGCGCTGCCCAGTTTAGCTTTCCTGCAATTGATTGAATTTGTTTTTTCGACGCCCATCGGTTCCTGGAGAAGACAGGCAATTCTTCTCGCAGTGCTGCTAGCCTATCAGATGAGAGTTGTAGGAGCATACCTACTGAGTCAAGCTCTATACCCAGACAAATTAATCTCTGAGTGGGTCCCCAATTAATCATGAACCCCAATCTTCTAAGGAGAGAGATTAAGTTGTTCATGGCTAATAGACACCTTTCCATGGACGATTCGCAGACAAAGAAGTCATCCAAGTAGGCGATATTTTCTGGGGGTTCTACCGTGAGATTATGTCGTTATGATTACCTGTTGCCATGGCTGCATCAAGGCCTGGTGTGTTCACTGGTGACTGAGGATGCTGCACTGATCTGAGCTCGTTCACAAAGTCTCTAAATTCTTCTCCTGACGTATTTCCAGTACCCTCGGTAGTGGACTGTGTTATTGGCACTTGTGTCGCCTCTGGATCCTGCAGGATGCTCGTTTGTTGAGGAAACGTTTGTTCAACAGCGCGAAGTAACAATTTAATTTGTCCAATCAGGATATTCGGCCCTGTAAGTCATCTCTTTCTATAAGACTCAACGCTTCCATAGACCCGAAGCCCAACTCTAGTAAACAAGCTATCGTGGTGTCTGAGAGTTTCTTATGTTTTCCCCAAATGTTGACACGTTCCTCATCGGACATGGTTCTCCGTCTAACGCTATCGTCTGCCAACTCAAACATGTACTGACCATAATTGCGCAATCGTAAGTGACTGGAAGCTGTTCTCTGGAAGTTAATCTGCTGTCCGTGGCTGGTTCACGGTCGCGTGCTCACATAATTGGCGAATGTCTTCATCAGGTTCGCATATGAAGCACACATTGCGGAAAGCTGCGCAGTCTAAACGTGCAGCCATAACAGCGCGATCAACCAATCCACATTCTAATATGTAACTCGCCAATCTTTCTTCCTCTTCAGAGGTGATGACAAACCACTCGGGGATATCATAAAATTGCCTAACGGTAGTTGCCATACTGAGTCACTACCCTAGTTTCGTATAAAATATTTTTTCTCACTGGTGCACAAAAGACTATTTATCTAATACAGATACTGCCAATCACGAGAATAACCAATGATAATTTGACACTGCGTTTATCAGATACACGGTACTTGCGACTTTGATACTGAAATATGTTAGAAATTTCTTTGAAAAGAACTTAAGAGAACATTTTTCTACCACAAGCTAAAATACTTTGAAAAACTTGAAAATTAAAAAATTACTCACTAGAGCTAGAAACTTGGAAATTAATTTGCCGGATGAGGATTCCTAGAAATGCAGAGAAGGTATATACCCGCTGGTCCTCACACCAGAGATTATCAAGATTTGATTGGCTGACCTTCTTGAGTTCTCGGAGCGCGGCACGTGGGTGTATGCCCGACTGGTCTGCATTATGAATATTTATGAGGATTAGGTCATGTGCAGGGAGAGAAAAATCGAAGCCATGTGATTCTAGTAAGGGCGACCGCTGACCACAGATGTCTAGATTAGGACAGGAAATAGGGCTTCTTTATGGTCGTGTGTGAATTGAGGTCAAAAACCAAAGTTCCCTGTTTACAAAGGACCGGACATGAGGAGAGAAATTCTGAGACTTGGTGGCGCTTGGCTTGAGACGCAGGCCCCTCTCCCCCCCCCCCCTCTCCCCCATTAATAGCATATTAAAACTTAATATTAACTTACAGGATTTGTTACAAAATACCATAAATGTCAATCATAATGGGAAATATTAGCAACAATGGCATAAGAAACAAAATTCTGAGGCCTAAAATAAATATTTAAAATGTTTCTTTGCTTTAAAATGCTGTTTTCTAAACCGCTGATTCATATGCATATTTCTCGGCAAGTGTCGGTAAATTTTGGCTGTGACGTCAGAGTAGCGAGACGCCGGAAAGAAGCCCTGCGGCTACTTGTCTTTGTGTAGTGAAGCGAATTATCGATCTGCCTTGTTCACGCTATAATGCCTTATTGTGCGGCTTTTAACTGTACTAATTCGTCATCTAAAGATTCGGGAAAAAGTTTTTTCGGGTTTCCGAAGGACGAAGCGATCCGAAATATATGGGTACACCGTGTAAGAAGAACAAATTTTGTGCCGTCGAAGTACAGCAAACTCTGCTCCGACCATTTCGCCAAGTCAGCCTATGAACGGCCTAAGATCAACATTGTTATATTTTAACCCCTTTAATGCCCAAGATTGGCCAAGAAAAACTAGATTCATCATAAGGATGAGAAGACTATTTTTTTTTGGTGATGGAATCAGTCATTCAACTGGTAACATTAAAAAAAATAGTCTGTTAGCATATATATATATATATATATCCTTTCTCAAGACCAGTGCAAAAGGCATTTTTGGTTGGCTTCTCCGTTAATATTTAAAAATTGTTGTTGCCAATAGGTAGTTATATCTTTCTGTCAAATCATTGTCCAAAAAGTCAACATTCAGCAGATTTTTTTTTAGTTCATTTGACTTAATTATAGCTTAATGCCGATTTTTTTAATGATGAATAGGGCTAAAGGTTAATGCCATGTCTAATTATTATAGATACATGTAAACCTTGCTATATAAATGTTTGCATTAAAAAGCATTAGAATGCAATGTATATAGTACAGTACTGAGTGAGAGTACTGAGCACATGTATGCAGAGTTTGAATAACACCTCTAGTCCTGGTATCTGTGTTTTAAAAGCTGAAACATTTCACAGAGGGGGTTGTTCAATGATTTCTTTGTTATGTAGGAGGGTATAATTCCAGGGTAATACTCTTGTAATGTACTGCTTTCTTCACCTATTTCATTGCATGCAGATGATAGTTATTACTTTGCTGAACACTATTGCTAACATTTTGATGAATAATTTTAACACAATTTGGTTATCTTGGTTCTAGCTTATATATTTGAAATCATTTTAACTAATTTGTATGATTTTAAAGATGGCATGATTTCATAGAGATGAAACCCTGTTTCCGGGAAGGCAGAATGAAATAAGTTAAAGTGGCTTTGATTGAATAAAGGAGGTACAAAGCTCACATAGGATAAAAAGGTTTAATTGGTCACTGGTCATGGAGAATTGAGTTAATTCAATAATCTATTAAAGTTCATAGCATTTATCAGATCTTTATTTTGTCAATTCAGAGTGAGAGATTATTTTTGAAAATTTACCACTGGAATTACTGGCTCAGTTATCCAGCTAGCCACTCCAGTGGTAAATTTTCAAAAGTAGTCTTCCGTTGGCGTGCCAATAAACATTTGTCAAACTCATTGCAGAAGGTGTTTTGGTCGGCTTAGGTGTTAAAGGGTTACGGGCTAACTTGCTCATCAATGAATTATCAGTATCTCAAATTCTAAGCCTTCAAACCAGACATATAACTAAGTTGTTAAAATTAATTTTAATAGCAACTGTTGCAGCCATAGGAGACAAAAGTATTCAGTCAAATAAATTGTAAAATATTCAATAAAACATCGAATAACAGCTGACATAATAAATGTCATCAACCTGCATATAGAATGAAATGTGGTAAATGGTATCATATAGATCATTTAGGATGAAATGCATTAAGGGCATATAAAGATCAGTGTATAATACAGATATTACATGTACATTTTTAGCCAACAATGTTCAGTAAATATATGACAAATATGATTGGAATTGAGTGGGAATTTATCAATTCCGGTCAATTCAAATGATCAATTCCAATTCCGGTGTGTTAAAATTTATCAATTCCAATTCTGGAATTGACTGATCAATTCCAATTCCAATCGGAATTGACCCCAACCCTGGCGTAGCTGTGCAAATTGTATGACCTTACTATTTAATAAACATGCTGTTGAATATTTTGAAACTAATTTGACTCAGGGATTACCCGAATTGATCAATTCCAGTGTGGGTGGGGCCTGGCTGGAGAGGGTGTGGTATAGCTAAAACTGGATTTCTCCATTGTCCCTTGAATTACCCTGTGTCACTGTAAATAAACTTAAACTTAAAGGTGAACATTCATTCACACCATGATACACAAAAATAAAATTATTTTAAATTGTGTAGGCCAGGCCTACTTTTAGAGACTTAAATTGTGTATCTCTATGTAATAAAATGAAATCAATCTTAACATATGGTGATTTCATTGAATTCATTCCATATAATAAATACACATTTTTTAGTTGTGAAGTTGAATTTAGGGACTCATGTCGCTAATTCAATTTCACAACGAAAGAATTGTAGTAATAGATGTGCAATGAACTCATGCTTTAGTAACATTCATTTCGTTTCATTGCATATAGGCACACAATTTAAGCCTATAAAAGTACACAATTTTAACAATTTTATGTTCAAGCAGTTGGGTTTGAATGTGTACCTTTAATATTAAAACATGAACCGTAACTTTGAAAAGGTTTCTCAACCTTAACGTTGAAAAGGTTTGTTTCAAGGTCGCAGTGACCGTGACATAATGACATCATTATCAGCACGCGACATCTTTTCAGTATAGGCAATCATTGCAGTTTAGTTCTGGTTAAATTTTGAGATCTACAGTTAAATTCATAATTGTAATTAAACACAATGCAGCTCATAAATAACTCATACACATTGTCAGAACAAAATAAAATGTACTGTTAAATATTTTGAACATAATTGGATTGGAAGACAGCAATGTCTTCCAATCCATGGATTGGAAGACAGCAATGTCTTCCAATCCAATTATGTTCAAATTATTAACAGAGCATTTGCTAACTAACATGTTTTGCTATGGAAATATTTTACCTTATTTATTAGCTCTAATGTAATATACAAAGTCTCTATGCTGAATATGAAACTGAAATTTATTGTATTTAACATGCATTGAAGTACAGTAAGAAATCTGTGGAGATCTTATTAGCAGGACTTATCACACAGTGTCAAAGACTATAATAATAACTACCTGAACAGTAAACATGTAACTCTTGTACATAATAACCTTTATTTTCCTATAGAACACTGAAGTTTTCAGTGTGGCAAAGCAAATTTGAATCCTGTGTAAATATCTGATGGGAATGCAGTTCTTATAGCATTTACTGTACAGAAAGGCAAGATTTTCCTGTTCAACTTGCCGAGAATGTGCCATATCCATCGTGTGAACCTGCGATACGCAATATAGCAATATGTCCTGAAAGAAATAAAAGAATATGCAACTACAACTTTGGGTGAAAGATTGTCTGAGGTTCAGAAAAACTGTACAGATTTTGGTGTCAAATGATGAAAGTGATCTGATTAATAAAATTCTGTCTGACGCGATAGCTCAAATTCTACTGCTGAATGAACATAAGGTGTGAGTGAGGTGTACGCGAATGTGTGTTTGTGGTGTGTGTGTGTGTGGCCGCGAAAAATGTCATTGATTTTTTGGTACAACGGTTGAGGTCACGAGGGCACGGTGACTTGTTTAATAAAATAGACACCATAATTTAGGTTAAATATTGGAGGGATCGTTATGTTGGCCTATGGTGCCAAAAGACGAGGCTTGATTTTCCCTATGTATCCCATAACCAACTTATTCTCATACTTGAATCAGATAGCAAAGAACACTTTCAGGTATAATCTCTGAGTACCCGACTATTTCCTACATATTCATATAACCTAGAGGTCACACCTATCAAATTACAGAAAATCGTATTTCCAAGCAGCTGTACAGGAAAGCTGATGCACATTTTGAAAATAATTGTTCAAATATTCTACCACAGGTTTTCCAGGCCTGGAATTGTAATTTTCGAATTCCATCCATGGCTTTTTAGGTTCTCCATGACAGAAAGCAAGATGATAACAATCCACAAATTTAATATATTAGATGTCTATTATCTCCTCCTCCCAGCCCCCCCCCCCCCCCCCCCCCCCCTTACTGGATGGGGGTGCTATAGTGATCAGCATGTCTGTCTGTCCATTTCTTGTCAACGCAAGTGCTAGATTTCCCAACGGATTAACTTGAATGTTGTTGCACATTATCAGTAGCATGTGCTTTTTCCCTGATTATTCATTAGTGTTATTACACTTTAAATATATTTGAGCCAGTGGTACATAACTTAGAATGCCTGTCTGATTATTTTTGGCACTGCTGGTGAGGTGATATAGCGATTAGCATCTGTTTGGTGTGTGTCTGTCTTATATGGTTGGATCCAGGGGTATATATGCCATCTTCTGATGGCTCTTGTATTGATTTTAAGTTCTCGAATACCATGATTCCAGGATTACGATAACCAGTATGAACTCGGATAAAATGCATAAATTGTGATTACATACCTGTGTGCTGGTACATTGTCATCTAATGGCCCATTCAGTCCAACAAACTCGTAAATTGATGTCTCGCTCACATGACGATTCAGGCAGTTTCCTATAAAGCCATCGTGAATAATGATGCATGTGTGCTGCTCCTCTTCCAACTTTCTCTCAAGCTGGCCCATCTCTTGGCAACATACCGATTCTCGACCTGTTGGCATCGCTGTACAATTTCCACAGTAACACCTACGATAGGTGGAAAGGTCTAAACAACACTGGTCGCTGGTGTTACACCGATGACTGCTTGAAATTCTTGCAGCGACAGTTTCTAGTCTAATTAATTTCAAAATATTCAATATCTCGCTTAAATGGGTTGGAGCCTGATTAAACTTGGGAATGGGGGTGGGGGGGGGGGGGGAGGAGGACAGGTCAGTCTGTCGGTTGGGGTAGGCACTTATGTACAGAAAATTGTCAAATCTAGATGCTTATCAAAGTCTGAACCTGCGGCAACTTCCCCCAACCCGTCCCCATATCACTGTCACAGAGCCTATGTTAATGTCTCACAAAGGCTGCAATAGCACATAAAACATTTGTATTAATATTTTGGCACACGACCTGGCCCAAAATGATTTCTGCAATGGACTTGAGAAATGCCTGTTTGCAGACCAGAGATTATTTTTGAAATTTTACCACTGGAATGACTGGCTCGATAACTGAGCTAGTCATTCCAGTGGTAAATTAAAAAAAAATTAATTTCTTGTTCGTTCAATGGACATTTTCTATGAGAAAACTGAATTTATATTTTGGAAAAGATTTGAGCATTAAATGCTAGGTCTTACATATCATTGAGAGAAGTGTAAACAAAGAATGTTATGAGGGTCATTTAATGTGTTTAGAGTCAGCACAGCTAAGCCATGAAATATGGAAGAAATAACTGGCAGTGAGGCGTGCTTGGCCACACACCGCTTTCCCATTTTAGTGGGTATCATAGTATATAGTTCAGTCCAGGGCTTGAGAGGTAATATGGCTATGCTTTTGACTGAACAGGCGCTACAACATAATTTATGCCTGGCCAAATTCTCGACGCAATAACATTCTAGCGGAAATAGTTTAGCTGCTTATATCTCGTTAATTTTAATGTTGAATTCTATATGCCACGAAATTACGTATCAGATATTTCGTTATCGGTTTGGGGTTGGTGAGCTAATAGACTTATAAAACTTAAAATTAATAAGTTTTAAAATTCATGACACGGCGGAAATATTGCATAGAGATTTCTGCTAGAATACATCTATATGAGTGTCTACGGCTAATCACGATACACAGTAATTCAGGAGGCTACTCACCAGTCTGCGTTTCCTATTCTGTCGATGTTTACATCAGGAATGACAGGCTCATTATCATCGTCGTCTCCATCGCCGTAATCCGATCCGGACACAATTTCTTCGTCACTATCACTTTCTACAGGCTCAAATTGATACGGACGCACAACAATATCAAATTCTACTTCATCTATTCTCTCATCAACCTCAACAAATTCCATTGTTTTTCCCGGAAAAAATGAGTGACGTCACGTGACTGGAATCTAATTAAAAGTCGGAAATACGACTGTTTTTCTAAGAAGCAATTTCACCGCGATAAAAATCTGCGGGGGAATATATTTGCCTAATATGCGAAGTGAAAACTGTAAAATATAACACAATAAGGTTTTCTGAAACAAATCCTTTAATATTTCAATACCATTGCTCTTCTTTTATATTTGACATTCGCCCTCCGGTGTTTTCAGAATTTCCGGATTTTATCAAATTACCAGAATTTTTTTCAGATTTTCAAAACTTTATCAAACACAAAATTGTGGAATCCTTTAAAATTGGGGCTAAATCTGACCGGTTGTTTCCAAGATATCCAGATCCAGAATTGGGTCATTTCCGGGTTATCTAATCCTCATGAACCTGGTACATAATATCACAGAATAGAAATTCATAGAGTATGCTAAAGTACCAACTAGGCATATCCATATAGCTGTAATAGGACCTGTAACTGTCTCGCTACTGCAAGCTACCAGACAATAATTCCAATGAGCAATAACTCTGGACATGATAAATATTTTGCAAATAATTTGACTGAAAGATGTTGGTGGCTTAGCCAACAACTTTCAGTCAAATTGTTTTCAAAATAGTTAGCTGGTTCAGAGATATAACCCCTGGAATATGTCGTCTGTAAAAACTCAGACAGTTAACCCCTTAGGATTAATGGTCAAATTTGGTCAAGAAAACTCATTTTCTCATAGAAAATGTCCATTTGCAGACTATGAGAGGACGATTAAAAAATTTTCTTGAGTAAATCTGACCATTAAAAGGTTAAGAGAGATTAATGGCTGAACTATAGGATTATAATCTATATACATGTATTCTCCCCACAGCCATGTGTGTCAATATTTTGATAGATAAAGGAAATTGTGGAAACTTAGCATGAAAGAGCTTAAGAGTTTATTGAATCCTTTAATGCTTAGGTCAGTCAAAACCGGCCATCACAGTGTTCTTGGTGAATGTCCTTTTGCAGATCAAAATAATATTTTTGAAAATTTACTGCGGGAATGACTGTTCCAATAATCAAGCCGGTCAGTAGTGGCAAATATCACTTTTGGTCTGCAAATTAACATTTTGTGTGAGAAACCCTATATTAGTAAAAAACCAATAGGATAACTCTTTCATGACCAGGTATCTCAATTTAGAGGTTGCCATATAAATTGGCTGTTTAATTATTAATCATGTCAAGCATAAATATCAGTCTTTCCAGTAATTTTACTGGATACTGTTACTCCTAGTCAAATTAACCCTTTAAGGCTCTAGATGGTCAAAGCAACTTTCAGTGGTCTTGGTCCATGTGCAGACAAAGAAGACTATTTTGACAGTTTATCGCTGTAATGACAGGTAACCGAGCCAGTCATTACAGTGGTAAATAGAGACCACCTGTACAATGCACAATGGGATATTTCTAAATTTGGACATAAATTGTTGTATCTAGTCTGCCTGGTACTTAATATCTAAATCTATCGTTTTCTTGACTTGCGAATGGAGATTTCTCAAGACAACTGATGTAACACTAAAGAGTTATGTTCTGAGTTATATTAATAACCTTTCTGCAATGTGTTTCCTGCAATTTTGGAATGATACATGTCTCACAATACATTGTGTCAATCTCAAATTTCTCAACAAACAACTTCAAATGTAAAGACCACAAAATAGCAGAACTTTCGCTTGGTTATATACAATTGTCCTTGTACCTGAATGTAATAGTTATGCGTCTGCTTTAAATATTTCCCATTTCCCTTTGTTAATATCATATTCAAGAAATGGAAATAAATTGCCTGGTAAAATCTGGCAATACCTGCCAGAGAATGGACATTTAACTTCCACAATGGAGTCACCATCAATGACGCCATCTGGTGTTACCGCTAAAAATGGATGATCAATGCTAATATGAAAACCAGCTGGTGTTACGGTCATACCTGTTTGAATTTCCAATTTATTAATGTCAATAGATTCATATTGTGTGCCATGAACAACAGATGGTGCAGTCACTTGATTGGATGACAACAAGGATTAACATAGTTTAGCTTTGTCGTAGATGGAACAGAGCTTGCAGTCAGCAGTGATGGATGCTCTGAATCTTGACTTTGTTTACGCTTATCACGGAAGTTAAAATAAGTTCATTTACAGTGGCAGGGTCAAGGCTTGCTCGCTTCTTGGAATTCCCAGGAACCTTCAAACCGAAATGTCAGTGACAATTCTCTGTACGGTATGATTTTATCTCTAAATCCTTATCAACTGTTGCAGAATCATCATTTCTCGTAAAGATTGCCCATGAGATATTCCGTTCCTTATTTGATTGGTCCAGATTCGCACGCTTAAGTTCAGGTTCACTAGCATTACTTCTTGGCTGCTTTGACTAATTTCTGTCTCTGATTGGCCTACGGAGGACATTACTGCGAGTTCTGCTTGATCATTGGTTCCATATAGCGGTTTTATCGTCTTCACTCAGAAACTTCAATGATTTGTATCGGGGATCGAGAGCTGAAGCAATGATATATATGGCTGCTTATAGAGTTCATCAGATTTGTACCACTTTGAAAGATCATTTCTAACGGCTTTCTTGAAGTCGGCTACTATCTTACTGTCTGTGTCATTCGCCGACATGTGATTATGAAGAAGGCCGGATACAATGGGATAGATCATGCTCAGAGTTGGAAACTCCTCTGAGCAAACAACAGTTGTGGCCATCTGCATGGGCTTTAGGAGTGGCGTTATCTCTTCGATTGTTTTCCAGACTTGATCGCTTAGCTCTAGCACTCTCGCATCAGACGACTTCATAATCCGTTCATCATGAATCACCGCAAATATTGCTAAACACTGTTCCAGAAGTCGCTGAAACATAAAGTATGTCGAGTTCCACCGCGTGGCTACATCTTGAAGCATGGGCAGGGAGGCCCAACTGAGATTGCTTTTTCTTTAGTTCATCTTTAGCTGCCAATGTTGACTTTCTGAAGTGAGTGGTAACTTTCCGTCCTGCACCGGCAACTTTGGGCAAGTCTGGCATTAACACTCAATTGCAGCGTATGTCCAAAGCATCTGATGTGTGGCCAGCCAAGACGAGTCATGCAGGCCACCATATTTGATCCATTATCTGTTGCGACACCTGATATGGTGGCTTCAGGGATTTTGTATTTCTTAGCATTTATGTAGTGCTCACTGCTCAGACTGGCCAATAATGAAATCCATGGGCCTGACAGGAAAACCTTAATATTAATTTATTTCAAAACATTAAGCATAATAATTATTTTAGCAATAAGCTTTTGTGAAGATTTCCATTTTTATCAATAATTTATAATGAACATTGAGATAAATACCATTCACCACACTTAATGGACGCTTTCGTGTTACTGGACACTGGACCGCTATTAGCATCGGGGCATATTAACGGATGCTTGAACTTTAGATGATTCATCATACTGGATGTTGAACACGCATACGCGATCTTTGTTTGACACAGTTTGCACTGTGTTTTCTTATTGTCATCTACGAGGTCGAGATGTCTCCAAACGACCGAAGTTCGTTTGCTGGCATCCATGACATCAACGAGTATTCGAGTACAGAATTTATAAAAGGGTACTCATTAAATTGTAACCGTTTGCGGGTAATCGACTACTCGTTTCAGCACTACTATCAGTCATCTTACATGTCACCAAATATGGATACTGTAATTCGCAACTCACACTCATCAAACCACAATAAGGTAGTGCTTTGTTTACGCGTGCCCTTCTCAATTACGTCAGCTTTGCCTATGTTAACTACTACTGCCCTTTCTACCCAATATTCAGTAAATGGTTTGTCCAAGTAGTCATGGTCTTTTGTGGCTGTCTGTATATCTGCTTTCTCATACAGCTGATGAGCACTCACATTCTGGTCAGTCAATGAACAATAGTTTAGCACTTTACTCCTAACATGGCTGTTGATTGGCCGTGGATCACTCATGTTAACTACGAGTTTACGAGGCAAATCAATAGCTTTGATTGTTGAACCTGAAATGGTATGATTAATCTGCATTGTATTGTAAATAAGAGGTCTGCTATTTAATAAATATGCTGTTGAACATTAACAGCACCGAGTCCAATTCATTTCAAGATATTCAACAGCTTACGTGTATAGTGTTCTTGAAATTGATAGTCATGAAGTTCAGGGATCAATCGATCTCTATGCGAGTGAGGTGTGGTGACACTTAGCTAGAGATGGACAGGGCATAGCTAAAACTAGAGAGGTGCTTTTGTGACTAATGAGTGAAGAAATGTGCTTAATTGTGACTTGTGAGTGATAGTATTTGCTCAATTTTGACTTGTGAATGGTGATGTTTGCTTAATTGTGAATGGTGATGTTTGCTTAATTGTGACTTGTGAATGATGATATATTGTCTAATGAGTGAAGAAATTTGCTCAATTGTGACTTGTGATTGATGATGTTTTCTTAATTGTGACTTGTGAATGATTATATTTATTCTGTTGTGACTTTTGAGTGAAGAAATTTGCTCAATTATGACTTGTGAGTCATACTATTTGCTCAATTGTGACTTACTATTTGCTCAATTGTGACTTGTGAGTGATGATATATATTCTGTTTTGACCTATGAGTGAAGAAATTTGCACAATTTGTTGTGACCTATGAGTGATACCATTTGCTTAATTGTGACTTGTGAGTGATACCATTTGCTCAATTGTGACTCGAGTGATGATATGTATTCTGTTTTGACTTGTGAGTGAAGAAATTTGCTCAATTGTGACTTGAGTCATACTATTTACTCAATTGTTACGTGTGAGTGATGATGTTTATTCAGTTTTGACCTATGAGTGAAGAAATGTGCTCAGTTGTGACTCATGAGTGATGAGATGTATTCTGTTGTGACATGAGTGAAGAAATTTTCTCAATTGTGAGTGATGATATTTATTCTGTTGTGACCTATGAGTTATGAAATTTGCTCAATTGTGACTTGTAAGTGATACTATTTGCTCAATTGTGACTTGTGAATGAGATTTGCACAATTGTAACTTGAGTGATAATATTTATTCTGTTTTGACTTGTGAGCGAAGAAGTTTGCTCAATTGCGACTTGTGACTGAGAAAATTGCTAATTGTGAGTCACATTTGCACAATTGTGAATGGTGCTATTTGCTCAGTTGTGAGCTAGAAGTGATACAATTTGCTAACTTGTGACCTATGACCCTTATCACTATGATGTCAAAACTTTAAATTTTTAAATTAAATTAAGAGATAAACTGGTTAATTTTTCAACTAATTTTGTCTATCGTCCACCAAAACTGTTGAAAAATGTACACCTGTTTCTTTGCTCTTGGCACAGTAAAAGATAGAATATTGACAACAGAGCGTTAAAGGTGAATTATGACTTGTGAATGATGCCATTGGGCCTCTTGTTATTATCATTGACTATTACAGTATTAACAAAGAAAATATTTAATTTACACTTTCATCTTAGGCAGGCTTTCCACATACATGAGAGCGTTCAGCCTAAGGTAGGAATTCCTACCCTGTCATTAAATCTGTAAAATGAAATGATCTCTAAGACATACACCCCGTGTTAATTTAAATTAATGCAGATTTGAATGTTTCCAAGCGAATAATTTCCTACCCTGCTTGGTGGAGTCACTCATGTATGTTTCCAAATACATGTTTGTTGATGCATTGGTTGCGCTGTGTACTTTGCTTCTGTACAAATGCAATGTGTCATTCCCATACACACGTTAATCGTGCGTTCAACATCGCTAGCGTTATTCAGACCGCGCAATGAGCGAAAAATATGTTGTGTACTGTGATCGCCAGGTGAGTTATTTTAAATTAGGTGATGTGACGTCAAACGTGCAGGTATTTAAAGAGCTGCACTTTGGTGTTCATGTTTGTTTCATTTCCTATGTACACAGCATTTGAGGTTTTACTTGTAGTAAAAAGTACATTTTTTGGTTAATGGCCATGTACTCTGATTATGTAAATGACTGTCATATTATTTAGACCCTTAGGCTTAAAGGAATGATGCTCGGGAGACGGAGACAGTACAGGATCTGAAGAATGGACCATGGTGTGCATTCCACGACATAGTAAGACAGCTCGTCTTAGATCCCATGAAATATCCTGATTACTTTAGGATGACCATGACTGATATGGAAACTGCTATTCTACGTGGGCCCTCACCTCCACAGAATTCATCATACCAGACAACCACTTTCACCTCAAAAACGTTTGGCCATATGCATAAGGTAGGTTTAGTCACAAGTTCGCAACAATCCTCAAAATAAAAATTAAATAAAAAAAAAATATGACTAGACTACACTCGAGCGAGGTGCTAACACACGCCATTCATTTCTGTGTATGCTTAGTGGCACCATGGCTTAGATAACACATGCCCATCACAGTATGAACCCTTATGTCAGATATAGAGATTCAATCATCTTGCATTGCGCATATGTGCAGAGATCGTCATATCTTGTCAGCCTGATAGAGTACCAACAACTGTACAACTCGGTTTCAAAAAATTTACTGGCTTATGTAATATGCCTACATTGCAGATATATGGTATCATGACATACATTTCATACAAATATGCCTAAACATAAGAGTAGACAATTCATTTGTCTGGCTCATATATGAGCATATTAGCTCGTGGGCGTACGCGCTTGTCCGCTACGCCACTCTGTTCCATCGCACCGCAAATGCACGATGTGCGGGAGGGCTGGTCAGCTGCGGTTCTGGGGGTTGCGGATCCCGTATCGCCTCTCCGGAAAGTACAAAGACCGACTTCTAGGGCTGTGCGACCATTGCCGCAGAGATTGAACCACACGGTCTCATCCCGACTATTCGTGTCACCGGTATGTCTGTCCATTCTAACTTAGAGTAATGAACAATGTGTTATTAATTAAACAGTCACAATTTTAAGTACTATACAAACAATATCACTCGTTTGACAGTAATGAGCACAATAATACAAAACATAGAGCCATCCGGTGTTCTTTCTACGTTTTCCGCTGAAGGTACCACACAGATCCTTGAATCCGCAAGAGAGCACTGCAAGGAAGCCACTGGGTAGTTTAATATACCCCTAACACGTGCACACAGAAAATATTGCGCGGGCCTCCGTCACAGGAAAATGCCTTCAACGCGGAAGCGGAGGAAGAGCTGGCAAAAAGGGCCCGTCTTTTGTTCAACAGAGTGCTGAAAATCCTAGGGAAGCCATAATTAATGTGATGCACACTGGTTTACATGAAGACAGAACGAACGACTTCCGAAGAATTGCCAGGTCACCGTCTTATGTAGTTCCAAATTTACTGCATTGGTAGTTGCTGCTTTATTTATGCGGGCCTTCTGCTACATTCTAACCTAACAATTAGTTATTAGAAATGAATACAAGCTTTGGCCGCAAGTGGCAGGGGTTCCTACCTAACTTTGGATACAGTTATCCAATGGGCGCAGATGCTGAGATTCCCGTAGATCGCCCCGCCTAGCATCTACCTCCAAAGGATAATGTGCGTACATGTTACGACGCGAGGCTCCCGAATCAGATAAAACATCACTAGGACAAAGGTTACAGTTTACACAAGCAAGTTTGAATACTGTCATGTCGTTATGGTGGGGATAGAGAGATGGATATCCATCGCGAGTGTCCTTCCTATGAGGGCATAGCGGATTCCAAGATCTCACCCAGACACTCCAACGAGTTGAATGGAGATCCGCATCTCGTCCGTCACCGATCTAACATTTGACCTATCATTAGGGTTAAGTTCCAGAATTGCACTGCGGGCTGGTATAAACCTAACTAACTCACATATTTAACTATTGTTTTCGCAGTGCTTCCTACATTGGCGGGGTTATTTAACTAACATGTATCCGAAGATGGGGAAGGGTGGTGGTGGAGAGATGTATGTAAATCGACACTAACCATCACCGCTCGGAAACCTCTGATAGTTAAATATATATTATATATTATATATATATATATATATTATAAATATATATATACACATCAAAAAAAGTAAGTTCCCCCCTAAATATGGGCTAATATTTTCCAAACTATACAACCGAGTGTAATGAAATTGTTCACAGATCATCAATATGACTATAAGAACAATCTCTGCAAATGATTACAGTCTATGACGTGTTACGCCTGCATAAGCATGCATTGAATGAAAATTTGCCCAATTTAAAAAATTTGAATACAGATTTTATTCAAAAACAAGAAAATCATAACAACAGCTAGAGTGCAAGATACAGATCTTGCGGGTAACAATATTCACTATACATTAATTTCATATCGGGTAAAGCATAATAAAGATTTCATTAGAAAATTTCAAATCTGTTAAATCTCAACAAAGATACAACTAATGACTTGACCACAGTTAATAACGCGTGTATCCACCATTATTCGCTATCACGTTGCGACACCGTGCTCTCATGCTGTTGATGAGACGGGTGATCCTCTGTTGTGGGATCGCCACCCACTCTTCATGTAGCAGCTGATGGAGGTCGCCGAGGACGGTGTCGTCAGTAACTCTCCGGTACACAGCTCTCTTTAGCTGGTCCCACAGATGTTCAATGGGATTCAGATCTGGCGAGTTAGCTGGCCACGGGATCCTCTCGATGCCATGGTTTGTCAGAAAGTCATTTACAATTATTGCCCGGTGCGGACGCGCGTTATCATCCATGAACTTGAATTCATCCCCTATTGCAGCAGCATACGGCAGTACATGTGGCTCAAGGACCTCGGCGATATAGCGCACAGCATTAATGTTACCATTGATTGGTATAAGTTCTGTCTTTCTTCTAGCGCTGATACCTGCCCAAACCATAACGCTTCCTCCACCGAATGCTGTGGTTGGCTGTACACAGGACACAGTATACTGTTCACCAGGGCGACGCCAAACCCGCGACCTTCCGTCAATGTGATGAAGAGTAGCGCGTGTCTCGTCACTAAACATGACATTTGACCACTGTTGCCTTGTCCAACCTTCGTGGTCTCGTGCCCACTCAAGCCGGGCTTGTTTGTGTCTCAATGAGAGGGCTGGCCTCTTAATCATGCGTCGAGCATGCAGCCCAGTGGCGTGAAGACGGTTTCTAACAGTCTGGTCACTGCATCTTCTGGCTCCAGCTCCAGCAGCTGCATGTAGCCGATCATTGATGGCGCGCGCTGTGGACGTTCTGCTACGGCGTGCTGTATTTGCCACAAAACGATTTTGGCGTGGAGTGGTAACAGTGGGCCTTCCACTTCTCTGCCGGTCATTCACATCACCATACTGTTGGAACTTTTGCCGTAACTTCCTGATGGCATTTGGGCTAACACCCATTCTACGCGCAATTTGCTTCACAGCGAAATTGGCCTCCAAAAGGCCAATGGCAATTGCCCTATTCTGGTTGGACAAACGTGGCATTATCAAATTACAGAACTCTGATCGCGCTAACATGTGTCTTTGCACAACTAGTGACAAAATCAGTGATATTCCTCTAACAATGATCATGTCTAATTTCAGAATTTTTGAAATGGATCAAAATGTCATTTAGTGCGCGCTAGAACAGGCACGACTGACTTTCTGCGGGAATCGATTTCACATATCAGTGCTATAGTCGCGGCGATCACCTGTGCAAAATTTCATTACAAATAGATACATACTTTAGAAAATATAGGCCCATATTTAGGGGGGAACTTACTTTTTTTGATGTGTATATATATGAACACAACCTTGCCGGTGCGTGGGGCTACATTACCACAACAACCGGAAAAGAGGCTACATTACCACAACAACCGGAAAAGAGGCGTACACTATGCGTCTCACGGAGAAATTGTCCCTAACCACTTTAAACCTGGCTATTTAGCTCAGTTGGATAGGTTTAGTCGATAACATGTCAGGCTCGAGCAATTGGACCATCATCAGCGACCTCAGTGTAAAATTGATGCTGGTGGGGATATAGTGATGCGGATATGTTTTGCTGTATAGTATTTCCTAGCATACTACGGCCTAGAGGTATAAATAAACAAAACATACTAACTAGATGGCCACTTGCACAACTAATGAATACACATGATGAATACAATTAGAATAAATATCACAGGTCATTGGACCGAACGGTGCTGTTAGTTGAAAGCGGTGCTGTTAGTTGAAAGCACCCACAGTAAACAAGGATAATATTCACAGTAGAACAGAAATTATAAGAATGCGGTCTTAAGACCGGTAAGGCACCTATTAGTCATCAGTACCATATACAGAATAATTAAATGTTCAATAGTATAGCTACTTGAGTACTTGTTGTTCATCGGTACGGAACAGGTTCAAGAGTTACAGGTAGATCTCCGCGCCAGCTGGCTTCGACAGGCAGAGTCTCTTAGCTGCTACATAATTTAAACAGTGGTTGTAAAGTGTTCTGTCAGGCGACGGCGGTATGAAAGTTTGAAGTTGCCCAACATATATTATTTATGCATGTACAATAACTGGCACACGGTGCGGCGCACCGAGCGGGATACATCGCATAGCTCTTGAGGCGCACCGAGCGGGATACATCGCATAGCTCTTGAGGCGCACCGAGCGGGATACATCGCATAGCTCTTGAGGCGCACCGAGCAAAGTCCCACCAGACTGATCTAAAAGGTAATTAATCACACGCGATGTGCAGCGCGAAAATTGGGATCAACTCTTCAGCGTGGTCAGCATATCCGGCGAGTCATCCACCAAGAATCACCATCAGCTCTACATTTTGCAGAATTACATAGGGGCCCGCACGGCCCGTGGAAGAGAGCAGTAGCCAATCAGCGTGCAACTAGAAGTGGTGACAACAGATTCTTCTATTTAATGCATACACGTCACGACGTCAAAAGCAATGGTTTGAAAATAATTTAACGGGAATTTTACGGATAACTCGGCCATTTCTGGTCCGTTTTTAAAATAGTAAAAAGTTCTATAATCCTCGTTTTATTCCGGTCCTGATCGAGAATGGTATAGTTTAAGAAAATTACAAGTACCAACTCGGTACACTATAGGCATGCACACGTCCAATTCTGATACATGTTGTCAGGGAAGCTGTGATACGGACGTAGCCGTTTTTAACATAGGGCCTATACACGTGTACTATCCTAGGTGGGGCGTGCCCGGAGTGAATCCGGAATGAATCCGGAATGGCCGTTCCGTACCAAGCCGGTACCCGTCTGGTCGATCCGTGCTACACCATGAAAGATTTAGCTACTGTAGACATTAAATTTAAAGATTCAGTATTTTCATTTTGATCATTGTCTTATGTTGATTTTTGTGTTGCTGCGTAACTGGTGCTCGGGTCCTGATGAGCTTTTGGTGGTTGATTTGGTGTTTGACATGTGTTGTATGTGTAATGCAGCTGTGATTGTGGGATTAGTGGTTGGTATGGAAAGTAGGTGGGTTGTTGTGGTGGTGCTTGTTGTGAGGCATGTGATTGTAGTGGATATATTGGCTGTGCTGGGAGAACTGTGTTGTGGGTAGGCGTATGCTGGTGGGATGGTGGATTGCAATCCTCTGTACCGTGGCCTTCTCTTCATCATCCATTTCCCGTACTCTCATATATAGTATCCAGGCTTCGTTTTCCATACATGTGTGCGCGCCCAAAGGGAAAACTCCCCAACCCTTTGTGCCAACATCATCCAAATGTCATCCTCGGCTGTATCTTCTATTTAACTCATCATTTTTTCAGTGCATTCCCCTTTCTCCTTGGCTCCCTGACTCAAGTCGTTTATCAATGTGTCAATACACTGAATGTTTCGATTGTTTTTTTTAGACAACATTTTCCGAGACGTCACTAATGCTAGGTGTTTGTGTTGAAGTCATCCTCTTAGTGCCATCTTTCTTAGGGGCAGTAGCTGTTGTAGGATTGGGTTGATAACCATGTGGTCTGAAAAATACAATTGCCATGAACAAATTAAACAAAATTAACCAAATGTTTAAAATGCTACTCATGAACCAACAGGTCGATTCCAAACGAACCTGGATGGAAAGATTCTATCACAACGGTCTTCTGAACATCTATTTCAAATTTTTATTTTTGCTATCCCTGATTCTCTGAAAATGTCATGAAATCTTTAAATATGTTATTCCTTCATGGTCAATTGGTTCGATTTCAACAAAATTCAGATGGAGCAAACCTATGACAGCCATTAAGTTATCAAGGTCATCATGGACTTTCGGAACTCGCTTAATTAGTTATTTTACTAATTTCACAAAACTTGTAATGCAAAATATGTGATACGGCTCTTGGGCCTCTTTAAATTATATTTTTTATCTTTTTTCAGGGAATCATTTACCGCCTTGTCAATGCAATTCAGAATTGGGCTTACAACAGTGACTCAAAAAAGCATCCGCTTTTGTTTCTACGAGAATTCTTAATACTTACCAGATGTACTATTATGATAATGTCTATTATCTAGTCTAGCTCAAAATAAACAATTAAAACTCCGCACTCTCCTGGTCCTGCCCATACTGTGTCCGGGAATACCATAGCCGCAGGTACCGAGTCAATTCCCAATCACAGTCAGATTCGTCTTATATTTGCCTTGGCAAACTGCGAAAGCAGCTCAGCCTCACCTCAGCGGGGCGGCTGAGGGAGGGCCATAGTACATCTGGTAAGTATTAAGAATTCTCGGATGCTTTTTTTAGTCTACTTCGAATAATACTTACCAGATGTACTATTATGATAAACTCCGGATTTCGACAGCCAGGAAATGCCGGTGGGAGGAGGTGAGGCTCGAACCAGCACTCACCAACCATCCAACAGAGAAGGTTGTGAAGAGACTAAAACCCTGGCATACGCTTGGGTTCTGCTATCTGACTCATAGAGTGCTAAACTTCCATGGTCTAGACCGCGCTCCCCCCCCCCCCCCCTCTTTTGTCCGCACAAAACCAGAGGGATGTCCATGGGGATGCAACACCCACCAGACCCGTGTCAGCCCCAAGTCTCAGCTAGGGCAGTCCAGTAGAGTGCAAAGAAGCTACTACAACTTCAATCTTTGAAAAAAACTATCAGTATATCGATTAGATTTTCAAATTGGAATGAGTCTCATGTCTGTATGAGAGGATAAATATACTCTTGTACCAGACTATTCACTTACTCAGTCTGGTATTTCGACTGGAAGTAAACATATTTATAGTCACTTAATTAATGTAAACACTCACCATTTTTGAGTGGTCGATCTGTTCTTGATCATCACAGGAGCTAGGCCCAATCCACGGTCGTACTCAGTCATGTGCATAGCGCTTGGTCAGTGTAGGCGGAAGACTTTTGTGATGTGTGCGAAGTAGTGGTCGGAAGTGGCTTAGTTTAGGTTCGACAGATTGGCGACGGCTACTGGATTAAGTGTGCTGGAGATGTCGCGAAGGTAGAAATCAGTGAATGACGACTCGGCTTGCCATTGTGCTACAGACATCACCTGCTCTAATGAGACACCCTTATAAAGGGCTGATGATGCTGCTAGTGCTCGGACCTCATGGGCATTCGCACGATCAATCTGCTTTCCTGTAGCGATCTTGTGCGACATCCGAATAGCGTCAACTATCCAACGAGAAATAGTATCTTTCGAAGCACGTAAATGGGGAGCTTTGAGACATAACCACAGAGATTTCGGGTCGTCTTTCCACTCAGAAGTACGTTTCTTATACATCTGACAGGACACCAAGCACAAGAATTTGGGTCATGTCTAGTTAAACTTGGCAAATTGATCGGCTGTCCTGGATATTTAAGTGACTGATTCTTTGCCAGGAAACAAAGACGTGGAAGTAATCTTAAACCTTCACCCGTGACGACAAAACGGTCTTGTTCGGCAGAAAGCGCATGAATCTCGCTTCTCCTTCTCGCCGACGCTGCTGCAACCAAGAAAACTGATTTAATAGTTAACAGTTTAATGTCAATAGATCTAATCGGTTCAAAGGGAGCATGCCCTAAAACCTGTAGAACAAGAGATAGATTCCATGATGGGATAGGAATTGGCTGTCTGGGTCGCAGATTGCTCATTCCTTTGATAACTTCATTCAAGGTGTCATTCTCCACTCCCTCAATGGTGAGACTAGGAATGACCGAAGCTAATGCAGACTTATATGCTGCTAGGGTAGAAGGTACAAGTTTGTCAACTTCGTATAAATGACAGATAAAATCTGCTACGTGTTGAACAGATGCAGAAAAGGGATCAATATCTCTTCTCTCACACCACTGTGCAAATTTGTTGATTCTATAATTATATGTCTTTGTGGTTGAAACTCTTCTGGCTGAAGCAACAAACTTCGCTGCTTGCTCAGAAAAGCCACCCTCAATTGCACGCTGCTTGACAACATCCATGCAGTCAATTTGAACATTTCTGGTCTGTCGTGAAGGTACAGACCCTTGTTCTGAGAGATTACGTCTCTTGTGTCTGGAAGAGGGATTGGACTGCAGACCAGAAGGTCCAGCAGATCCGTAAACCATGATCGGCCTGGCCAATAAGGGGCGATCAGTAGTACTTGGCACATCCCCTCTCTTATCTTTGCCAGAACTTTCGGGATGAGAATTGTTGGAGGATACGCATACGCGTACATTCCCTTCCAACTTATCGCCAGTGCGTCTACTGCTAGAGCTAACGGGTCCGGGATCGGTGACACGTAAGTGACCATCTTTGCATTTTGATTCATCGCAAATAGGTCGACATTTGGATTGCCCCATTGTTTGAGTAGAACCTCCGCTACCACTTGGTTGAGCTGCCATTCCGTCGGACAACAAACCGTCCTTCGACTGAGAGCATCCGCTAAGATGTTCAATCTTCCTGGAATGTGTGCTGCCCGAAGAATAATATTCCTCTCTTGGCACCACAGCAGAAGGTTCCAAACCATCATACACAACTCCGGTGATCTCGTCCCGCCTTGGCGGTTTAAATAAGACACCACTGTTGAGTTGTCTGTCCTTACTAGGACAATCTTGTCTTGAATTAGACTCTCGAACTTCTGCAGTGCAAATACCACCGCTAATAGCTCGAGCACATTGATATGTTTCTGCGCATTGGTCCGATCCCATTCCCCTGACACTGACTGATTGTCCAATACCGCTCCCCAACCTGTCAATGATGCATCCGTGAATATGGACATCTGAGGTTGAGGAGGTTGTAGAGGAACACCTCGCAGGAGATTCTGTTCCGATAACCACCACTGAAGGTGGAATATCAATGGTTCTTTTACTGGTATTCTCAGAGATAACGGATCTGTTCTCTGTGACCAGAACGACATCAAATACATCTGAATCGGCCTGCGCCTGAGTGCCGCATATGGCACCACCTTCTCCAGAGATACTAGCAAACCCAGTATTCTGAGAAATTGACGCGCCGTCAGATAGGCTCCTAGAGAAACCGACTCCAACACTGCAATCAGGCTTCTGACTCTGCTCTCCGCCGGAAAAGCTACGCCGTCCCTGAGATTGAAAAAAATTCCCAGATAAACAAACTCCTGGGATGGAGTCAGTTCTGATTTCTCTAGATTCACAATCCATCCTAGCTTAGGACTACTTTCAGATTGCTGCGCAGAGTGACTGGATTCCCCGCCTTTAGCAGCCAGTCGTCTATGTAAGTGTGAACAGCTATGTTTCTCCTGCGAAGTAAAGAAGTCATGGCGAGAACCACCTTGGTGAAGACCCTCGGAGCCGTGGTCAGGCCGAAGGGAAGAGCATTGAATTCCCAAACATTGTCTTGGAATGCAAATCGCAGGTACTTCTGAAAGGGAATTGACATTGGAATATGAAAATAAGCATCCTTCAGATCTATCGACACTGCCCACATGCCTTTCCTCAGCCCTGTCATTACCGCTGCTACCGTCTCCATCTGAAATCATTGGTCTCCACCCCCCGGTACGCTTCGGAACTAGGAACATGATCGAATAGAAGCCCAGTGACGACTGATCGGTGACTAGGTGAATCGCCTTCTTCTGACGAAGCGATTCTATTTCTGACTGAATGGCGACTAGACGGTCTAATTCCCTTGGAATAGGAGTCCATATTGGAGTCGATGTCAACGGAACTAACGATTGATGGATGAGCCAGTCCGGATCGTAGCCGTTTCTTATCCACTGACAGAATAAACAGTCGCGCACGACCTGTTCCCATTGGTTTAGGAATAGCTGGAATCTGCACACAGTTGTCGGTCGAGATTAGCCGACAAGACGCTAAATCGCTTGGGTGAAGATTCTCGACTCCATTTGTTTCCAAAGCCGCCGGAAACCCGTCAGGAACGAGCCCCACGGCCGCCCCGCGGCTTCTTGTGGTATGACGGTCCGGAACCGCCGCCACGACTATCCTTACGGTAGCCGCCTCGGCCCGAACCGCCACCCTTCCTGTCGTCCTCATACGGCCTCTTACTAGAGGGCTTGTATGCGGACGAACGGCCAGGCCCTTGTGCTCCTGCCTATGCTGACGGTAGGACTGTTGCGGCTGAGTCCTCTTGGTCGACTTCCACGACTTGCCGACCACTTCTTGCTCCGCCACCATTGACGCAACCTTAGAGAGCGCTTGTCGTGCCGAGCCGCCGAACAAGCCTGGACCTATGAAAGGCGCAGAAGATAACGCAGCTCTCATCTCTGGTCCTGGTTCCACACAATCGAGAACCATTCTCCGTCGCTCTGCCAAAGTTCTCGTGATTACCCTGGCCAGGCAATCCTGAGACAGGCACATGGTGTCCCGAACAACTCCGGGAGCAGCCTCTGGCACCTGTCCACCTTCCGCCGTGCTACCCTGCAAGACGGTACACCCGTGCGACAGCGCAGCCATGGCTGCCCTAGCCGCATCCTCAATGAGCGTGAGCTCATTGAACGGGTCTTTGTTGGTCTGAGAAACCAAAGGACGTGACCGCCCCTTGGCCTTCCCAGCCAACGGCCTATTCAGCGCCTCACGTTCCGCAACGGAAAGCCGTGGAACCCTGGCGTACTGATGATAAGCCTGCTCCGGAAAACGGACCCTACTCCTTATCCCCTTCGGGGCCTTGGGCAACGCATAGTCTGGCTGAACCAGACGGTATGCCGCAACTTCCAACATGTCAGAAGTCTGCGTGTCCAACGGGAGTGTAGGCATGGCAGAAGAGCCACTGGACAGAGCGCTAGCCGCTCGCGCTGAGATCCTAGATCAGATGCCAACCTGACACGATTGGTCATCCATCCAAGAACCTGCACCCATTCAGCTTCGGTGCAGAAAACGGAATCGTCTATCAAAGAACTCCCGTTTTCATCCTCCCTCTCTCTCCCTTAGATGAGAGGGCCACCGACGATCCTTGCTGAACGCTACGATATACGTCTCTGCCAGGACAGAGCGCATCCATAGCGCGACTACCAGCGGCACCAGTATCCAACGAATCGCCAGATACGGATTCCCCGCAGTCCATCGGCTCCAACACGGGATCCGAGACTACGACCGCCTCAATTACGGCTGGCACTGTTACTCCGATAGGAGCCGCACCTAACGCCGCCGGGATAGCAGCAGGAACCGCAAACCACGGCTCCGCTGGCATATCCGGTTGCACAAATCGCGGATGAAAAATGCCCGACGGAACGACGACATCACCATCCGCCTGGCAAACCCGTACAAATCCCGAGGGCGACCCCTGGGACGTACTAGGCATCGCCGTCATTGAAAGATCCGGCATGCCGGAATCTTCCATCAGCAGCAAATCTTCCTCCTCTACCGACGGCTCTTGAGCCGAGGACAGAGAAGGGGTAGGTGCATGACCCTCAGCAGAACTAGCCGGACCACCTAATGGTTGTCCTGCACCAGCTTGCCTCACCGGGACCGTGGACTGCAACGAGTCAAACATAGCCTTGAACTGGGCCGACCATACGCCCAGTGCTGAATCCATCCTCTCATTCAGCCGACCTTCAAGTCCCACCAACGAAGCCTGCTGCAGCTTCACTGCCTTGTCCTTCTCGATACGCTCCAGCCTCGCCCGTCGATCCTTGTCAAACTCCGCCACCAATGCCGACAACCACTTGACGCACACATCACAAGGGCTCCCGACCTTACACTTAGCGCACGCCACACAGTGATGACCCAGATACTTCCGTTTCATGAACCTGTTGCACTTTTGGCTCAACGTGTCCGGGTTCTTCGGTTTCTGCGAACACAGAGAAGAATTAAAACGCTGCACATGACAACCGATGACGAGCAATACGCACAATAGACTTGCTAGTTAAGATTTCTTAAACACATTAACTTTCTCTCAATTTAATGATAACAAGTCTTAGGCAGGAAATATTTGAAACTTTTTTGAGTGAAAATTTGTTTAAAAACACAACTCAGCCTTTAACTAACGTTAAATAACCAAGAATAACTCGCCGATCACTACAAACACCCTCGACAATGAAGCGAGAGCTAAAATCGGCGACAACAGAGTGCCTGGATACACCAAGCCAAGAACGACATAATTCATGGGCGCCGCCATCTTGGCTAAGGGCGCCGCCATCTTAGAGGAACCGAGTCGCAAGAGAAAATTAACCGAGTACCCGAATTAAAACTAAAAGTCAACGGGTACAGAAGCGACTCCAACAATGGCTATCATTATAAAACAATGTGCCAATTTAAGGAAATTTCAAACAGTCATTATGGCACGAATGTATAAATTCTAGATTGATACAACCTGCCCCTGTGATGATTTCCCCAGTTCCTCCATGAATCCAACGATGGTTTTCCGAAAAAAACACGCTAAAACTGCTTATTCAATTAATAAGAGAGCACTAAATACACGCAACTTTCTACAAGCGCAAAATAGACGAATCTGACTGTGATTGGGAATTGACTCGGTACCTGCGGCTATGGTATTCCCGGACACAGTATGGGCAGGACCAGGAGAGTGCGGAGTTTTAATTGTTTATTTTGAGCTAGACTAGATAATAGACATTATCATAATAGTACATCTGGTAAGTATTATTCGAAGTAGAAAACCCTGGTGCCAGAGGTTTGCGAAGCCATCTGGAGAACCATGTTCCCAATCTACATGCCTATGCCGAGTTCACCTGAAAAAGTTTAAGCAATGGTGGAATTTTCGAAACTGTATTGGTGCTGTAGACGGCAAGCTCGTAATCCTCATCACAGTGGTTTTAATGGCAATGGCAAATGCCGATAGCAGATTTCTCTTTGTGGATGTGTGTTCGTATGGAAGACACTCGGATGCAAGGAATTTTAGGCGCTTCCACCCCATAGCCTTAACTTACCTAAGGACAACTACATTGATGGGGCTAAGGAGTTCGGGCGAATGGCTTATGTAGTGATAGGTAATGAAGCTTTCCCCTGACAGAGGCATATTATGCGCGCATACCCAGGGCGTGACTCCAACACAACCCAGGATGCCTAAAATTATCGACATTTGAGGACTCCTCGACCTGTTGAATGTGCTTTTGCCAGCTTGGCTTCAAAGTGGAGGGTATAACCAGACAAGATTAAGCTTGTTGTGTCCAGGCCTGCACAGTGCTGCACAACATGTTACATGAACAAACGATTGCATCAGAACCTGACGAGGATGAAGCTACTTGGGAACCTGCAACAGTGATGATTTTAAAGGACTTTCAATCTGTGAGGAACTGTGGAACTGATATGACATTTGACATCAGAAACAAGTTAAAAAATTATTTTGTGGATCATCCCTTGTCTTGGCAGCAGGACTACCTCAATAGAGGGAGGCGACAGGTTAAATTGCTGTCATGTGATGCGTTGGATAAAAATGAGTCAGTCACAATTTAGCTTAGCATAACATCAAATACACGACTTGATTGGTCAGTCGATGGCGCACCATAAAAAATCCCCATGGTTCCCGCTTTGACCTTTTGACCTCCTCCCGACCCCAAATAATGGGAGAGCACATTAGTATGGACAACTCACATACCAAATTTGGTTAAATTTTAAGTAACCGTTTAGGAGACAGCGTAATCAGAGACCCTTGAATATGTGCCATTTTGACCCCCAATTCTAAGGCCCCCGCCCCCGACGGACCCCAATGTAATTGCCATCTTGCAGAGCGGAGTCATATTGGCAACTCACATAACAAGTTTGCTTGAATTCTGCCAAATGGTTTTGGCGGAATAAACGTAACGGACAGACGGGCCGATGACAAGACGGATGGAAGCGATCACAATATCGCTGACGCACTTCTAAAAAGTGTGTGATAACATCTGAATAGTATTCATTGTCATTTACAAAAGGATGATAATAGAAAGGTGCAATTTAAAATCTTATTGCTTTGCAATCTCGGATGCAGTTTCAGAGACTGCTTCCTCTTCATTTATTGTCTGCTGGCTTTATTTCGCCCATTTTATCTTCATCTGATTCTAAAACCTCACTTTGTTGTGTATCCACGGCAGTCATGTTTGATTAGTGATGCAAATATTAAATGAACCGGCATTGTGTGAAATATATCACCGCCTCAATGGTTTAGAAATCTGATAATAGAATATTCAAAATGTCAGATCAACATTTATGAAAAAAACATTTTTTATTTAAAAATTTGTAAAATAAACTGTCCAGTTGTATATACATATGTCCATTACTGGGATCCGACATTGTCTCAAAGAAGTTTCTAGCGAAAGGAAGTACTGTAGCTACTAAACTTAATTGATTGATGTAAATATTTATATGAAATGCTGGACTGGATTTCAATTCTATATTAATATATACTTAAACACTGATATGGTTACTACCAAATGAAATTTAAAGCAGAACAAGAAAAATGTTTGTTAGTCCCCTACCTGTGAAACCGGAGGGGACGATAGATTTGCAGCTTGCTTTCCACCTGTCTGTCCGTCTTGTCATGCATATTTTCCCAGGATAATGAACTGAAACTTGGTATTTTGCTTTAGTTAGTACTGTTACAGATCAATTTCGCGTTTCATGATTGTTCGTCAATCTTTCATGGAGCTATGGCCCTCTTCTACTCAAGAAATACTGCAAAATATCAGTTTTCTGGACATTGTTTAGATATACTTCAAGATAATAAATTAAAACTTGGTATATTGCTTTACTATGAAAGATTGCGGACACAGAAACAGTTTTGTCAATTTTTATACATTTTTGCATATGTCACTTTTATAGACAGCTCGTCCTGTAACATGTAACTGACATGAATGTAAATGATTCTACACAATGAAGTAGTCATTTAGTAGTGAATAGACAATTGGTGGCCAACATTCCTTAATCATTTCTATGGTATACTATTGATGGCCAGCTTACTGATGTAGAATAATGAACCTGCTGGATGTGGCCATGCAGAAGCAATTGTAATTCTTTAAGTTTATGGTATCTAACAGCTGAATCACTACACAACGCATATATACCACTGATTTGCTAAATATGGTACACGCTTGGCAGCTTGAGAAGATGCCAAGCACAGTGAATCTGAATCAGGTCATAGCATTTGTCCTTTAATTTTGCTCCTACACCATTTTTATGCCCAGTCATCACACTTACCCCATTCGTTCCTAAGCCTACAACTCTGTCTAAATCTTTCTTACAGATAGCATCACATATTGTCTGAGCTGTTCTGTTGTCACACAATTTCTGCTTTTGGCATTATTTAATACCTGCACGTGCATGATCAGTTTCTTGTTGGTACAAATATCATTGGTTTCGTCAGTAATTTCACATTCACTGTAACGGTAACAACATTCAATATAGCGTCCTTCCTCTCAGGCACTGCCTTATGTCCATGGTATGAGTTGTACAAGCGGCTACCATAGGAGTCATATTCTGCTTCTCAAGACGCACTCTAATTCTGCTTCTGTCAAATAATCCTTCTATCTGATTAACAACGCAATAGATCTGCCTTAATATTGTCCTTGATTTCACTAGTTAATTTGTGTTCATCACTTGCTGTTAGAGAATTTAAGTTTCTAACTTTTTGAGAAAGGGATAGATACACTGATGATAAACTAATGTAATTCTCGGCGCACAATGTGTCAGTGAAATGCGAAACTGTTTCTAGTGTTATGCAGAATGAAAGTAAATGAATGGATTTCCAGTCCTGGCGTAGTACCGTCCGAATTGCTCCACAATACGCTTGATCATAGCATACTTGGACCCGCATCGCGTTTCACAGTTTACTATGAGTTTATGCTGTGTATGATTTTCTTGTTCTTGCACCACCTTCATATTTCGCTGTTTCGTCCAGCTATAGTGGAATGCACTGACGAGTGTTTTACATAATCCTACAACACCCAACACACGCTTATCGCAGTTGTGGCCGAAACACGATAGTCTAGTCTAGTCCATGACATTAAATCCATTGCATGGTTCACGTTAGCACCGTTGTCCATTGTGATAGCTGACAACTTAGTCTCTGCTAGGGCCACAGGTTTTCTGCTGTGTGGTCATCAGGAAAGTACAATGTCAGTAGATTTTGGCCCTGTAGCATCTGTGTTTCATCAATATAATGAACCATTAATCCTAAATAAGGAGTCATACCTCTACTTAACCACAGGTCAGTCGTTAGCGGGAAGTAGAGGAAGCCTGTTTTAAGTCTGATTGCACATGCTCGCGTACATCTTTGGGATAACAATGGTGCTGAAATGTTTCCGGCTCTGTAGTTTGGTGCTTAGCATGTCCAGAAACCCTTTCTTCTCAACAATGTACAGAGGCAATGATTTCTTCGTGATGAAGCGTGCAACAGATTCAGTAAGCTGCTTCCATTTGATAGATGACTGCTTGTATGGCGTTGAATTACCGATGGGCATAGTGATGGCTTGTTGACCGGGTTCGAGATCATCACGTTTACGTTTTTGTGGTGTAGAGCAACAGCCTAGACTAATAGAGACACGTATTCAGAAGCATGATGAACTTTAAGGTGAGACGTGTTGCTAAATTTTACACAGATCGTCTTGTAGCAAAGTTTGCATATCGGCTTGTTGTCATCCTTTGTAAGACCACTACCATCCGATTCAAATCCAAAATAACTCCATAAAGGCAGTGTACAATTACATTTCTTAATTAGATCCATTTTGTATCACAAATTTAAGACAAATCAAAACTTCAACTAGCACGTATTGATATTTACCAAGAATTCATATTTATAGCATGAAGACTGGAAAAAATTATATCAGATTTTATTTGGTCTGTAATATTTATAATAATTTGTCCCCTTGTAGACCTATTCAAATTCGCTCACTACTTAGAGGGCTTATCCATTGATTTCAAGGCGTAGCCGGGATGTGTGAAATTAACCCGCTTAACACTGCATCCAAAACTGCCACAACAGATAGAATACTGGAAAAAATTAGGTCTGCATTATTTATTTTAAGGCTGTTTCTCACTTAGAATAAATCAATAATGTTATATGTGGAATGAATTTTGATTTGATTCGTTTTAAAATGCTAAATATATTGGATAAAGTTATAGTTACATAAAAACGTATGAGGTCCAATGAAAATGGTTAACACTCTTGCCGCTAATGGTAAAGCAAGAGATTAACTTCCTCCTCACCCACTGTTCCAAGCTGTGGTATTGATAAGAGATTAAATGTGTGTGGTTTCCTATCAACCTAAAAAGTTTTAAATTTTAAATCGTTCATGGTCAGAAGAATGATTAATGGATAAATAGCTTGACCTGTAGTAATGACATCATCCGAATTGAATGTTGGTAGTTCAAACGGTATATCCCCACTGACTAATACTCAGAATGAGGCAGAAAAAACATGGCATCATCTATTTATGTAATTATGAAAAGTGAACAACAAAGGATTATTTTGTACTTTAAATCATCTTATTAGCGCAAACAAACCATGAATTAATTGAACACGGATAAGTTTTTATTACCTCAAACAAAGACTGGATTATTACTTAAAGACTATTACTGTACCGAATAGTGATAAGAGTATGACATTTCTAACCTAGTTATTGATATTCTGCTCAAAGTTAAAAGTGCAATATCCTGATGGTATTAACGATATTTACGACTTGAAAATTATAACGATTTTGGTATCGGTATTCGGTACAACCATCATTATTGGTGTCGTCTAGTTTAGCCATCTGTTCTACATAGTTCATAAATCTCACCGCCTGATTAACAGTTATAGCAGCTCATGTACCAAGCAATGAGTCAAATACCTCCTGGTCCTTCAAACTTACAGGGCAAATATAACATTACATAATTTAACCTAATTAATTTAACCACAATTTAACGCCAATCCAATACTTCCAGCCGTCACACTTCAAAATAAGAAAGATGAAGGAAACTTCTGTTTAATCCTATACTTATATTATGTAAGTGTTTACTTACTACATAACTTATTTGTTTTGTAATGTAACTAGTTGCTTTTTCCAATCTAAACTTTTAGCAACACCATACATGTAACTAGCTGTCTATAAGGGTTAGATTTCTTTATCGCCTCAAAGGTTTGAATGCAATACCTTCTCCAGACGAGTTATCCAACTCAATAATTGGTCTGCTTGCGGACAGAGTATTCACTGACTGGGTCATCAAATAAATGCATGACAACTCAGTAAGAATAACGTGTGCATGAGGGACCATTAAAGATACGTTTTCCTGAAATAGGCAATTGGGTGTGTTGGTCGTCTTGATCTGGATTGTCTGAGGTAAATGATCGCATGTGATTGATCGCATGTCCTTTGTTGATCTCAAGTCCTTCAATCGTTATAGATCTTGGGAGCTGTGATTCATGTATGCGATATAACAAATCATCTATGACTAATACGGCAGAATTCATGGCGTGACTAGCTTGGAACAAGAATATTTTGTATGCCTTGATTTTCATGTTTGGCTTGATATGAATGACTCTGCAAGGCACACTTGTGGATTGACATGCTAGATATCCGTTTGAGGAACATTGTGAGGATCTCTCCCTTGACAAATCTTTGTTTGCGATAAACATGCACGCTATCAGATATCCAGGATTCCGCAGTCTTGATTTCCATATCAAATTTGGTGAATAATTCTACTATCTTATTTACAACCACCGTCACTCGATCAATGTACTGTTCCTTGAACAAGTCCGGAATGTCTAATGTCTAGCTCTATACACATTTTTTTGGTCATCCTCTGTATGTAGGCCGACCAAAACGTTAGAGAAATTTTCAAGGTGATAGCCTATCACCCTGTTATTACTCGATGAGTCTCACTTAAATAAGTAAAAAACCCATGCCAAGATAATACCGCTAATAACGTCAATAATACTACGAATAATACTACTAATAATTACCTCAAGCGCAACAAGGGAGTCTTCTATCAGGATCGGATACTCGGGTATAACCCCGTAGTCTACGAATCCATTAAGCCTAGGCGGCGACACAATTACTTCAGAATATTTTGAAACTAGCGTGAATTGTAGCTTCCTATGGCAAATTAGTATCCCCCTCCGTCACCCTTCCGCGGTACTGTGGTATGTAAGGTAAAAATAATAAGAGAGGTGGTCTGATAATGGATGTCGTAGGAGGAGGGATGAGGTATACTAACATATTTGTTTTGCGCGTTATTGATGTACGAATATTTCGAAAATAATTTGACTGGTGTTAGCAACAACTTTCAATTAAATCGTTTCCAAAATATTTAGTGAATATTTTGAAAATAATTTGACTGCGGTGATAGCATCAACTTTTGCTGAAATTGTTTCCAAAATATTTAGTAGGATCCGATGATCCCTGGAATGACTAGAGGTGGTCACATAATTGAGGTCGGACAAGTGAGGAGTAGGGATGCGGTATGATAGGCCAAACTCTGCCTGGCACGAGGGATGAGGTATACTAGCATACTTGTTTACAAGTCGTCAATGCGTGTTATTGTTGTACGAATATTTTGAAAATAATTTGACTGGTGTTAGCAACAACTTTCGATCAAATTGTTTCCAAATATTTTGTTAGCATCGCAGTGTTAGCATCAAATTTTGCTTAAGTCGTTTCCAAAATATTTAGTAGGATCCGTAGATCACTAGAATGACTGTAGAGGTGGTCGCATAGTTGAGGTCGGACGAGTGAGGCGGAGGAGGGATGAGGTATGATAGCACGGCCGAACTCTGCCAGGCACGAGGGATACTAACATACTTGTTTACAAGGCATCAGCCGGCAATGCGTGTTATTGTTGTACAAATATTTTGAAAATAATTTGACTGTGACGTTAGCAACAACTTTCTATCAAATCGTTTTCAAGATATTTAGTGAATATTTTGAAAATAATTTGACTGCGTTGTTTAGCATCAACTTTTGTTCAAATCGTTTCCAAAATATTTTGCTAGGATGCAGATCCCTGGAATGTCTGTAACACCTCGCCAGTCATCCAGTTAAAGGTAATAAAACTAGGAAAAATTCCCATGTCCGTGTACACACATTATGAATGCATTGAGTACCTAGTCAATGAGACCCAGACAACAAAAATAATATAGTTGGCTAACCATTGTCTAGCCATTGTGGCCGCAACCACCTACTACCAATACCGACCATCAGCATCCCTCTATAACCACCAGCACCACTACCCACTAAGCACCAACACTAGGGGGTCATTCCGTATAAGATGGACCAATGCCCGTCAACTCATAGTCACGGATTTCCTTCAAACTTTCTCAGTGTGAGCATATGGATGTTTTAGTTGAGCATGACAATTTTTTTTACTGATATGTGAAATAGTTTTTGAAAAATGCCCTCTCAAAGACCCCTATGCTAAAATTGACAAAAGTTTCAAGTACAAATCCAATGTTTGAGACATCATATCGCATCCAATATACTGTTTAAAATACTAGATCTTTTCATTCTAATGCTTTGACCAGCATACTTGAGGAAAATAACAAGCAATATGTGTTGACTTGTTTTGGGTGTGTTTTAGGGGTCACCAAAAACGTTAAAAACAGCTAATTTTCCTGTTTCAACAAAATTTGCTGATACAGTAAAATGTATATTATAGTTGCTGTAACTAAATGATTTCTACCCAGTTCACTAGAGCTAATATTAGCTTAGTAATATTTACTGACTAACAGCAAGGTTTGCTCATCAAAAAATTTTGGGGGCCCAATGCACCACCCCTGTTCACAAAAGAGGGCCAACTTCATCGCCTATTAAGTCAAAATAACCCCTTTCAATTTTTATTTTATTTTGCTGAATGGTAGATATATGGTCAATAGTTACATGGTTAAAAGTTGCACTCTTAAATTTTTTCCCTTTTGGAGCTATGCCATATTAGAAATGTGATATTTTTGTAAAACTTGTACAATATTCCATTTTTGGGGGTTAATAATTTTAAAATTATAGGGCCTAGAGGCATGAAACAAGCGATACAACCAGTTCTCCTGCTATATTAGAAGAACCAATCAGCATTCCCTGGTTATATAATACATAAACATCGATTTTCTAGACCCAAAGACCTGACTCTGTTAAAATTTGACATTTTTCGCGACAATCTAATTTGTTTTAAAAAGTTTAAAATATCTCCACTTTAGCATTTTAGATACTTTTTCATCATAGGTGGACATTGAATGGTATATTATGGTCATATTAGTACAGCTACATGGACTTCTATGGCCATTTATAGACAATTTTGACACTGCGACCAGGCCAATATGTGTAATCTCTCATACTAAAGTATGCCTAAATGTCACCCATTTCATGGAATTATTTAATAAACTGAGACAGGCATTGGTTAATACACATGATATAATATAAAAGTGTTAAGAGATAGTACATAATACTACATACCTCAGCAATAATTGATGATACGGTACATGATCCAGCATATACCTCTCCTCCAAATTATTTAAATAGTCCATTTATAAAGTCGATATCAGTTTGTGGAAAAGTGTACTGCTGGCCAGTTGCTGTCAATGGTGTTGACACCTTACTTAGAATGTCACAAAAAGGAACCCAGCACTGGTCTGTGCGCCTTGGCCAACTAAAGGATCGAGCTGGTCCATGCGGCTTCAAAAACGAAATGAGACAGTCCTCATTTTCTAGACTAATTTCTAACACTATGCCAAACCACCAATTTTTGTCATACAATGCACCAACATAGTCACTCAAAGACAGTTCCATAGGGATATTTAAATTCTGAATCTCTGATGACATACCAGGTTGTGTGTTAGAAAATGACCGAGTGTATGAAACATCATCAGTTGAAATTCGCTTTACTGTGGTAGAGTTAGTGTCATTTGGAACAAACGAGTGGAATGACCTGGTTCCTTGCACTGTTTTGGCAAGGAGATACCGCTCTTCCAACATTGTATGATGGCTCTGGATTTCATCTTTACTAACTAAGAAGAACTTGATCTTGCTTATGTTCTGTTGGCTGAATTCATACAATTCACTAGCATTTCGTATAAGCGCTGTTTGCAGACTAGCCCTTGCGGCTAAGCGCTTCACTGTGCCACCGATACCGTCGCAAAGAAATGCCATTCTGCCTTAATATCAAAATCTGAATAATGATGGCAGACATTAATACAGTTTTTGAAGTTCTTGTATTGTCCTGCACACCCATCACTAAAGTATTTAATTATATGAAAATTGGGATACTTTTCCTTCAAATATCTTGTAAAAATCTCCTGAAAACAGTACACAGTATTTGTTTCGTGTTTCAGACACTCAGAGATGAAGCATACATTTTCTTCATTCAACTTTCCATAAGCCTTAACATAAAATGCCAAAGGATGTATCGTGACTTGAGAATTGTTCCAATAAAATCCCTGTACACAATCTTTCAATAATTTTCAGCAAAATTGAGAACAACAATGGCAGTAGTGTCATCTAAATCATGTTTGCACGCTTTCAAGAATTCACTTTGAGATTTCGCTATGAAGGAATGCGGTGTTAATTCTTGGATCCGTTGACATAATATAGAAATAAAATCTTCAACTGATACTTCTCGGCGCATGATTTCAATTCGGTCTGTGGATACCCATTCATTGAATTTAATGATGTCATCCTCATCCATGTGCTCGTAAAGGTCTTGCTCTAAGTAAGTTTTGAGAAATGCAGTTCCTGGACACTTTTCACATCGTTGCAGCATGCAATTTCTAGAACTACTGTCACATACAGATTTGTCAATTAGGTTATGATAGTCTTCAGAGATAACATCCACCATAAACTTTACATTTTGGTGTTTTTCGCATACACAAACATTGTGGCTGCCGCTAGAAGAAACAGTTACACACCATTTGGGTCTTAACTCAACAAATTTAGAGAAACCAATTTTAAGTCCAGTTTCTGTTTTGAAATTAGCATGTACTTCCTTCAAATTTGTCAGGATTAGCCGTTTTTGCTTATGTTCTTTGGTACCACAAATTCTTATAGTAACAAAATCATTTTTCCCGGGTAATAGTCTAGATACAGTATCATCTTGGTAGTAGTTAATAACACTATCTAGTGTATGCTGATCAAGCTTATTTCTTTTAAAGGTTTCACGATCAGCGAGTATTCCATCATTCTGCGCAAGTTGTCTGGCTTGTTTCACCATATAACGTGTAACACCACATGCCTGAAAAACCTGAACAGTTTTATCTATCGACCATGATTTAGGTGTAATAGTCAATACTTGTATCGTTTGATTTCGTGATGACACAGACAGTTTTTCATTCATGTTCGATACCAAGTAGTCCACATATAACTTAGAATCACATGTGCATTCAGTTTGTGAAGTGTCAGCAACTAATTTATTAGGTGGAAAACCTAGGTGGGATGCCACGTGACTTGTTGTTGCTTCTGCCATTTGTTTGATTTTTCGTTTACCATATGATACTTTCCTTTCTGAATGGACACTCTCTAGGGGAGAAACTCCAACTGCTGAGAAACTAGAGTTGAGGCATTCAGCATTACTGTACAAAGTATCTGCTATGGCCATTGGTTCCGGTTCACTGTCACTACAATCTGTCAGGTTATTAATTTTCTGCAAATCTTTTGGCCAGGTTGTTTTCTCTCTAGTTTTCGACTGTATTAATGCCACAATTTCTTGATCTATATTAACTAGTCCCTTTTTAATAAGCTTTTTGTGAACTTTTAGGGGATCACAACATGAAGTGTTCTGCTTCATCATCGGGAATATATGCAGATAGTGTTTCTTGTGGCAACCGCACACTGTTTCTAAACTATCCTCTCACTGGCCGCTTCTCATTGCAACAAGTGTTTTATCTGTAGCCGTCAATTGTACAACATCATTTACAGAGCATTTATCCGTAAACTTATGACATGTATCATTAGTGAGACGTCCAACTGAACAAAATGTCTCTGGTAATTCAGCCATTGTGCAACGTGTCCTAGTCAAAGTTTACACTTTTCAAATTAAAAGGCCTAACTTATCATTAAAATGTATAGTGAATTATTAAATTTCTAAAGTAAATATCTAAACATTTGTGTATCAGCAACAATGTCAATGTTTCAAAGCAGTAATTATTAAACACTTTCACTGGTCATGCTGCTAATCTTGATCACTTAAAATGCTTGACTGAACTCTTGTTGATAGCAATACTTGCATGCAGATCTCTGAGAAAAACTGAGACCATGTGACTAATCAATATCACCTCACTACCTATGTCTATTACAGCAATTGACCTAGAATTATATACAAAGCTCTGAAGGTTGAGTTATTTTCTCTAGATATGAAATCTGTCAGTCTTTATTAACACTGGATAACTCAAGACTGAGTGATGAGCTGTTGCAGCTCGACCAGCTTACAGGACAAACTCTGTACCTGGTGTATATTTTGAAAATGATTTGACTGAAAATTATTGATGGCTAAGTCAGCAACAACTTATAGTCAAATTGTTTTTTAAATATTCTCCAGGCAATATGTTATTCCCATTGAAAATGTTGTTGAATAATGACTTGTAGTTTACCCACAAAAATGTCAAATTTTAACAAAGTAAGGTTTTGACATCTCTAAAATCCATGTTTATCTATTTTGTAAAAGGGAAATGCTGGTTGTTTCTTTTAATAAGGCAGGGAAACGCGCTACATCTCTTGTTTCATACTTATAGAGTGTATACTTTTAGAATTATTAACCCCCCAAAATCGAATATCATACAAGTTTTTGAAAAAATATCAGATTTTGTATTTTCCATAGCTCTAAAAGGAAACAAATGTAAGAGTGAACCTTTTGGCCCTGTAACCATTGACCATATATATAACATTCACCAAAATATTAAAAAAATTGAAAGGGGTTATTTTGAAAAAAGATGTTATGAAGTCAACCCATTTTGGCGAACAGGGGTGGGGATATGGCTCTTGCAGAGCATATCTTGCCATTAGGTAATAAATATCACTAAAGTAGCAGTAGCTCTAGTTAACAGGATAGAAATCATTTGTGTAAACCAAATACAAATACATTTTACGGCATCACCAAATTTGGATTAAAATATGAAAAATCACATTTTTTGGCATTTTTGATGACCCCTAATACATGCCTAAAACAGGTCAGCACAAAATGCTTGTGATTTTCTCGAACTATGGTGACCAGACTGTTAAAATAAAAAGACCTAGTATTGTGAGCACTGTAGTCGGTGAGATATGAAGCCTCAAACATAGAAATTTGTTACAAATTTTTGGATAGGCCAGTTTTCAAAAAGTATTTGACCTTTCACTATAATACTTGGAATTTCCTGTATGCTTACTCTGACAAAGTTTGAAGGAAATCCGAAACTATGACTTGACGGATTTCAAAAATTTTGGTCCTTATATGGAATGACCCTTGGGTGGCCATTGGTAAAAAAAACATTTCTTTAAATTTATCTGTCCCACCCCTTGAATATGTTCCTTTTGGTGAAAAATGTTGCTGTGCAAAATTTCTCTTCAATCAGACAAAGCCAATTTTGTGGGTTTCTTCCGCGTCGAGCATAAGTATGATAAATCAGTATAAACCAATCTGTGTTCATAACATCATTGTATTAGAGAAAGCCCTTAGCAACAAAGTAATAGGTAACTGTTAACTGTATGCTTAGTACATCTAAATGGAACAGAAAATGATCTGCAATTAGGTTATAGACAAAGAGTGCTGTTACAGGCTTGACTTTCGACCACTGTAATCAGGCTGGCGGCGATGATCAGCGACGACTTGAAGGAGAAACTGAAACTGATCCTCGTCGTAAGTTATCAATTTATTAAGTTCCTGGACAAGTGCAACGCCTCGCTCTGCATTGCCATTTGTGACCTGAAGCATGTTAATTATTGTAGTACCTTTCTTGTAGTCATCACGACACGCCCATGTTTCAGGATCAGAAGTTAAAAAGTCCACAGAAATACTTAGGTTTTCTAAAAGATCATGCGTATTATGTGTGACAAAGTCCTCCAAGCTGTGACCCGAGGCACTGTTTGTGGCTATGGTAATACGGTTAGCTGGTGGTGAATTGTCATTGTGTTCCCTCTGGTTATCCTGCAATGCCGTGACCATTCTGCGCTTTGTTGAGAACGAAACATCTGAATCGAAAAAGGATAGACCGATCAATTGTTCTGACAGGTACCACAGATGGTTTTCAAATTTTTTGCATGTGACATTTGAGATAACTTCATGCTGCTTGTAGTTGTAGAGGTCTCGAAGCAGACATAGATCATTTTGAGGTGCACTAGTAAACCACGCCTTGAGATATATAACTACGGCGAAGAGACACTTCTGCGGAGTCCTTTCTCTTCAAAAGCTGTGAGCTTGAACTGTTCTCGACCTTTATGGAATATATTACCTTAGACATCCACCGCGCATGATGCATTGCACCTGGTGCCATAAAGTGAAAACCACGTGGGGGAGAATATCCGAGGAAGATTATTGCAAGCTCTATGAACTCACGGTAGTCATCACGAGGTGATTTTGCTTGTAGCAGTTGTCGCTCTGCAAATTTTTTAACATCCTCCTTCAAGGGCACGAGAATACCTGACAACTCAACCATATCAGCACCTGTGGAGTAGTTACTCTGTTCAATAGAATGCCATCGTTTCTGAAACCATTTGAAGAGTTGTACCTCCAGAGAAGACTTGAGTGCCATACAGACCGAAAATGCAGCCCCAGCCAACGGCCTCATAATGTGGTGACGGCAAGCAAAGTATAGCAAGTCTCTGTCCAACATTTTTTGGATCTGTACGCAAGCCCCTATATAATGTCCTGTGTTGGAACCAGTTGTATCGAAGCACATGACAACCACACGAGGTCCTCGAGTGCGTCAATCACTGCAGATGCTTGGTTCGCGCCTGTTCCACTAGCCAATTTGCTTACTTTCAAGAGCTGAGAGACTCCATTACAGGAAGGCGGTCAACATGAGCTTTTCCAGATAGACTTTCCATTAGCTTTCCATCCCAATGAACTACAAGTGATACATCAGCTGAGAACTCTTTTTTCAAGGCTGTTCCAAATTCAGCTCTGTGCTTTTCACGGTGACGTTTAATAGACTCCGATTAATGTTGAGAATGTCAATATTGTGTCCAAGAATTTGGACTGTTTCTGCAATGACAAAAACAGCTTTTCTATCACTCATTTTGGTACGATCTAGTGCAGCGGCTAATTTAGGCGTGATAACATTTGTAGTTGCTCGGCTTTTTCTTTATAGGTGTCGGAGCATCGTCCTCAGACTGATCTGTGACAGAAACTAGTTTGTCTGCTTCGTCTTCACTGCTGCTACTTACTAAAGTGCCAAATCTAATGCATCTTGTCTCCTCTGTTTTTATTCGCTGAGTTATCCGCTGTTCTTTTTTAGTTAGTACAGTATCAACTGAACCAATATACCCACGCTGCCCTGGGTCTCGTTGTGCTATGAAGATTTCACGATCGTCTTGTATTTTGATCACTGAGGGCATCAGCATGGGCAATGTCAAACAGACTATTCATTTTAGTACGAAATCGATCTTCCTGTGTAGAATGCAACTCAGAATTCCGATTTTTGTGCTTCAGATTCATCCAATGTTTGTAAAGTTCTTCCAGTTTGGTGATAGCTTGGTCTTTATGACATGTTGGAATGTGAGCTCTATTCCACCTTCTATAACCTGTCTGGCGCATTGGCTGTCTGTTTGTGAGATGGAGGTGATATAGCAAGCCTAATGCCTCTCCGTTTGACGCCAGACGAATGTAAGAAAGTTCATAAACAGGTTGGATTAGGTACACATTGGAGTGACTCTGACTTTGTGTTGTCGCCATTTTACTGAAACACAAAAATAAAGACTGTCATTAACACAATAATTATACAGTGCACATTGTTGTGGAACTTAATTAAGATTAACAGCTTAGTCAGTGAATAGTGGCTAAATCAAAGTGTGATGGTCACTGTGCCTGCACATTAAACGGCTTCGGTTTCTATAAAATTAATTGTCACAGCAAAAGGATAATTTTTGTTTGGGGTTAAATTGATGCCATCATGTGGACTTGAGTTTGGAATAGTAGAGTTTTTCAGACTAAGGGTTCTTTTATACTTATAATTTTTCTGCTGCGCAGCACCAGCCGACGACATTAACCACTGGTAAGCTCATGCAGCCATGCTTTTAATAATGGTCACATATCGGAACTTCCCAGTCGTTAATATGACGTGCATGTGCTGCGCAGAAGAAAACATAGAAGTATAAAAGAACCATAAGAATGAATTTCTTGCTCCAATGTATTCATACAATGGCACACAACATGAGTTAAAATTTTAATTTAGGTTGGATAACGTTTAGCACTTGCACATACATTTTCCCCATAACAGAATAATGCTTTTAAGTAAAATGCTTGGGCAACCTCTAAATATTATCCAAACTTTATAAAAATTTAGCACAATCATTTTTTCATAAAAACAAACTTTTTGGGTGGGTGGGAGCATAGTATTTTGGACGTTAAAAATTAAGGACCACCCTAGCCAACACCCACCACCTAGTATTTACCCCACCACCATCATCCACCACAACACCTATTTCCACCAACCGCCATCACCACCAAGTTCAACAGCACCCACTCCGATTTGTATATCGAGGGATTGGGGGGGGGGGGGGGTGGGCATGGCTGGGAAGCTACAATCATCAAATCAACACGCACATAAAAAAACGAGGTTTTATTTGTATCCATATTTTTACATTGAAGAAAATATTACATATGATAAAACATTTAGTTACTGTAGCATAAACAAATCGTCAATGTTCTGGAGATCCATTTATCGATGACTGATTCCTTATGGATCAGATCCATCACCGTCCGAATCATCATCATTATCATCAGCATCTAGATAGTTCCTTATGTACTTCTTGATCAGAAACTCTTTTGAAAAGCTGAGAAGACTGCTTCATCATATGGGTACCCCTCAGTGATAAAATCTTTAGTTTCCCGACAATGAGCGTAGAGTTATGTAATCTTCTCCACTGGAACATTATGTCTATATACTTTGTAACTAAAGCATCAGCATATACAGAAATAGATGCATTGCCTACACCATTTGGGTCTGTGTTCACTTCACCATCCCCATCTTCTAAACCTGATTGTTCAGCGTCTAAGACTTGCTTAATATTTTGGGTAAATAGTTCCTTCACTCTCCGACTCCATATTATAGGATAAATCTTGCAAGTATTCAAGTTACAAGGTTCTTCAAAGAAATCTGACTGCCTAACTACTCTGCAGTTACACGTTCAACCACTGCGATGTTTAAACTGGAATGAGAAAAGGGATTGAATTTGTACCATTTATAGGGTTATATGTACTGCGCCCGCAAATCCGCAACATGCGCCCACAAATCCGCAACATGCGGCAGCACATGTATGCATGCATTTTGTATGGCACATGTACACATGCATTTTGGCATGTATGCGTGTTCAGACATGTACATGCACTTGTTGCCATGCGCCCGCAAATCCACAACATGCGGCCCGCATGTGGCAGCACATATACGCATGCATTTTGGCACCCGCAACATGCTGCTGCAATCTGCAACATGTGTTGGTGGTTGGTGTTTGCTGGCGCAATGGCTAGACAAATGGATAGCTAGCAGAGCCAGTCATTCCAATGATAAATTTTCAAAAATAGTACAAGATATAACTCGCGGTATCGCATTTTAGCATGTGTGCATACAAGCGAGACCTTTATTATTACTCTTCAACCTATATGCCATTTTTCAGACACCGCACTCTCACATTCCGACCACATTGTCTAGACAAATTGATAGCTGTCAGAGTCAGTCATTCCGATGATAAATTTTCAAAAATAGTCTTCTCTAGGGCTGCAAGTTGATGCTGGTGGTGGTGTTGGTGGTGGCTGGTGAGGGGTGTTTGCTGGCGCAATGTCTAGACAAATGGATAGCCAGCACTGCCAGTCATTCCAATGATAAAATTTCAAAAATAGTCTTCTCTAGGCCTAGGAATATGAAGAAAATGGAGATTTTCTTGAAGAAATTTGAGGGTTAAAAGGGTTAAGAAAGTCTCTAGCGCCCATGTAATGGTGTAACACGAGGTGGTCGCTTAGGGCAGGACTGAATTATATAGTAAAACCATGGTTATAACGTATCACTGCTCTGTAGGCAAAAGGATATATTTATATTTGTAGTAAACGACCATCTATGATTATGCTACTATGCCCGTAATGTTGCTCTTAATTGTCGAATCTTTATGCATCGGTAAACCACAACAGCCGGTGAGTGGGTGCACGCGTTATTATCGATTTTTTAAAGACTCGGCGAGGATACTTGTGCTTAGAACGAGACGGGTTGTGCTTTAACAATTCTTTCATTATTCCTTAACACGTGCCATGTTTGTGATGCGATTACGGACCGATCTCACGGCTAATGTGACAGTAATGCTTAAATTAAACCATACACAACAAATAATCGTTTTATCATACGTACGCTTGATAAACAATTCCATAAACGTTTGTCACCTTCAGAGACATAATGCAGACATTTTAAACGTAACACAAAATCTAAAACGACTGATGTTATTGCAAACGCTATTGCAAACGCTATATTGCCTATTAAGTATTTAAAAAACAATTTGCGCGTAAAGTGGGTTAAGCCTATATTGAGCATGTACATAGTTTAGTGGCTTAAAAGCATCAAAATTTTGCATCAGACAAAGTAATTGCAGGATGTTACAGCTAAATGTTTAAGAAATGATTTGATCCATTATCCATAGACATTTACCGCTAGATAGCGGGGTTAAAAACATGATAAAACATATGACGATGCAGTCATTCAAGGGACTGATAAATGTTTTGGGTAATGAATTTTAATAATGACGCGGACAAATTATTTTCAAAATATTCGTACATCGTGCACACCTTGTAAACAAGTACGCTAGCATCAACCTCAAAACCAACTTCTACTGAGCAAGAATACTAACTTCATCAACCTCCTACTCCTCATAGACCTCCCTTATCAGACCACCTCTTAACCTCTATTTTACATCCTATTATCAGACCCCCTCTTAAACTCTATTATTTTTACCTTACATACCACGGAACGCAGCTATGTTAAAACATAAAATACACAACTTTTAAGGGTTAACATTTTCAGGACACACTGGGGTTTTAACATGAATATTGATTCTCAAGTGTGCGAATATGTTCGCCATTGTTCTCAAATCTCTCAAGTGTACAATGTTTGCCATTGTTCTTTATGTTCACCATTGTTCTCGAAACACTTCCTTTGATGTTCGCCATTGTTCTCCATACAATCCCATTGTTCTCAAAGACCCCCTGCGGTGAAGAACAATAGCGAACATATACACCCATTACTACTGGCGCTTAGCTTTGGATTCCTCATGCTGATGGTATCGCTTTAACGACCCCATTGCTTTGTGTGCCCTCTGTTGTCGGTGTGGAAAGATTGACGGGACATAGTCTGGATGGAGTGAATCATTCTTTACTGGACATCCTGCAATAGCAAAGAAAGACGACACTGGTTAACCCATTAACTCTTAATCCCATTCTCTGCTAAGAGGAAAGCTGTTGACTATTTTGATACTTATACGAATTGCATGTATACCCTTTGATAAACATTGAATATTTTGAATCTGATTTGACTTGGTGTTGCTGCTACAGTCTGCAACACCGTCCAGTAAAATTAGTTTCAAAATATTTAACAGTTTAGCAGTATAATTAACATGGAACTGGCATGCTAGGAATTCAGGATTCAAAGTATATAAATGTATCCCAACACATGCAAAGCATGGACAGAGCATAGCTAGAGATGGCCGAGGCATAGCTAAATGGGAATTCATCCATTGGACCATATTACTCTCACATTAGGCTAGCAGCATCAGTTCCCAGTCATATATATCCTTAATAGAGTGAATGGCTTGATTGTGTGGTTGGTTGAAGTGCTGTCTGGATCTCATCAGAGTGGTTTTTTTTGTCTTTGGTGACTAGTGAGGTTGTCCTCAATTTGCGGTAGGCAGAAAAGCCATGGTAGTGGGTGGGTGGGAGAGAGAGAGAGCTAGAGCTTGATGTAGCCTCGATATTTTGAAAATAATTTCATAGAAAGCTGTCACTGTATCAAGCACCTGCAACGGCAGGCAAACTATTTTCATAACTTTCGAGATGGCATCATGAAAGCTGTTTAAGATTTACTGCCAGCAACTGCTCACAGTAAAATTCGTTTTTCACTAGCCTTACAAACGGTATAGGCCTAGTCACTATTTTTATTTATAGTGTTTTAACAAGATTTCATGGCAAACCGAAAGCCCATAGTTAACATGTGCGAGGGATGGAATCAAGATATAGCCCCATTGAGTATATATTGTACTATACTCACCATTTACGAAATGAGCTGAACAGATAGTTCTATACTGAGCCAAAAAAGTTTAGCAATACTGAAGTTTGGTTTGTTGTATTAAAACTGCGTCCATTTATAACCAAATTTGCAGACATGTTTCGTCAATGTAATGTCTCGCTGATCGTGAAGAAATGCAAATCATTTCTTGAATTTCTCGGCCGCACGCTTACTGCATGTGAAAATGCATTTTTCATGCACTGGCCCACATTGCAAAAGCAGATAACGAACATTAACGCTGTTGCTCAACATTTTAATGTTCACGCCTCGACCATTTCCCGTCTCAGCCAACGGGAGCAGGAAACTGGACATGTTAATGAGTGACCACGATCTGGCAGACGGAGAGCAACAACACCACAAGAAGACCGCTACTTAATGACGTCACAGGTTTGAGACTGCGCCGCGGCTGTCCCGTAATTTGCACACCGCTACCGGCACTACAGTGCATGCACAAACTGTGTGAAACAGACTCCATGATGCTGGACTGCATGCCCGTCGTCCACTTGTTGCTGTTCCGCTTACAGAGCGTCACATCGAGAATCGGTTTGCATGGGCAAGAACTCATCAGCGATGGCGTGCTCAACAATAGAGCCACGTTTTGTTCAATGATGAGTCGAGGTTTTGTGTGGATGTGGCGGATGGTAGGCAACATGTTTGGCGACGTTTAGGAGAATGGTATGATGCAGTCAACACCATTCAGCACGACAGATTCGGTGGCGGCAGTGTCATGGTGTGGGCTGGAATCCATGAAAATGGCAAAACAGATCTTATTGTGATTCGCGGAAATTTAAGCAGCATCATGCATACTATGTTCCAGCAAGACAAAGCCCGTCCTCATTCAGCTAGGGTCACCAGTGATTTCCTTGAGGCTAACAAAGTTCCGGTGTTGAACTGGCCAGCGTGATCAGCGGACTTGTCTCCTATCGAACACATGTGGGACATTCTTGGCTGTATGGTGCTTGAGGACCATCCACATCTTCACAACGTGCGGGAGCTGGAAGATGCACTGCTCCAGGAATGGGATGCGATTCCTCTTCGTGACATCAGGTGCTTAATTCGAAGCATAAGAAAGCGATGCACGGCGGTGGTTAATGCGCACGGAGGTCACAACCGGTATTGACAGCTCATTGTCATTAGTTAAATTGGACCCTTCCGTTGAATGATGCCGTGTTATAGGCGCGATGCTAGCATTACAGTAACAAGAGACTGTTCAAATTGGAAAATGACCTATCAATTAAATAATATATTTGAATCAATTTATTGTTTTTGTCAAATAACATTTATACAGTAATATTCTCAGTGTTGCTAAACTTTTTTGGTTCAGTATAGATTTGGGAGGACTCTAATGTGAGCCATGCCGGTGTATAGCAGTAAGCCATTTATCTTTTCTTTGTGGACTCTTATGCCACGCAACTTTTCAGAATTTTAATGCTGGATGTGACTTGACAAGAACAAAAACTATTTTAACAAGTAACGGTAATCTTTTGTTGTCAGCGCCGAGCAGGTTGCTATGTAATGGTGCGCATGCACGCACCGAAATACTCGGATGTCCGCACTGCCCTATAGTCGATAACCTCCTGTACAGCTCCACAAACTATTAAAAAAATTTTGTTACCATTACACAATCTCCCTTATCACTGCTGCTTGCGTCTTTAGCTCCATTACTCACCCTCCTAGTGGTCGAACTCATTTTCTTGCCTTTCGTTTTCATCCTCTGCTGACTGTTCGGTGAATTGTTCAACTTCACGGAAACAACATTTTGGCGGGAGTAACCCTAATCTTTTTTACTTTGTCGTCCTGGATTGCCGTACCTCGTGTCTTTCAATAAGCTTAGCACCTATGCATTCATTATTTCACTTGATTCTACGTTGGTCTTCCACATTTCGAAAAAACCCCACAGAAACAAGATTATCATTTGACTACATCTCGATCTCCACTGTGACCTCATTCAACAATACATAGAATTAGCAGTGAGAAATACAAATGAAATGTTACGCTTTTCACAGTTATGTATTACTTCCATTGAAAGATGGGAACTAAGGTTGTTTCCGATCATTACTTTCTTCCTTCTCTTAAAACATGATAGTCATGAACCAGTAACTGAAACATTGTAAGTCAAACCAACAAGATTTACTTCTGTTATACCTCACTCCTTCTGAGTCACCCTTTGTCCAGGTATCATGCATATTGACAGCTTTGTGCTCAACATAAGGTGGTAAAAGTGTTCCCTCTCTACAGCCATCATACATGATGGAGGGAGCTGACTTAGGGTGAGGCATTTCTGGCTGCCAAATCTTCGCTTATTAGAACGCCTCTGTCGGCCAACACCAAATCTCCTAGCTCAATAAGGTCTAGGACGTCAGACCCCTGAGTGATTACTTTTTTAGGTGTCCTACATCCAGATGCCTTTGACACAAATACTTTTTTAGGTGTCCTACATCCAGATGCCTTTGACACAAATATCACTGAGCCACCCACAGATATGCCTACGATAATTTGTATGGTTGTAATTTGACCAAGTTATTGCACGAGCAGTTAAATTTCCTGGTCGCTCAGTAAATATTTAGGCATGATCAATAATGGCCCTGGCATTGGATCATCCTTGTCAGGACAATGAAAGAAAATGCTAGCTTTAATGCCACAATATGTAAACCTTTGTTAAGGACCTGTAAGACGGTGCCAGGTGACACCCTAAATCTCAATCCTAAGTCTTGATTACGGACTCTCATCAAAATTAAAAGCAACCGAGATGCCGGATTGATAAAACTGACCTGTGGTAGATCATCCCCACAGTAATTCACCAGCCAAATAAATGCATTATGATTTGCCAGCACTGTAAAATTGTGTCTGTTCATTGGGTTCGTGCCTCTACCAAGAAATGAATCATCAAGGTCAGGTCTGCTTTTTGCCTTAATAGCTCCTTTACGTGTCTTCTGATGAGCTAATTCAGCATACAGTTGTTTTATTAGATGTTTTGGCCCTGTAATTTTCCTTGTCAAAAAATGTTGAATTGCACTATTTGCAGACCAAGAAAAGAATGTTGGAATAGTTATCACTGGAATGAGTGACTCTATACCAGAACCAGTCATTCCAGTGGTAACCTGTTCTAAAATATTCTCCACTGATATGTAAATGTACATTACATGTTCATTTGCAGACCAAGAAAAGAAGGTTGGAATATTTATCACCGGAATGAGTGACTCTATACCAGAACCAGTCATTCCAGTGGTAACCTGTTCTAAAATATTCTCCGCTGATATGCAAATGTACATTACGACATGTATGAGAATAAACCACCAAGCATAATAGACAGATTAGGATATCCTTGTCATCGTTTGCTTCTGTCTATCATGACAAAATAAATGGTTCTCTTCAGCTGTTGTCATCATCGTCGTCGTCAGCAGCGCCACAATATCCACCAGCACCATTGTCGTTGTTGCGGCATTAAAGTCCGAAGCTATTTCTTCAAACAGAGCCTTGTACTTGTGTCAGAATTTTTAAACAGCACAAACCTGATGAACCCACTGCATCGCATTACATACCAATGTGCAATTTTCGTCTGCAGTGCTAGGTTTTCAAGAATTGTCTTCTCTTGACCTGAAAATTAACATTCATCTTAAGACTACTGCAGAGGTGTACATTTCTGCAGTTGCAGATACATCACCTTGATCCTGTCTCCTACTTGGAATTGGCTGCTCGAGAGGTCACGCCATATCACTACCAATGATGCCAATCTAGTCATTTACATTTGGCCTCTTTTGCTACCTCATTATATACTTATACTACTATTAGGATACACATTATGAATATGGGAATTGCGAGACCAACTACATGTCGATTTTCAAATATTGTTGATTGACAGATGCAGGCCGGTTCTTTTTGTTTGAGAATAGAATATGGCGTCCAATAGTTACAACGATTATGGAGTCAGGGCATTGCATGCTGGGTAACATTGCCTTCTAAATGGAACATAGATTAACAGGCATCTCATATCTAACGGAAAGGTCCTTTATTTAATGGGACACGAACATTTTAAGCACTGTTTCTAGCAAAGTGCATAGCTAGCTAGAATTCAGCATGTATTAGTATGTGATATGACGGACAGTAAATTCTAAATGTCTGCTACAAAGTATTTATGGTCAGACAATGTCAGAGAATATTTTCAGGTCCCACCCCTTGCATTAATAAAAATTTAAGCAAGCTTAATATATCCGATAACTTTCCGTCTTTCATGTTTGCATAATATTCTCATTGACTTTGATGAAATTTCTAATCTGTCAAGGTTATGACTAGGGTCATTCTCCAACTGGGACGTTAGATACATTGACATATAGTGTGTATAGACATGTCCCACATACTGATGGGTGAGTTTTAAATGTTTGTCTATTCTAGTGATTACACTTTTACAACCCTCTACCATTTACCCCCATGCTTTAATGGGACTGTTTGCTCCCGTAACTCATCGTTGGTGAGTCGATTTACATTACATAATGCTACGGTACACCCAAAAACATCCACATTTAGGGCAGTCATAAATAGATCCTTTTTATGGCAGTTGATGCCTTTGTTCACATGTAGCTGATACTGAAGTTTCCTGATACAGTGGTCACCCTTAGCAAATGGAAGGTGGCTAGAGTTAGGATCATGGTTAAAGTTAGTAGTAGTAGTAGTAGTAGTAGTAATAGAAGATGCTATGTCAGCTTTAAGCTGGACAACCTGGCAACTAGGTAGTTAATGCTGAGTAGTAAAATAAAGCAATTATAATCTCGATTCCCGTATAGCATCTATTCATCAAACCATGGCATATACTATAACGGTAGTAGTAGTAGTAGTAGTAGTAGTAGTAGTAGTAGTAGTAGTAGTAGTAGTTCTTAGTATTTACCATGACCAAGGGTCGAAATACTTGAAAAAAACTACATGCACAGCAGTGCACCCAGTTATATCACATACATGCACCATACAATATCTACATGCACAGCAAATCTTACTATTATTTTACTTACCAATGTAAAAAATCCATAGAAATGCATCATTGAGTATCATCTTTTTTAATTATGTAATGCTTGTAATCACTGAAGATGAGTAACTGTTCTTTACTTGTAAATAAATCTGTGCTTAAAATGTTTATAATCATGGTCTTTGCTCTTTTCTATAAATTACTTATCAACCATTCACTGTGTTTGTTGTTTATATTAGTTTAAATGTCAGTAAAATGTTATATAACAATCAACTTGAACTAACAAACTCAACAAGATTAATACACAACTTTAGATGGCAATTCTATTAAAAATATTAAGATTTTATTAAAGATTATGTCTTTTACATAAAATTTAACAAGAACTTTTATTATTCTTAATATAAATTTATCTAGCCTGCTTAGCAGCCATGACGTGACTGTGTTAGTCTGTATCATTCTGAACAGCTACTTGATCCAGACGATGATGAATCATTGTCACTCTCACAGTCACTGACTGGGGAAGTCCTTTTCCCTCTCGGACCGTATGGCTTTACCCTTGGCCTGCGTCTCTGTTTGCCACATATCCACCATGACTTTATGGCATCATCAGGGCAGTATTGATTAACTGGTGTCTTAGAGTTCAGATTTAGAAACATTAAAGAAGTCAAACTTTCTGTTTGGAGTTTAGCTCTCCAGTCCGTTTTTGTCCTTTTCATTAAAGAAAACCCCCGTTCACATTCTGCTGAGCTAATTGGTAGTACCATGCTGATCTGTACCAGCAGTAATATCAAGGGCATGTCCTGGGCCTTGGATTTCATTATTTCACTCCAAAAGTCGATGTATTTCATTGATTTCTTGGAAGACACTATTTTCTTGCACATAAATATCTTTAGATCACACCACTCATTTAGAAGGTCCTCTAGAGTTGCATTTCTGGAGTCCATGAGAACAATAAATCGCTGGTATAACGATGTCACACATTGATTACCATAGTCATGCAGGTCATCCTCTGTACTTGGCAGAACAGCAGGTTAAAAAATACTGAAGGCAGTCATAATAGTGTCTTCATCATGCAGCAGAGAAGCAAACCGTTTGTCAATGTGCATGATAGTTTTTGTAGCAACTGATTTTGCAATGTTTTTAACAGCTAGGCCTACTGCAACACCAATTGAGTCTGTCTCTTTGGCTTTTTTTCTCGAGGAAACAGAGCCACCAATAGGCTTGTCAAGCTTCACACCACGATACATATTTTCTCCATTAGCATCTTTGATTATTCCATCAGTCATTATTTCATCAAGTGACTCTGTTGCTTTTGTGAGCTTCAGTTTTGTAGACTTAATCCTGTTCATTACCACATCTGGTGTCAAATCATTTGTCTGCAATGTTACACTGAGGAAACTCATGTATTTAAAGTATTTCATCAGAAAGTTCATGAACATTACACATTTTGTTGAGTCTTTGTGAATAATTCCCAGTGCTTTATCATGATGTGCCATCCACCTTGTCCCTGTTACTTTGCTTGGCTTCAAAATTGGCATGTTAAGACCTGTCGCTGACTGCTTAAGAGAACTCCATGATAGGGGTGAATTTTTGTAAAATCTGTATATCTGGTCTAATAATTGTTCAACAGTGTCGTAATATGGAACCTCTCTGATTGTGTCTTTGATTGCAAGTTCTAATCTGTGGGCACAACAATGGACTACCAACAAGTGAGGAACCTCAGCTTTAAACCTTGCGGCAACACCCGATATACGGCCCATGTTAACACTAGCACCATCCATACAACATCCAACAAGGTTTATTTTCCAGTTTATCTTTAAGTCAGTTTCCATAACATCTTTGATGGCATTAAATACTCCTTCAGCATCACTTTTGCCAAGGGCCCGAAGTGCGACAAATCTGGTCACTGGTAGTTTAGTTTCTGGGTCAATATATCGGACATAAACACACTTCATTTATAGTACCTCTGTCTGTGCTGCCATCAGAGAGAAACGAAAACACTTCCATGACCTTCATTTTTTCTAACATAATCTGTCTTTCTGATTCATGAATGTAGTGAACAAATGTCCTGGCCTGTTTGTCATTACAATAAGATGTAGCAAGTTTTACTCCATTTGTCCTTTGAAGGTCTGTTAAAGCAGCAAAGTCTGAGTATGGTCTGCATGACTGGGCTATATAATATGCTGTTGTAAATAAGGTTCTTGTTTGATCATAGTCCTGACTCTCCATATCAATGATAGCTTTTTCAATTGGCCGTTCTGTGGATTTTGTTTTGTGAGCAGACATAGCAGTTAAGTGAGTGAATGACTTTTCATGGTCTTCCACAATTTTCTTTCTTAAACTACTGCAACCATCTCTAAATGCATTTGGTTTTTGAGCCTTATCAAATTTACAACACACCTGGCAGAACATCCTTTTACTTTCTTCATTAAACTGAAGCCAAAGTCGATGTTGTTTCCATGAATCCTGGAATTTGTAGCACTTAGTGTTTGACTTGATTTCACTACAGCTACTGCTGGGCATTGGGCTAAAGCCATCTACAACGCAAGTATCTGCAGCTGGTACTGCCGATTCACTTTCTACCCGTGAATTAGTAGTAATTTCACTGTTACTAATAGTTTTAACTCGTTTGGCTTCGTTACCGCCACTAAAAAATGAAGATATAGTCTTCTGGCTTCTCTTCATTCTGATTTTATCATTAGACACGCGAAACATACATGTATGCTACGTTCGTTGCGCTGATTAGCAGACGATCTTAGGGAATCTCCCCAATGAACTTGTGCGATTTATGAAGAGAAAATATGATTGTGAGCTTTGATAAAATGAATTTGTGAAATTAGCCTCGTAGGCGCCAATGAAAATATAGATCGGCAGCCTTTGGAAGAAATCGATTGAACAACACTGATTGTTCCTTTATTAATTCTTCTAAGAAGATAATATATTTTGCATAATTTTGATTGGGTCTTCGTCCACACTCAATTTTAATTGGATAATTCTCATCGCGTCGCCACTGATAGAAGAGGCCTCATAAACGCAATTGTTTTTCCGGTAAATTTGTGAAAAAAACTGATTTATAATGAACTCATTTATCACTAAAAGATTGTTATACATGCTAACTAACCGCTAAAGTTTTTAATAAACTGGATTATATTGCTAAAATACGCAAAGATTAGTCTGATAAAGCTTTTAGATTACCGCTAACCATTTTTGGTACCAGTTTTCGCAAAAATGTTACGTGCACAGTTTTGCAGGTAGCAAAGAAAGGTAGGTGCACTGATCAAAATCTACGTGCATCTGTGCATGTATGCACCCGTTATTTCGAACCCTGATGACAAGGCACTACAATGCCACGTAGTAGAATATCAGTGTCCGATTCATATCCATATATTTCATCCATGGAATGAAGTATAATCTCCTCCTCCGATCTCGTTGATTGTGGAAATTTATAAGTTGTACTGCCACCCTCTAAATTTTCTGTCTAAATATAACTGGCCACTCTTCGATTATGATTACTTTAAATCAATTACTTAATGTGTTTTCGTGGGCCTTCATGTGCTTCAATTGTGAAGTCGTTTTCCTTGCAACTCTGTAACCTATAGCAAATGCTACCTCTTGTAAATGCTCAGCATTCAGCCTGTTATGGGTATGGTTATTTGTTTTTCTTGTTTGCATTGGTTTTTGTCTGTGTAGTTAATCCCCCATCTGCTGTGTCAGTTTATGGAATTAATTGTATGTGCGGCTGGCTCATCTGCTCGACACATTAGTCACGGTATAGACGTTATGTTTTGATAAATAAAACCCATGCAAAGCAGGTAATATTGTGCTCACATAGACACGTAATCTGCAGACAAAAGCATCCGCGGAATAATTACGTGAACAACTGTTTCTTATTCTGTGTGTGTGAAATATGTATCTTAATTTTGTAAGTTTAATTGTTCATTGCGGTTGTTAGATTTCTGATATTTTTCAAAGTTAAATCTTAATTCTGACTTCTTAGTTGGTAAGTCTGCTCTAATGTAGTGAATTTGCACAATGTTATGCTTTCTAGCCAAACAAGGAGATGTAAATGAGGCGTTCCATGGTTTTGAAACTCAAAACGATAAAAGTAACATATAGCATTATTATCCTTTGCTTTATCTTTTCCACAGTATTTTTTTTTATTATTGCAAATATAACCTCTGAGAAGTTCTTGAGGAATATCTTGTCCATGTTATCAAGTTTGCAAATGGAAATGACCACTCACGAGGTGAAACAGTCATGAATAGTGTTGGAATGCCAAATTGTGAAACATGATCAATTAAGTACTGATATTGCCATTACCAATATTCACATGAAAAATGTTTTTGTATCTAGTTATTTCGCAGGTGAACAGTTCATTATACGTCCTGATGCAATAGCTTGTGTAACTGTTTTTAAAAAATCCACGATCATAATCACCGAGTTACACATCTAACCACTCAACCAACCACCATCCACAACCTCTGTTTACCTACGCCACCTCTCCGATCCTCATACCATCCTTTCCTTCATTCTACGCGTTCATCCTATCTCTCTTCCACCCATCCTTCCTTATTCATATAGTTGTCCGTACAACTGGCGTTCGTCTAGCCGTCCATCCATCAACCAACCCATCCCGCATATCAGACCACCGGTCCTTCTGTCCAGCTGGATGTTCAACCATCATAGTCGTCGTTCCGCACATCCATCTGTCCACACGTCAAGGACTCTGCCCGTACATCCTTCCTTCTGTCTGTCCGACAGTTCATCAACCCATCCATCCATATGCCCCCCCCCCCCCCCCCCCCGCGGATAAAACCCTGACCACAACCACCCGGTTTACGAGATGTAAGGCCATGTCAAAATAAGGGTGGTAACTCTGTATCCAAAACGTTACATTTGCTGCTCATCATCAACAACAAGTTAACTCCTTTGCCGACAATGATGATGTCACAACGACACAAGAGTTAGGCTAGCTCCTCTATTGCCATGTCAGTCACGTACGTGTATGATATTTTTGTCTCCACCGATGATGCTTAATTACCTGTCGTAAACTCATCCGTGTATGTAGTACCCCTCCTCCTACTCATCATCTGTGTGATCACTCAATCACCAATGATGATTAATAACCGGTGACGTCATCGAAAGCACACCTGTAATTAATGAGGTGCACATGTAACCAGTCAGTTGATTAGATTTTGTTAATAAGCATTAATTACTCGCACCTGAAAAATGAGTGGCAGGTGGCGACATCTACTACATCATGTTAAATTTGATTATTATACCCTCCATTCCTTGCAGCGTCGTGTGGTGAAACAATTTACATGTGTGTATTGGCTGGATTTATAGTCCTCTTCTCTTCGAATTTGTTAATACTAGGTTGTTGCCAAACCAATTGCTGTTGATTATGAGACTTCCATTAAGCTTGCACTGTATGCTAAAGAGCATCCTTGAATGCGTGACGATGGTCAGGCGATGCGGTTATAAGTACGTGGTTTAGGGTAAGTTGTGGGCGATCTTGCGATGCGATTCAACGAGTTGTGGATTCGCTTTTCTGCAATTACTACTAATGGTAGAAAGCCAGGCCGCCGACTAGTCGAATCGCATCGTAAGGTCGACCTAAGCTTGGGTGAATAGGCATCCATCAATTTCAATCTGTCTAGCTTTTAACAAAGGCAGACACATATTTGTCAGACAAAGAATATTTCATGTTTTATATAGTTATGTTTGCCTTTTGCACAGGTGCGTAAAATGGCTACTCGAGAGGATATTGTGAGACAGTGTATATTACGTGAGGAGTATGATATAACTCTTGGTTTACAGCATTTGAAAAGATTTGATGAAACAGCCTACGTAGAAGAAGGAATTACACAGATCTCGGCGTGATTATTAACTTTATCGACGGTTACAGGTGGATGCACCTAAAATGTATCCAGAATCATCTAGTGGTGAAACGAGGAGCTCTACGTTTAATATTAAAACAATTAGATGATGAAGGAGTCGGCATGCGACGACGAAACAGACTAGTACAGTGGAGATATGCGGTACCAGGACCAAATTACATTTGGCATATAGACAGTTACGACAAACTCAAACCATATGGTATTTGTATACATGGCTGAATTGACGTTTTTTCTAGGAAGATTCTATTGTTGGAAGCCGCAATCACAAATAATGACCCATCAGCAATAGGAGGCTACTATATGCGGACTGTCGGAAATAAATGGCTGTCCTGTCCTGTCCGTGTTAGAGGCGATTGTGGTACCGAGAATGGCCACATTGAAGTTTTTGAAACAGTTTTAAGACGCAGTGCAAATCTATGGAACAAGTCAACTGAACGAATGGATAGCTTGGAGAATATTATGAGCTGAGAACAGACAATTTTGGATGGATTTATTTGGGGTACTGAAGGATGAAGATATGTATTCTGGTGATGCACTGGACAAAAACCTCATACAGGCTTGCTTTCTGGGAATAATCCAGGTACGTAATACTTACTTGTCTGCATGTTTGCTTGCTTGCGTGTCTGTTTGTCCATCCGTACGTCCATCTCTTCATGTCGAATTAAAAGACTGTTGCACCATTGTACAAAATAGAGGGACAACCAGACTGAAACAATATCAATGCCACAGCATTGTCAACTCAGTATTTCTTAAGCCTGCCATCGATGTAAGCATATGTGCGTAGGAATATGCGTAGTCTGATATGTGTGAAGTGCATATTTGAATACATCCATATCTGCGTAGATTGAAGACCGATTTCTGTCCGCATATAGGCTACATACCTAAGAGATTCATTGTGCACATGTGTGAAAAATCGCTTCTGAAGCAATTCTTGACGGACATGCCACAAGCATGTGGATGTAGGCGTATTACTTTCCTATGATACAAGCACGTGGATGTAGGCGTATTACTTTCCTATGATTTTGCTTTCATGTACATGCAGATACACATAGGGGAAATCCGTGTAATATGGATCGGCGTGTAATATGGACCGGCGTGTAATATGGACCATGTACGGTTGGCATTCTTGCTTTATAGATGGTAAGACCACTTATGGCCATTTTGATACAATGATCACTGTATGAATAGCTACCTGTAATTTCATTAATCCTGTCTCGTACAACATTTTGTTATCTATCAGAAACATAAATTCCACGATTTAAGACCCGGCCCAGAGTGGGTAATATGGACCACAAGTACTTTTCTATCTTCTGTTATAAGTATCAGGATTAGTTGCGTCCCTGTATGTGGTCATTGTATAACCTTAAAAAAGTGCATGTATGATTGCAGAAGTCAGCACGATTGGGTTCATACACATCGTTTATGACAGGTCCATATTACACGAATCCTCCATGGTCCGCTTTACACACGTAATGTGGACCACTTTTCAAACGCCATTTATTAAATTAAAATTTGACAATATATATTTAGTATCTGCATAGATCTTGCGGAACTTCTGAGTGAATGACATATATTACAATTATGTCCAAATGTTCAATAATAATAATAAAAATAATAGTACATTTGTAATGCGCTAAATCCATGCGATTGTATGCTCTAAGCGCTGACAATAAGGGAGAAATTTAGCATACAGCTTACGGGAAAGCTTCTTTAAATAAGAATGTTTTCAAGTTAGTTTTAAATACGGATAAAGTCAGGGCAGATTTAATATGAGTTGGGAGATTATTCCACTGAGTGGCGGCCACGAATGAAAAGGCTTTATGGCCATAGGTTTTAGTGTTTACTCTGGGAATCTTCAGGAGATTTTGTTCAGAAGATCTTAGGGTTCGTGTAGGTGTGTAACTCTCTAGCAATTCAGATAGGTACGTTTGTGCAGTTTCGGAGACACATTGATATGCTAAACTTAGGATTTCGAAACGGATTCTGTATTCTAGTGGGCGCCAGTGTAAATCTTGAAGAATGGGGGTAATGTGGTCATACTTATTTCTCAGTGATACAATTCGCGCAGCTGTGTTCTGAACTGCCTGAAGCTTGTTAATGGGTATTTTGGAAGCACCTGCGAGAATACCGTTACAATAATCGAGTCTCGACATTACTAGTGATAACACGAGCCGTATTGCCGCTTCACGAGTGATGCACTTCCTAATGTTACCAATGTTTCGCACACCTTGCGAATATGATTTACATGACTTTCCATATTTAATTCAGAATCGAGGAGAACGCCTAAATCTTTTACAACAGTAGCCAATGGAATATTATTAACTCCAACAAGGACGCTACTTAATCCCGTTTTGGAACACCTGGTGGCTGGACCTTCAGTTTTTTCATCGTTAAGCATTAGCATATTCGTTGTCATCCAGGATTTTATGTCAAGGCAACAATCATTACTTGTCTACTGGCTAGATTTGCGATGGGGGCAGATGGAGCAAAACTGTTTATCAGCTGTGTATCATCTGCGTACAAGTGTCGTTTGACATTATGACCCTCAATAACAGATCCTAATTGACGAGTATACAGGCCTAGGATTGAGCCCTGTGGAACACCACTTGTTAGTTCTACTGATGAAGAAAGGGTCCCATTAATATACACAGATTGATACCTATCTGATAAGTATGACTGGAACCATTTCAGTGCAACACCGTTTACACCAATTTCATTTGTGAGCTGAGACAGAAGGATGTGATGATCGATAGTGTCAAACGCTGCGCTACGGTCAAGCAGGATTAGTAGAGACACATTACCGGTATCAACAGCACATCGAATGTCATTAACAACTCGCAATAGGGCTGTCTCGGTACTGTGGCCATGCCTATATGCCGACTGGAATGGTTCATATAGCCTATTAATCGTTAGGTAATCAGAAAATCTATTTGATACTGCCCTTTCAATCAGTTTAGACATAAAGGATAAATTTGATACTGGTCTGTAATTTTTTAGGTTATCAGGATCCAGGCCTACTTTTTTCAGTAAAGGATTGATCAAAGCGCGCTTGAAGCATTTTGGAAAGATACCTGAATCTAGTCTAGAATTGACAAGCCGAGTAATTGTAGGGAGTAGGATGTCGATATATTCAAGGACAATTTTCGTAGGAACAGGGTCCAGTGTGCAATACGTTGGCTTTGATTCTTTCACGAGCTTCAGGACCTCATCCTCTGAGAAACGTTTGAAATGGTCGAGTTTGTTTTGAGTTAATGTATGCTGGTTGTAGCGAACATTGGAGAGAATTACAGACTGATCCAACTTAGTCCGATTGACCTCGATCTTATCTTTGAAAAAGTCCGAAAACGATCTAGCCACCTCTGCAAGATCATCATTGCTAGGGAGCGACGTACTAATTTTCTTCCCTATAAGCACAGACATAGTATTATATAAGGCTTTTGGATTAGATTTGTCCATCTCAATTTTGTCAGTAAAAAACGAGCGTTTTGCCGTAGTAACAAGCATAGTAACAGTATTTCTCGTATTACAATATATCTGACGATGGTCCTCAAGCCGCGTCTCTCCATCTCCTTTCCGCTTGTCGTCTAGCTGCTTTGGCTGCGCTCACCTCTGGTGTAAAGAACCACATGGACTTTGGCCTCTGAGGTAAAGTCTTCAGCTTCTCTGGTGCGTGCTTATTGAGGAGACAAGATAGTTCTTCATTATAGAGGTTGGCCAGCTCCTCACAGCCTGCAGGTGGAGAAACTAACAGACTAGATTGTTCCAGATCATGACGGAACGCTACCTTATCAATTTTCTTGATATTTCAGCAGAGCACGGGATGAGGAGGTGGAACAATTCTGGTTGCATTTAGATGTACTGTTACCAAAAAATGGTCCGACATTTGTAGGTCTTTGACTCGAACATTTTGGACACACGTTTCTGATATACGACTCACAACCCAATCAATGATATGGCCATTTTTGTGGGTAGGCATGCTAACGTGCTGAGAGGATAGTAGATTTAACATCTTTTTAGTATCTGAGTTTTCAGGCTTATCGAAATGAACGTTTGTATCACCCAAGAGAACTAGATTCGCATTTTTCACACAAACTATATCCATTAAACTGGCTATATCACTGTGAAACATTGATGGGGTTAATTTATTTTTCTTCGATGGTGGTGGGCGATATATGCATACAAACCAAACCGATATTTTTCCATGGGTCAGTATGAATTCCAGCACCTCGATTGACTGATATTGTGGGAGTGTATTGATGCAGATTTTAATGTGAAGATAGTTTCTATAGATTACGGCAATGCCACCACCGTGGGACAATCTGGGTGTGTGCTCAAATTCATACCCATCTGGTGTTAAGGATGCGATTTTAGACTCGTCACCTATATCTGCCAGCCAGGTTTCCGTTAGAATTAATATATCTACATTCTCATCGACGATCATTTCAGCAATCTCGTTACATTTATTTTGCGACGATCGGGCGTTCCACAGGCATGTCTTGAGGTTATTTGAGAAAGATCGGGGGTTAACACCTGATTGATCATTGTGGCATTTGGTAATGCTCGTAGTCACAGGAACCCGTTTAGACCGGCCACCTCTACAACCACGCTTCCTCTTGACACGTATACCGTAATTGTCGAGTAGCTGATATGTCTCATTGTCCAGCCTTCGCAATAATCTGTCATTTAGAACTGACTGTTGAATAGTCGTTAATTCAATCACAGCGTACCTAATCATTGCCAAAGAATGGCCTACACAAGTATTAGGCGAATAACAAAAGAGCGAACTGTTCTCAAACGGCCAGTTTTTCACTAATGGCGACCTACTATTATAATCCAATATATTTAGACAGAAACTTTGTGTATGAATTATGGCTAAACCACATATAATAATACACAGAAAATATGACGAGTCGAAAGCCGAATCCCTTATGAACATCATATTCGCAAATTAAACTTTGAAATTTTAAACTTAAACAGTGAAAAGTGTCCAACAATAGTTTGTTTGTTATTGAATTGTGTTGTTATGTGGTCCATGCGCCTTACGCTCGAAAACCACATTTAAAAACTGTTTGCAAGTCATGACCTACATGTGTGACATTTGATCTCAAAATCATAGGAAGTCTCACCATGACCGATATGAACATATATGCCAGACAAGGGACGTCTATCTTCTTGCGTTGCAATTATTGCCCAAAAAAACAAGTTGGTACATATTGTGTGACACCATGACCTAGATGTTTGACACTGATCTCAGAATAAAATTAAGCATATATATGGTGCGTATACTTTCATAATAGTGAACAGAGTTAGTACTTAATTCTATATGACTGGCAAATGTAGCTGAATGAGTTGCGGTATCTTCGTCCCGTAGAGATTCAAAACATAATTCACACAGCCATAAATTTATTTTTGTCGGCTCTGCTTTTGAAAGTGAAGGATCAGCCTGTTCATGAGTATTTCTGACCATGTATCTGTGTTCTGTATCATACCGCCTCCAATCGTGACACTCCTTCAGTTGCGGCAGCCTAGTCCGCGGGAGCTCGCAGAGGTTTATCGGCCATATTGAGTAGGAAAGGTTTGACATCTGAAATGCATAGGGCTATGAGTGGAAATCCCAATGTGGGGATTCTTATGTTTAGCACTCATGCATAGCCACCCCGGGGGCACTGTCGACCCCCTAAATCCATTTTGCTGGTCATGTTTATGTACGAAGATGAATTTTTGCCCAAATGCACTCGAAGATATGCTGATTATAAAATACTGATTCTTAAGTTCGAACTTATAAATTATAAACAGGCATGCTGCCGCAACTGGAGGAGTGCCGCGATTGGAGGAATGCCACGACCAGAGGTGGGTATGATACCAATATTCCTGCATTCGACAATGCAATGCAAAAACATTGCCACCAAGCCCACCCACTACCCCAATTCTTGTCCCTGCTGCATGTATTCCTTCATCCATCCGCCCATCCGTTTATCCACCTGACTCATACTGACTATGAGTGGGACCTTGGCACTTACCGTATAGAGAACTTCATTTTATGATTATTTTGAGTTTCAGAGTGAATTAGATGAGGTGCTTCTGTGTGGAATGCACACAAAATTCGTCCTGTCAGAGGTCAACGGGCAGAACATGGGTGGCCAATTGTAATGTACACGGCACCTCAGCTATTTCATACTAACAATTATCTGTGTGCTTTGGACGTCAAGCTTACAGATGGTTGCTATGAAGAATGTACATTCGTTGATGATAAACTCTGTGGGGACAATGACATCGAGGAGCTAGTCTTATTACTTAAACAAGAGCAGCGTCTTAGTGATCCAGTTAAGCCCTTTGAGGCGGTTAACCTGTATATTTATGTTCGAAATGTTATCAAGGATCATCTTTAACAATATTATAACCTATTGCCGAACTGAAAGTGCTCGCGATCAATACATCCAGTTAATAAATGTGTTGACAATTTTCATTAAATCTTTTATTCCCCCCCCCCCCCACAAGAAGTAAAAAAAAAAAAATATTGTTTGCCATCTCTCAAACGTTTTCTTTCAAACATGTATGTCAACTCTACAAACTCTTCGAATCTATAACCAATGATCCGCATCGTTCTCTTTTATACCCCTCTCAGAGACATGTTTAAACACGTCTGTTTCTATTTTTAGATAGGGAAACCCCATGAGTCATAATTCTATTTATAGCACATTACGTCAGTTTCTATTTATAGCACATGACGTCAGTTTCTATTTTTAGCGCATTACGTCAATTTCTATTTTTAGACACTGGGACTGAAATGTCTCGTCCAATCGTAACCTTCATTACATTCCGTCCGATACCCATTGGTTAATTCATATATTGTTTTCAACCGTAGTAATATTTTTAGCGTATGACATCGCTTCTATTTTTAGATTACCCATTCTTAACTCCCTCAATTCTTCATTTGACCTAAATTCTCATTGGTCCTTTCGAGTTGGGTCTTCGCTGATTGGTTGATTTATTAAATAATCAAGCATCTGACCTACATTTTCCAAATATGGTAATAGCAGTAGACGGAAACGCTGATTGGTCAATGCCCAGCCATTGTAACAGGCCTTGACCAATCAGCGCTTTCTGTCTACTGCTAGTACTACACTACTGACGCCATCGCATAAGCTCAATTGGCCCTTCAACCAGGTGGGATAATTACTCATGCTGCCAACAGGGGCAGGCATGAGTATTGTGATTGGTCCTGTCTGTACGTACGAGTGTGTGTTTGTTTGTTTGTTTGTCAGGCTGTGTGTCTGTCCGGATGATATCTCTGAAGAATGACCAAATCTGACGTATTGGGTTCATATTGAAAATGGGCAGCTCTGGTTTAAAAGTCAAAAGTTCAAATATCTGGGTCACATAAATAAGATAGCCGTGTTAGTCTATGTTAGAATAATCACAAAAGATAAAGGTAGTACCTTTTTAAGACTAACTTTGTTTATTAGAACACACTTTCGCCCAATAAATGTGCTCCATCAGGTACCTTTGTGCGAAAGCTTGTTTATTAGAACACACTTTCGCCCAATAAATGTGCTCCATCAGGTACCTTTGTGCGAAAGCTTGTTTATTAGAACACGCTTTCGCCCAATAAATGTGCTTCATCAGGTACCTTTGTGCGAAAGCTTGTTTCTAACAAACAAAATTAGTCTTAAAAGGTACTACCGTTATCTTTTGTGGTTATAACAGACTGAAAAATCCGTTTTGTGGCATAACGCCACATCGCCAGCTAATTCAATTTGGCTCGCCACATCGCCAGCTAATTCAAAATTCAATTTGGCTCGCCACATCGCCAGCTAATTCAATTTGGCTGGTTGGATTCAGATACCTTCCCACCATCAATGTCGATGATGTGCCTGATGCCGAGATCAAAAGATCAAATATCTAGGTCAAGAGGTCACATAGTACATACTGAAAATCCAGTTTTTATTCCCCTGGTCTGAATAACTGGGGATGTAGAGATCAACATGTCCGCAAATCCTCTGAATAACTGGGGATATAGAGATCAACATGTCCGCAAATCCTACAGTTTATGTCGTATCTTCGTGAAGGTTGGTCATGCCACCAATTGGATGTGAAGATGTACACGTGCTTCTGGTGTGGTTGTTCGACAATAAATAACACAGTTATCCCCCCTTTTCTTCAGGGCGCCTATTTTAGCTGATCGGGCCTGATCTATCTTGTCCATCGTCTGTCATCTGTCTGTCATCTGTCAAACATTCTCTTTAACACCTTGATGGGCTTTGACAAAAAAATTCTGATGGGTCCAGAATTTCTGTTCCGGTTTTAAACATACCTGGTAATTGTGTGAGTTGCCATATCTGGAGAAGTCTGTAACCCTAATTAATCAAACTTTGAACATGGGCAGATTTGGTGGACAAGATGAGCCTAATCTCAAAAGTAAATATTGGGTCAGTAGTTATATATCTAGAGGTACTTGCTTGATAGCTCTTTGGCTATCTTTATTATAAAATGACTTACGCTGAAGCTGGAGGTTGTGTTATTTATTCACGAAGACGTCAGATACTTCATAACAGTTGTGAGTTGTTAATCATCGTTTTCTGCAATTTTGGGAAGTCGGCATTATTAAAAATAGTGTAGGTATTAGTTAAGATGTCTACTGAGTCGTACATATGTTGGTGGTAATCTGGCGCTGTGCCACCCGGCAGCTAATCCACTGCAATCACATAAGAATTTGATGCTGTAGGGAACCTGGTTAATAATAGTCAAATACATATAACCGCATAGCTGTAGAGTAGGATTTCCCATTTTTTACTTTACTGTCTATCGTTAAATCTCACTCTTTCTTCAAGTTGGATATTTATATCCTCAAATTATACGATGATTTGATCTTTTCGATTGCACTTTGTTGCATAAGCGCAATACATTCCTTATTGATTACATTTGTGAATTATCAGTTTTGTGAGATATTTTATCTTGTGATTACTGATTAATGTTTTTCTTATTTCGCGATCCCTCCGTTTGATATTTTGGAATTTTTTTTGCAAATTTTTGCCTAAGGCTTGCTGTTGCAACATACTTTTTATCAGAGGCATCCTCGGAGCATTGTAAACATAGAACAATGCAGTCTTGGTCTCATAGTTTGTGACATACTGGTAGATGTAGATTCTACATCGTTGATGAACGGAGTAGTGAAGAATCTATGAAAATTGTACAAGTGTAATTTGCAAAGGAAATAATGACAGTATCGGGAAATCGGCGAATAATCATAAAGATAGAATTTAAAATCAAGCAAGTATACAAGAGTTTGATAAAATTATGTTTAAAATCTGTTTTATGTAAACTAATGTGAAATTTTCTATCCCCTATTTAGGGGAGTGGATAGAAACACGATATTGCCGGTAGGCCTACCATATAGATCAAATCTGTAAAATTTTATTAGGATATGATAAATTAAAATGCCCATTGAAAACCTAACATTTACCTAATTCTTGCCATGTTGGATGGTGAGTGTCATTTGGGTCGCTATATCGAGATACTCCTCTTCGCTTTGGTCTTGACAATAATACGGTAAACATTCTACAAACCGAAGTAGGCAGGACGCTTTGTGGCAGATAAACTGGCTTATACTAGTTGTGAGTCATAAATAATAATCTATAGGATTGAATGATTTGTCAAAAGTACTTTGGCTATCTTTATTATAAAATGACACCTCGAAGCGCGAGGTTGTATGCTGTTTATTCAAGAATGCGCTGAAAACTCCAGAACATATGTGAGTCATAAATAATAATCTATAGGATTAACCGATTTGTCAAAAGTACGTTGGCTATCTTTATTATAAAATAACTTACCATGATGCTGGAGGTTGTGTGCTGTTTATTCAAGAACAGGCTGGAAACTCCAGAACATAAATAATAATATATAGTATTGACCGATTTGTCAAAAGCACTTTGGCTATCTTTATTAGCTGCAGGTTGTGTGCTGTTTATTCAAGAACACGCTGGAAACTCCAGAACATATGTGAGTCGTAAATAATAATCTATAGTATTGACCGATTTGTCAAAAGCACTTTGGCTGTCTTTATTATAAAAGGACTTACCTTGAAGCTGGAGGTTGTGTGCTGTTTATTCAAGAACACGCTGGAAACTCCAGAATATATGTGAGTCATATATAATAATCTATAGGATTGACCGATTTGTCAAAAGCACTTTGGCTATCTTTATTATAAAATGACTTACGTTTAAGCTGGAGGTTGTGTGTTATTTATTCACGAAGACGTCAGATACTTCATAACAATTGGAAGTTGTTAATCAATGTTTTCTGCAATTTTGGGAAGTCAGCATTATTAAAAATAGTGTATATATTAGCTAAGATGTCTACTGAGTCACACACATATATTGGTGGTAATCTGGCGCCATGCCAGCCAGCAGCTGATCCACTGCAATCACATAAGAATTTGATGTGGTAAGGAACCATGTTAATAATAATAATAGTCAAATACGTATAACCTCAAACTGATATGATCATTTATTAAAATACAGGCCACAGGCCGCGCACTCACTCTAGCTCCATTAACATGTATGCTATAGACTGGTGTACATTGCACGACTCAGCACCACCATCACGTGTACCCGATGCCCTCTAGGCTAGAGGTATTCAATGTACCCAGTACATAAAAGAAAGGAAATATCTATTATTAGCATGATGCTACCGGGCATGTAATTATTTAATTAATAAATGTATAGAGTGGCGCCACGCTGCCCCTGTGGTTAATAATAGTTAAATACGGAGTATGATTTCCCATTGTTTACTTTACTGTCTATCGCATAAGCGCACTGAATTCCTTATTGATTACATATGTGAATTATCAGTTTTGTGAAATTTTATCTCATGATTACTGATTAATGCTTTTCTTATTCCAAGATACCTCCATTTGATACTTTGATTTAGTAATTTTTTTGCTTACGCCTTGCTGTCGCAACATACTTTTTTTTATCAGTGGCACCCTCGGAGCACTGTAAACATAGAACAACGCTTTGTGGCATACTAGTAGATGTAGATTCTACATCATTGATGAGCGGAGTAGTGAAGAATCTATGAAAATTGTACAAGTGTAATTTCCAAAGGCAATAATGACAGTATCGCGAAATTGGCGAATAATCATAAACATAGAATTTAAAATCAAGCAAGTATACATGAGTTTGATAAAATTATGTTTAAAATCTGTTTTATATATACTAATGTGACATTTTCTATCCCCTATTTTAGGCTAGTGGATAGAAACACGATATTGCCGGTAGGCCTACCATATAGATCAAATCTGTAAAATTATATTGATAAATCTTTGATAAATTAAAATGCCCCATTGAAAACCTAACATTTACCTAATTCTTACCATGTTGGATGGTGAGTGTCATTTGGGTCACTATATCGAGATACTCGTCTTCGCTATGGTCTTGACAATAATAAGGTAAACACGCTATAAATGGAGGTAGGCAGGAAGCTTTGTCAGAAATGTCAAACAATTGGCAGAGTGACAGACACACTGATGGACAGACAGATAAACTGGCTTATACTAGTTGCGAGTCATGAATAATAATCTATAGGATTGAATGATTTGTTAAAAGCACTTTGGCTATCTTTATTATAAAATGACTTACCTTGAGGCTCGAGTTTGAGTGTTATTTATTCGGGGTAAGTCCAACAGCCCACGAGTCCGACAGCCCACGGGTCCAAGAGCAAGGTTTTTTTATGCGATAGGTGTATGTATAGGGTGATCCGGATTCATGTACAAAATTCAGATCCTGATCCGGATTTGCATACTAAAATGCGGATCCGGACTGAATTTCAGTACCATTTATAAGTCATATTAATCAATCCATTCACCCATCCTTCCATCTACCCACCTCCATCCATCCATCCGCCTGTCTGTCCCTCCATCCATCCATCCATCCATCCGTCCATCAAGGCCAGGTGTATGACTTGATTAGGATTGGCTATGCGTTAGCTATGCCTTGGATGCATGCCTTAAGTAGGCCTTTGCTGCGCCTTGTGTAGGTCTTTACTAGGCCATAGATTGGCCGTACCTAGGTTTTAGCGAGACCTTGGGTAGTTGCTCAATGTCCTCTATAGGCCATGGGTAGGCATGGCAAGACCTTAGCTATGCCTTGATTAGGCCTTAGCTATGCAGGAACCAGACTTTGGCATGTTCTGTATGCCTTGCATAGGTCCTAGCTAGGCCGTGATCGTCCTTAGCTGCAGCGTGTGTAGGTATTGGCAAGGCATTGGGTAACCTTGGCTAGACCGTATGTAGTCCTTGGTTACGCCGTGGACAGGTTCTCTGGTCCTTACATGGGTTTCTAGTAGGCATCAGATAGGCCTTGGGTATGTTCTCTAGCGATTTCCCAGGTCATGGGTAGGACATTACTTAGGCATTGATAGGCCTTGGTTATGCATTTGCTAGACTAGGCTTTGCCTTGGATCGAGCTTATCTATCCATTGGGTAGGCTTGGCTATGTCTTTTGGATGCCTTTCTTAGTCCTTAGCTAAGTCTCGGGTAAGCCATAGATAGCCATTGGGTAGTCTCTTCTGGTCCTTAGCTAGGCTTTGTGTAGGCTTCACTACTAAGGCTTGGATAGGCTTTTGTCTACGCTTTAGCTAGGGCCTGTGACAGTCTTAGATTAGGCCTTAGCTAGGCTTCTGCCATGTTCTCTAGGCCTTAGGTGGCTTCCATAAGCTATGGCTAGGAATTGCTAGGCCTGGGTAGCCAAGCCATAGCTAAGGCAATGTTAAGGTCTACCCAAAACCCAGGGGAGACTACAGAAGGCATGGCTAATGGTAGCAAAGGCTTACCAAAGCGTAGCTAAAGTCTGATATAAGGTCTACTTAACGCCTACCTAAGGCCTGGCTAAAGCCTACCTAAGGCCTGGCTAAAGCCTACATACGGCCAAATACCTACACAACAATGCCTACACAATGCCTAGCTAAGGACCATGAGAGACTACAAAACTTACCAGAGTTATACTTAAGGCCCAGCAGCGACTACGCGGTGCATAGTCGTCAATGCCTAGCGAAGCCTACACAAGTTCTAGCTAGGGACCAATGGCCAGCTAAGGCTTACCCGAGACATAGCTAACGACTAGGGAAGCCTACCCAATGACTAGCTAAGGCATACCAAATGCATAGCTAAGACGTGTACCCAAGGCAAAGCTAAGGCACAGAAGATAATTTCCAGCGCCTAGCAAAGGCTTACACGATGCATAACCAAGGCTAGGAAATGGCTAGAGAATCTATCCAAGGTCTATCTAATGCCTAAGCAAGGCCCACCCGAGGCCAAAGTATGGACTAGAGAACCTAGCCAAGGCCAAGCTAATTCCTAGCTAAAGCCTAACAAATCGCTAGCTAAGGTCTACCCAAGGCCTAGCGGGTCAATCTATGGCCTAGCTAAGACCTACACAAACCGTAGCTAACGCCTAGCCAAAGCCTCGCTAATACCTTACTACGGTCTAGCTAACGTCTACGTATTACCCATTGAAGACTTATTTAAGGCCTAAGGAAACCGACACAAGACATAGCTAGCAAAGGCCTAACGTCTGTCTAAGGCATAGCCAAGCCTACACAGTGCCTACCTATCACCTATCTAAGACCCACACAATCCCTAGATAAGACGTAGCCATACATATGGTCTTGCGAATCCTACTCAAGGCCTGGCTAAGACCAATGGGAGACTACACAAGGTCTACCTAAGGCATACCGTAGCCCCTACCTAGGGTCTAGCCAAAGACCAGAAGAGACTACCAATGTCTATCTAAGGCTTACCTGAGACATAGTTAAAGACTAGGGAAACCTAACCAAGGACTACAAAGGCTTTTTGGCTCCAAAAGGCCTAGCCAAGCCTGCCTAATGCATAGATAAGATCTCCCCAAGACAAGGCTAAGGCCGAGAAAAGACTACTCACCTATTAAAGGCTTGCACAATGCATAATTAGGGCTTAGAGAACCTTCCAATGCCCTAAAATGCCTAGCTAAGACCTACCCACGGCATAGGAAATGGCTAGGGAGCCTACCTAGGTCCTACCGGCGGCGTAGCTAAGGTCTACCCAAGCCCTATGAAAGGCATTGAGGACATGCGCAAGACCTAGCTAATGCCTAGGCAAGACCTAGCTAATGCCTAGGCAAGACCTACACAAGGCACAGATATGGCCTTCCCAATGCCTAACAAATGACGATCCACGCCTACCCATGTCATAGGAAAGGCCTGGAAATCTACCCAAGGACTAGCTGGTGTCAAGGCAAGGTCTACTACGGTCTAGCTAACACATACACAAGCACTAACTAAGGACTAACCAATCCTACATAAGCACTATATGAAACCCCAGACACTGTAAAAGTGTAATAAAGATGTACATACCTAACAAGCATCTGTTGAAAGACGATTCACAGACCAAGAAGTCATCAAGATAGGCCACAATATTGAAGCCCTTCTTGGCCATCATGCAGCGTACATCTTGGGAGATGGTGAAAAATGTCTGGTGCTGCCCTAGCTCCAAAGCATAATTTTGTTTCATAAAAATATTGGGTACCTAATCCCATAACCTTTTGACTGTGGAGGAAGATTGGGACTGAACGATAGGCAGATTTTATATCAACTTTGGCCAAGTAACAGCCATGCGTCACTAGTTTAGCTGCATCATCGACGGACTGAAAGCGTTGTTTTTCTAAGCCATGTACATAGTCATTGACTAGCCACAGATCCTGATGCCCCTGTCAGATTTGGGTATGATCCCCAATGGACTAACAGTAAGAGGTGTAGAGACCGGGACATAATTCCCATTTTCCACCTCTAGGGTCTGACGGGTGGCTTCATGGAAGAGGGGACTATTTATTGAGACTGAAGGGTGTTTTTTAAGCTCAGCCGGAGTTGGATAAGAATCTGTGTTTATGATATGGAAGCCCTCATTGATTCCTAGGAGAATGAAGTCTCGGTCTGAATCATCTTTCAATTCTTTTTTCCCACACTGCTGAGTATAGGCTGTGAGACACCTTACCTGAGTTCTTGTGATTAACGACTACATGTTTTTTGTGAGCAACCAGGAACTGCACACACATGTGCAAACCTACATGGCACTAGCTTACATCCTCTGAGAATTGTACATTCTACAAATTTTGCCGCCCTGTTGGGAGTGAGAGGCCAGATTTGACTTTACCTGAGGGCCCTGTGGACGAGGTCCATTATGCCTAGGCCCCTGGTGGTGGTGGGTTTGGCATGGACGTGGTCTGATTCTCGGCTTCAAGTAGACCATTTGTGTGTTTGGGACATCAGTGCGCCATCTAAAGTTGTGTAGGTGCTGAAGCCTACAGTATTCCTGGTCATAAAAGCGCACTGATGCCTGCTCGTATGCTGATAATAAGTGGTGCATTGTCGTATAAGACAGGTAATCCATGATTGCCCCCCTACCCTAGGGAACCCTCTTGCAATAACTTGTTAAGGATTGGCAAGTTGGCCAAGGACCACTGGTTCTGGGTCACATTCTCTAATTTTGGTTTGACGGGTCCTGACTTATAGACAATCTGCCCCCCCCCCCCTCAAACCCTGAAATCACCTCATTTACACTACCGCCGGATATATTTACGTAGTCTGCTATATCAAGGTGTGATGGGGTTTGTGCCCTTTGAGGAGTCATAGACCTGAAATAGATTTTGGGGGCCTACCAAGATATAATATCATTTGCATTATGATTAATACCTGATGTTATCTCGCCTCCTAGCGTCGTCTGGAATGTTGGTGGGCCAGGCTTTGCATCATGCTGGTGGTGCTGCAACAGGTTGACAAAGTCTCTAAGGTTGTCATCTTCTGGCATCGTGTTGGAGGTTGGTCTTCGCTGGTTCTGTGCTGGTGGAGGTGGTCTCGTTGGATGCTGATCATTCTGTCTATCGCTGGGGAATGTCTGACTTATGGCCATCAAAATAAGTTTAACTTGTCCTATTGGGATGTCCTTCTCCACGAGAGATAATGCTTCCATAGAGCTAAAGCTTAACTCCAGTAGCTGTGTCATCATACTGTCATTGATGCGTTTATGTTGGCCCCATATACGTACACGCTCTTCGTCCGAGAGCGATCTGCAGCCACCTGCACTGTTGTCATCATTTAAGTTGATAGCCATTGTCTGTCGAATCAATGTTGTTTAAATTGCGTCTTTATCGAGAAATGACCATCTATCATTTATTGACTACGTGGGGCCGAATAAAATCTGCACATCTCCATGGTCTCCTCCGGTTCACATAATATACAGCCCCTACAGAATGTGGCAGTCGAATTGTGCGATTCGCATTCTTGCATATATGTCGCTAAACGTTCTTCTTCAGCTAATGTCAGAACATACGACTGCAGAATTCTGTACAAAAATTTAATGTCCACCATTTTAAGTATTTATTTGCAAAGTTAATCTAAACGGTATTAAACTTTTATCACTTGAGGGTTTGCACTACCGGGATTAAAACTGTGATAACTGAAAAACGAACTTATCTTCAACTACTGAGAATAAGACCATTGTTCGTGTTTCCAAGTAAAAAATGTGCGGTAACCGGATTAATAATTTACTGCAAAGGCCAGAGGTTGCGAATGCACAATGACGAGATGTAAGCCAAACAACTTATTTTAAGGGTGGAAATGGAGCGACTCCATTGGCTGACTATTCAAACCCAGCGGTGGTGAACTGGCACGTGCATCCTGAGTGTGTCCAATCCACCCCGGTCGTTGGGACAGATTGACCACTGACCAATGGGAGCACGCCTGGCCATGGTGACATCGTGCTGGTGTGGCGAGGCAGGAATTATCCCTCCAGACAGCCAAGTGTTTTCACAGGTGTCTTCTGAAGACAAAGGCTCAGATGGACACTTCCTGTCTCGCTTACGCAACCCTGTCTCACCACAGCTGGAGAAAGCGATAAGAAACCCCACCTGCCCCTGTCATTAATGCTCATTAACAATATTAATGTTTCCATTGAACAAGACATTTACCTAATTCTTGCCATGCTGGACGGTGGGTGTCATTTGGTTCGCTGTATCCTCTTCACTACGGGCTTGACAATAATAAGGTAGACACGTGAAAGACGGAGGTAAGCAGGAAGCTTTGTAAAAAATTTGGCAGAGTAACAGACCGACTGACGGACAGACAGACCAATGGACAGACAGATAAACTGGTTATACTAGTTGCGAGTCATAAATAATAATCTATTGGATTGAATAATTTGTCCAAAGCACTGACTATCTGTATTATAAAATGACTTACCTTGAAGCTAGAGTTTGTGTGTTGTTTATTCACGTACATGTTAGAAACTTCATAACAAATGTGAGATAACCGTTTGAAATGTTTTTAATCATCTTTTTTCTGCAATTTTGGGAGTCATCATTATTAAAAATAGTGTATGTATTAGTTAAGATGTCTACTGAGTCACACATATATTGGTGAACTCAAATGGTTAATGAGGCATATTCTTTAAAAGTAAAAGTTGATGGACAGATGGCGATGAGCAAGTGAGATAAAGACAACATAAAAACGTGATTGTGATTTCATTTATATTATCAAAAACATTGTGAACGTACCAGTTTCATTTGAAATGACATATCATAATATACTATTTTTGATCACTTACAATTGCAATGAATATCGCTGTAAACCGGCCTGTCATTCCAGTGATGCATTAAAAAATAACCTTTTGATATAAAGGTTGACAGTAGTTAATGATATATAAATTAGTTATTGCATATACATATATTAATGTTCATTTCATCATTTACAATATAGTATTAAATTTGTGAGCTAAAAAAGTATCATTGACAATGTGAGAAATATTATGTTAAATATTTTGATGCTATTTTGACTGCTAGCTGTGAACAGGTTCATGTGAAATTAGTTTCAAAATATTTGGTCAACAAAACTAATATTTGCCTGGTTAATGCGCATTTGTAGGCCCAAAGCTTTTTTTTTCATTTGCCAAGTCAATGGCTGGCTGAATTATTGTAATGCCCGTTTTTCCTGTTCTGATATGAAAGCGTTATTAATCAGTGTTATGATCATGAGTGATTTGCAACCTGTTTTAAAAGCTCTGGATGTCGTTATTCCCTGCTGATCTTGGTCAGTATCCTTGCTTCAACAGTTTCCCAACCTAAAATCCTTGCTCATGTCATGACAGGTGAACTATATGAGCGTGTTGACTTTGAGATTATTTAACTTCAAACCTTAAAGAGTTAAGCCCCCACCCACATTTAGACACAGTTGCCGGATGATATGGAACTTGTATTCAGTATCTTATCTGACCATTCATGACTTACTCATTAACCAATTGTCATTTGATTTTTAATTTTTCATACAGGCCAATACAAGAGAACGTTTTGAAAATGTACAGCTGAAATAACTTGCTCAGTTATGGAGCCATCCATTTCATACAGGGGCGGATTAAGGTTACATGGGGCCCCTGGCTGGAGCTCAAACAGGGGCCCTTTCGTCAAGATAAATACTAGTGTAAGTAAACAAGAAATTCTATTGAATTGAAATTTTGTAAATATATTGAATTTCATCCACATACCTTATTATTACATTGGTCGTTTACAAACTTTTCTCATGGCGAAGCCATCAATAATATCAGTGAACTTCAGTGAGTTTACAATTTCACTTTCAATACTCATAAGAGAGAGCAGACTGAGTCTGTGTTGTCCCATGCAACTTCTAACTTCATTTTTTATTCTTTTCAACTTTGAAATTGATCGTTCTCCACTGCAGTTCGATGTCATCATGGAGAGATAGATGCATAGTGCGATGTGGACATTTGGAAAGCTTTGTGTGCACATGAACTCATTCAACAGTAACAGCATTTTCAGCTCTGTGCTTGTGTGTTGTACTTCTTTATGCTCATGTCCACTGACAGTCTTGAACATATCTGAGAATTGGACTAATTCAGAAGGAAAGCCGTCTTCAAAATTCAAAATCATTTGAATATTCTTCCATTAACTTATTTGCTGCCCTTCGGATGCCATCATTGCTGAGCTCCGTTAGGGTGGAAAGAAAACCAAATTTATCCTGGATGTCCTTGTACGCATCTAAACGATGTTGGAGAGATGAAGATAGTTTGTCAATGATGACAAGAAATACTTTTGAATTTTTCTCTTGGTGAAATTACTGTTTTGGCTGATGGACCGTCATCAAACTGGCGTTTTCTCTTCTGTGGTCGTTTTAATGATTCTTTGTACTCTGACGACATCATCTTTCCTTTTTCTTCGAAGCATTCAAATTCAGCACGCTGACTTTTGACAAATTCAAGGCGCTATTTCAACAAATGAACTGCTGAATTCAAAGACAGTCCACTCTCTTGAAGGGATAGACTCGTTTTCTGAAATCTTTCTAAAATTGTGTCCCACATTTCAAGTAAGATGGCGACTTCCAGTTGTTGAATTCTCTTGAGAAGTCCTTCTGCTTCAAGTCTGCTGTCTTGTGACTGATTGTCATCATTTGCCAATTCTTCCAGTGCTGAAATAGTCTCATGATAGCCTATGTTTACAGACCTTACAGCATCATGTCGGGCTGACCATCTTGTGTCAAACAATGCCTTGCTAACGGGTAACCCTTTCAGGTGTTCATGATGTACCTGCCAACGATGGGTAGATGCAGCAAGCCACGCATATAGGCTTTGCAGAAGAGCAAAAAATGCGTCCGCAGCAGGACAGCCTTCGGCTGCACTTTTTCCAACTAAATTAAGGGAATGTGCTGTGCACGGAACATTATGAGCAACACTGCACTTCTCACGAATGAAAGCCTGGACGCCCTTGTACTTCCCGCTCATATCTGGCCACGGCAATCTTGAATGTTTATGCCATTTTCTTCCAGGAAATAAGAATAATTTGGGCGATTTCTGATCCGGTGTGGGAAAACATTGGTATGAACTGTATAAATCGTTCAACAAGGCCAGAATGTAGAACATAGCGGACAATCACTGTTAGCTGGTCCACATGCATGATATCTGGCGTGGAGTCTACAGAAATTGAGAAGTACTTTGCGGATTTGATTTCATCAACAATCACAGACAATACATTTTGACCCATAAGCTCGATCACCTCTTCACAGATAGTTGAAGACAGATAAGGTGTGTGTGTGTCCACGTCCCTTGTTCGCATGCTTAGAGATATGTTCAGCAAGAAATGTGTCATACTGACTCAGTAGTTCAAGAATTCCAAGGTAGTTGTCGTTGCTCGATGAGCCTATCGGTTCGAATACAAAGAAATTGTACAACGCTAACTATTCTTTGAATAACTTGTTTCCAATATTGGATTTCACTTTCATAACACTTTACCAGATCAGAGTCGATTTGACTAGATGATTTCCGAGCACATAGTGCTGCCATTGCATCAAGATGTTGCTTAGAGTTTTCATGGCTTGAAAGCAATTCATGAGCATGTTTCCAATCATTGAACCCACTTGTTAGCTTACTCATCGTAGGTGACATCAACTTGCATACAAAGCAATACACGTGGCCACTGGTTTTTAAATAGCATAACCAGTTTCTGTCAAACTGTTCCCCTGTCCATGCATGAACACGTGTAAACAATGCTAAAGTACAATGCCAGCGTTGTGACTCTTTCTCTAGCTGCACCACTGATTCCTGAAAGCCGCCATCTTTATGTTGACATGAAGATGAACCATGATGAATCCAGTAATTTAGCTGGTTTTCAGAGAGTTTTTCTGGCCAAAGATGGAGATCGTCAATGACAACATCGTCCACAACAGGTTTTGGTGAAGTAGTCGTGATTGCAGTCTCCACTTCAGTGTCTGTCTTTTCCTCTTTTGTCTTACAAAATAAGACGTATTGTTGAATATTTTGAACATAAGTGGATTGAAAGAGATTTCTTCCAAAGCAATTATGTTCAAAATACTCAACAGGAAATTTCTCACATTGTGTTCAAAATTGTGCAGCCAAACATGTTTCTGTTTTTGGTGTGGGACCATTCCAACCTGTTGATGAACTGTACTGTAGACAGTTGCGTAGGTTCGGATTGCCTGCATTTCGGGAGGTAGACCCACATGTGACTCGGACTGTGAGGTACTGCCCACCACAAAAATAACAAGGTTTGTCTAACGCGTTGTGCTGCTCTTTCGCTGACTGGGCTTACATGATTGTGAACGATGACGATTGCGCTGCGGCTGATTTTAACGACTGAGTCTTCTGGTATGTGGTTTGTTTGTACTTATTTCATGAGATTGTGGGTTGTCTTGGTCGATTTTGTGAACGTACGATTTACTAGGATTATTTTCAACTGTATTAGCATGTCGTTCACTGACTTCTAGTGCACGTCCAACATCTAATAGTTCAGTTAATTTAAGATTCTCATGTAACGCTCTTCGACGTAACCTTTGTGATTCACAATTTAAAATTATTTGTGCTGCCATCTCTTTGTCAGTGTCTGCAAAGTCACAACTTTTGCTGAGCTGGCGTAGTGTAGTGTGATAACTATCTAGTGTTTCACCTTCATTCTGCTTTGCTTGTCTAAAATTACATACTTCAAATGCAGGGTTTACTTTTGGTGTCGTCGTCCGTTCCCGTGTCTACAAGTGTGTCAAAAATATCATCAACAGCAGGGCCAGCATAATGGAGAAGTAGGGCCCCTTTTTCTCTTATTCTCGTTTATATCCATAGCTACCATTAAACGCTCCAAACGTGTTAACCATTTTTTCCACCTTGGACCAGCATTACCCCCCTTCCTCATGTACATCAAATTGATCAAAACACGGAAGTCCCGATGCCATGGTGTGAGTGTTTGTTATTCAAAGACACATGTAGATTTACAGGGTTTTGCATTGACGAAAATGGTTGTTTTTCAGAATGTTTGTATTTTAATATTGTTTTCCTGATTACCGACTTTGGCACTGTTTTTCCTCGTCGCCAGACTATGATGTCTTGATGTTTAAAGACGTTTGATACAGATTCAGGACAGATATCGAGTGTTTGTATTTTGTTGGCACGATCGATACGGCGAATACAGTAATTTGACAGCTGACCGTGTTGCCAGAGTGTTATATAATTAAAGCTGAACTGTTACTTTAAATAAGAATGTTACACCCGGCTTATCCTTGTGCGTGTTCTAGCGCGTCCGGTATGCCAGGGAAACATAACAGTCAGTCTGAAAAATAAATAACAAGGTCATTAATCAGGGCTTGAAAACAAAGGGCCTAGTTTGTGAAATCGTTGCCCCCACCCACAAATTACAGGAACCGTCACAACTATGAAAATTGCAGACATCCAGCTTAGGTTACAAACAACTGCAGGCCCTATGGTTCATTATTGTAATTGTGACATTTTAATCAGTCAGTAAAGCATTTTATAACATAACACAGCATTGAGGAAAATAAAATTGCAAGATGGTATTGTTTCTTTCCTGACTTCGTTTCCATAGAACATGTACAATGAACCCTGACATATTGCATTTTATTCCATAACCAGCAACACACACGCACTGTTACGTCAAAAACAAACAAGAGCAATACAATTTCATGTATGCCCCCTGTAGTTTCCAACTGAGATATTGCACAACATCTTATTGGACGAACAGTGATATGGGTCAATTAGAACCATTCAAATTTCAAGTATCACATGTGTTTGGTTGGACCAGCTTAGTGCCATGATTACTACGAAGTTTGCGCTATGGTGTAATTTAAATTCCTGATAATTATTACTTTTTTTAAAAATTTAAAGAAATTTTCGAGTTTAGAATTAATTTTATCTTTGAAAACGGTGGTTGTGGAATAATTACAAAACTGACCTTGAGGTGCATACTCAAATAACATTATTGGATGCTCGCCCTTGTATTGTGGCCTCATCACTTGAACATCTGTGTCTCGTGTTGAGGCCACAATCCTCGGGTGAACGTCCAATAATGTTATGAGTACATGCACCTCGAGACCAGTTTTATATAGTATTTAGTATGTTCTGAAAATATCAGGTTGTCTTCTAGATTCTCAGTTGATTTACTCAGGCCTGGTTGTGGAGATGTGGGTCTGGTTAATGGTGCAGGTTGATTTGGTGATAGCCTCTGTATACGTTTAGATCGCCTGACATTCTGAAAAAGTACAAAGCAACAGTTAGATTCACAAACAAAAACGGACTAAAACATGTGGAGTTGGTTCAAGGCAGATGTGCGTTGCCTAGGTCCAGCAGCCAAGAGATTACCAAGAGTGACGCAATCAACATCCATTCATAGGCCTAATAGAATCGTTGTTTCATTAGCCCCCGCCATGTGGTCTAGTATAACGACCAGGAACCAGTGAAGGATGCAATCATACAAATTTTACACAGGCTGAAAGCTTCCTGGTAATTCTTCTGTGGCCATTGGATTGGTTACGGTTTTTTCTGCAGAGGCTTCCAGCTTCCGTTTCGCCCTTGTCTTCTGCATCGAGGCACGCCCCTTCTGTTGCCGTTTTTCAACCTCATCTGGCGGGAGAACACGTGTTGGCTTATAATACTTCTGAACTTACTTGTTACTTGTTCTGTAAATCCCTCCTCTCTGTTCTAGGAGAACCACCAGCCGGCACTAAGTTCCTAGCTGATGTAAAGCGTGGTCAAACGCTTTTGAAGCATCCATGAATGTAATAAGCAGTGGCAACGCACTATCTTTTGCCTCAGCTAAGCATTCAGTAAGCAAGAAGGCTGCATGAGTAGAAGAGCATCTATTGGTGAATCCAAATTGCAGCTTGTTTTGTTCTGGGCCCAAGACTGCCCGTGACCGTTTCAGAAGTTCTTTCTCCAGCAACTTGCTTAAAAGGGATGTAACCGTAATACGCCTGTAGCTGTCTGGATTGTTTGCTGGTTTTCCTTTCTTCAAGATTGGTGACACGATGCCCATTTTCATACCATCTGGAATCGTCCCCCGTTTCAGTATTCCGTTAATTAGACCTGTGATGACACTTATTACTTCCTCAGAGGCAAACTTCACATGCTCCGCCGATAGGCCAAATGAGTCTGCAGCTTTACCATTTTTCATTGAATCAATATGTCTCTTTGTGTCAGCTTCTGTGAGAAGTTGAACAGCATTTTCGTTTGATGGCAACGAGCTAAGGAGAGCATGGATCATGTTAGCAGAGTTGTTTGCGTCTTCACTGAAACTAGGATGATGCTTGGCAGTAGCCAAATCCTCAAAATAGTTGGCCCATCCTTCAGTTTCTGATATGCTTGAAGAGAACTGCTTGAAGTCGATGGCTGACATTTTTGATGCTCTGCTACCAGGTCGATGTTTACGTACAAGTTTAAACATGGATTGTTTGCCATGTGTTGACATGTAAATGATAGCACTGTGAAGATTGTTACGCAAGTCAGCTGACAATTGGCGTTGAGCATGACGTAGGGCTTGTTTAGCGCGCATCCTGTTATTAGTTAATTGGTTGACTGTCTGTAGGACGGCCTCCCTTCTTCCAGGCCCAGTGCGCAACTTTCGCTTTAGAGACTAGCGGTTTTAGTGCCGAGTTCCATTTAGTTTGTTGTCCTACGGCGAGGAGGTTTAGCATATGTAGGATCACACTGAAGAGCGAATAGAGTTAGTGGCTTGAAGTATGATATCTGGAGAAGTGTCTGTCGGGCAGTCCTTTGCGACCTTGGTAAGTCTGGTCTTAGTCAATGACTTATAACGCTCCAGATTTGCTTTCGACCAATTAACGCATGGTTGCGGAGGGCAGTTTATCTTCTTTACCCTCCCTGGGAGTATTGTTAGTGATAAGGTTGCAGTGACTGAGTCGTGTGCACTCTGGTTAATAACGTTTCTTGTGTCAACTACAATATCTGTGATTATTGTTTCTTGATCCGTCGGTTCAATGAAGTGGTCAATATGGGATGTAATGTTCCCTGAAAAGTGGTAATATGTTGGGCAATCTGTGGTTTTATCAGACACTGAAGGCTGCAGAAGTGCAGAATTCCTTAAAAAGTACATCATTGTTTGAAGTTTTCTCTCTATTTATGTCTGCATTTACATCGCCTGTCCATAGAATATGGCTGTCCTCTCTGTACTGTTCTCGAATTTCAAAAACTTCATCCAAGATGCTTTTATAGTTGTGTTGGTCTGAAGAGCCTTGGGAAGGCAGATAGGTGTTAATGAGAATAAGGGTGTTTCCTCTGTACTTATGCGTATTGCTAGGACTCTGTTACTGCCAACCGGTAATACTTCAATTTTCCTTGACAGATCTTTATGCCAGATGACTGCAACCCCGCCTTTACGAGGGAGGTAGAGGGTCATCATCGTCTGAACACTTTATGGCTGCTTCATGTGATGGAAATGCTTTGTAAATATGATCTGCTTGGTAGTTAAAGAGCCAATGTGAGAGTGTGTAGTGTCTAGTCGTTTCTGTGGGGTGGTGGTTTGTCTGTCCCCTGAGGAGACTCTAAAAAATTAATGTTACTTGGAGCCGGTGAGACTTGCTGCTGGTTGTTATCTAGCGAGGCTTGTTCACTGCAATATTGTTTATCTGCGGATGATTGGTTAGATATTTGGCGAGGTTGTTCTTTCTGACTCATTATTATTGTCAAAACGCAGGCGCTGACCATTCGTCTGTCGGAGTTAGAGGAGGAAGAATCTCTGATTTATTGGTCTGATTATTTGTGGCTATGACTCTGGAGGTTATGTCTTGGTTTTGATGACTTTCTGGCAGAGCTTGACTTTCGCTCGTTATATTTACAGCTACTGGTTTGACTACTATGCGACAGTTGGAAGCTGCATCCTGTAGCCCGTTGCTAGGCACTGGCTGAGATTCATTCTGGTAGAGTTTGCATGTGGGATCGGACAGTGTCAATGGCAATGATGGTTTGTTCAAATCCTGCTGTCTAGTTTGATTCTGGTGTGAGACTTCCGAAGTTACCCTCCTGTTGGCTACGCATAGCACTATGGTTGTTAGGTTTCTGCAGTTGCATAGTACTGTTAGTGACATTTGCGATCAGAGCGGTAGTTAATGTTGTCAGTGACGTGACCAGGGTGGGTGTCCATATGACCTGAATGAGATGGTACATTAGGTTGACTCATATAGTGGTTTTGGTGACAGCATGGTGGGATAGGTGGCCATGGTGGAAAGCTCTGGTATCCAGCTGGTGCTGGTGGCTGAGGTGATGGAAAGCTCTGGTACCCCGCTGCTAGAGGCGGCTGAGATTGTGGAAAATTCCGGTATCCAGCTGCTGGGGGTGGTGCCGGAGGAAAGTCAAGATGTGGTGGCTGAGGTGGTGAAAAACACTGGAAGCCTGATGCTGTAGGTAACCATGGTGGACACATATAGCCGTATGGAGAATAAGGTGTCTGAGATAGGTGTCTGAGATGGAGCATTTGCCGAGGTTTGTATGTCATTTTGAGACAGCACTAAGTTTTAGTAGGTGGTTCTCTTCTGACAGAGTGTTAATCGTTACTGACTAGTGACATAAGTTCTTCAAGGCGGGATGATTGCTCACTGAATTCCTCCTGCTGTTTGTTGAGCTGGATTTGTTTAGCTTTTAGCGACCTTTCCTGAGCTTTTAACTGATTTTCTTTGGCTTCGAGTGACAGTGATCTTATCAGCGAGTCTGTGGCATTGACATTTTTGTTTTTGCTGCATCTTCTGGGATGGGAGCACTAAGTGCTACTATAGTTTCACCTGTGATGACAGTTCCGTTTCTGGGTGGCACATCGCATCGCTGGGCTGTTTGGTTCAGCTGATCGTGATCCGACGGGCTTGGTATTTCCACTACTTCATCTTCTCTGGTGTCCTGTTCTAACAAAAGTGAGCAAGAGGGGCATGTGTATGGATGTTTATCTTGTTCCAGTTTTGTAACTGCACTTGGAGATAAGCCTTCGCAACGATAATGTATCCAGTTGTCACATGTCTCGCATAGTACGGCCGCTGGATAGAACGTGTTGTTGACAGTATAAGCTGAACTCTTAACTTCTCTGGCTAGATAATCAGGATCTTCCCTCTTCTTTTTTGCTCGGTAACGGCGCTGATTTACAGCAGTCTTTCTTCCCATGTTTGCTGCCTAAAATGCGGAATAATGTTCGCTTGTTGATATTATAAAGCAGTAAACATAGGCTAACTGTGGCGCCACGTTCCAGGTATGCATAAGCAGTGACTTCATGCGTTTGATTTTTCGGACATGGAAAGTTGGAGGAAATAGATTCACTGTTTCACTATTCAAATTTATGAACTATGATATGGTTAGGAAAACCGCCTCGGTGTTGATATCATTAACACAAATGATACATGGAACATTTATTTAAAAGCTACTATGGTTAATTTCGATGAACATACCTGGGAAAGTAGCATACAACTGTAAACGTGATGATCTGGGGTTCTGATAAAATACAGACCAAAGCATAGATTCAGGATAATTTTATAACCAGAAATTAGACGGGCAGAAATAAATTAAATTCCCCAGTATGGTAGCAATGGCTATATACAATGTTAATTAAAAGGGGCACCTTACATTTGCACTGGATCACACTTGCTTCAACAAACATTGCTGGATTGATTTCTCGAGGGGGATCATGGAGGGGGTTTCCATTTGTGGCACATCTAAAATAGGCCTAGGCAATGTATGCACATCACAGAGATTTCTAACATAAAAAAGTCCTTGACTTAATGGCCAGTGCCCAAGTTTACAGATGACATGTTTATTACGTTATCATGTTAATTACATTATCCATTTTCATGTGGCACCGATTGATACTTGGTGGCTAGGTATAAAATCTATTTTTGATGAGGTTCTGATCGTAAGGCTTCTTAGTGACACTTAGTGAATTCTGGCATAGCTATATATACCTATGGTCAAGCACTCATGACTAATGATAGCGACGAAACAGCTGAAATACCACAAAATCCGGAAGCTGCATGTTTTTTCCCAACAGAAAGAGAGGAAATGTGTCTGCCAAGCATGTGCAAGTGATCTAGTTTACACGTAATAAATGTGTTTGCATTCATGGCCCTCTAGCTCTGGATGGCGGCAAGGATGGGCACTCCTCTTTTTGCCTTTTGGTTTAAACAGAATTTTATTTTGTTCAATGGGAGCACAGTAAGACATAAGTCTTATAAACGTGTCTCCCATACATACAAATACAATACATTAAGATGGGGTATAATAAAACATAATTAAATAGTAATGTATGTATAACTAGTTAAATGATAATTTATATCAACCACTGATTACAATTGTTTAGGTAGTTCGCACGCTTACGTATGTGTACGTGAATATGTGCGTGTGTTCGTACGTATTGGCGTGCGTGTGTGTGTGCATAATGCGAGAGAGAAACCTTTTGAAACCTTATCTATGGCAGAGTGGCATCCCATCGCCATTGGTCAGTAAAATACACGTGTTACGCCATCCTATGCCACGTCAACAATTTAATAAAGCTTATTCCAAATGTGCTTACCTGGTGGCACAAACGGATAACGTAATAAACTGCGTTTTCTCGGACATTATATTTAGATACAAAAAAACACTATGTCGAGGTGATCAGAAAAAAGTTTGATACATAACATGAGAACCTCTTCCTATGATATTAACTCATTCCTTATCATGAATTTTTGTAGTTATCAGTGTTTCACACCAGTTTGAAATTATTAATCTGCACTGCGGGCAGGCCATTTATGTGGTTTTCAGTCTTTGGAGCCAAAAATTTATAATAAAAAGACAACAGAGGTATGGAAAACTATATATGTCCGTGTTTGGCGCGAAAAATGCTGTCAGATGATAAAGGGTTTAATACGATTATCGGCTCCATGAAGGATTCCTTAGCAAAATACATGATATTTTACTTAATATCCCAAATTCAGGAGAATGGCCCATATGACAATTATCAAAGGGGTGTAACTCCATAAAAATGAGGTCGGCTGATAAATTAACTTCGAACATGACCTATAAATTATCATAATAAATGTAGTAATTTTTAGCTCAGTATGTTGAACTGTATTAAAAGAATTTCCAGAAGGCTGATATTTCTATTATTTCGAAAGTCCAAAGGTGTGATAATACCACACTCAATTGCCAGAGACTTGAACTTGATCTGTAATTTCTCACAATATGGCAATATACCAATTTTTAATTCATGTTGAAGGGTATTGGACAAATGTTCAGAAAGTCTAAAGGGGATAACTCACATCAAGAATTTAAACCCACTTGTGAAACTCGTCTTCGATATGTAAGTTTCCATAATAGAGCAGTGTACCACGTTTCAGTTCATTATCTTGAAGCATATGGAAAGTGTGGAAAACCAATTGGGACAGATGGACGGAGATCCGGACAGCAAAGCAAAGCCATAGTTCCACTCCCCCCCCCCCCCCCCCACAACCACTACCCATTTCACCGGGAGGAGTAATGTATTGTTTGATAAGCAAATATGAAGCTGGTGCAATGCAGGCAGATCTTTTTTGACAATCGTTTTAGAGTGAAAGTGGTGGATTATTTTTTTGTGGTGCATTAATAATCTCATCATAACGGATTTACTTTAATTGAATCATTTAGAATCATATTACTCAATGGTTTGGAGAACACAACTTAGAACTGGGAGATAAAGAAGATAAAATGTTGAATAAATAGCATTGTATTTTAAAAGGAACAGGGACTCTGTTATCTATTTTCCGATTCACATAAGCTTCTTAGAGATGGTGAGTGGTTTTCCATTTCAAAATTTGCCATTTTCCATTTTGAAGTGTCCAATTCCGTTCTGTAACCGTATATCATTACATTGTGTTATTGGTATAGCAATAAAGCTGAAAGTAAGTGTGGTGGGTATGTTTAAGTTGAAGATATTACAGCAGAATATATCAGACTAAAATTCTGGACGGAAATTCTTTTATCCATTGATTTCTTTTTAAATTTAATGTTTCGCTTTCAAGTTAAAAATGATTTGCAGGAAAAATGAATTTTTTGTTGATTCCCGTTTCAATATAATTTTTCCATTTAAATTTACCAATTCTGTGAAGTCCAACAATTTTCCATTATCTCGGAAAACTATTGCCCCTAGACTTCTCAAGAACCGCTGGGCTAATTTCAATTATATTTGGCAGGAAGCATCCTTAGGACATAGGGATCCAAGTTTGTTCAAAGGGAGCCGATCGGCGGCCATCTTGGATTTTGGCCGATTTTTAGAAATGTCTAAAGATCTCAGAAACGGCTTGAGGGATTGAAGCAAACTTCATGAAATATGATCTAGGGCCAGAGATGAACCAAGTTTGTTCAAGGGAACTTGATTGTTCAAATGGTTCGGTGGCCATCTTAGTTGACCTAGTTTTAGCGAAAATAACTTCCAGAACCGCTGAAGGGATCAGGCCCAAATTTGGCAGATATGATTAGGGACTAAGGGCCATGAAAGTTTGTTCAAGAGAAGTTGCCCCATCAGAAAACATGGATTTTGAGGCCGAAATTGGTTTTATATAGTTTTTTGGGTATTCCGATCTCAAATTTGCAATTTTAGCAACTGTCGGATGAATGGCTTGGCGGCCATCTTGGATCATTTTCCCTCCAAAAGCTCCCATACTAAAGCAATTGGAAATTTAAAATGTCTTCTCGAGAGCTATTGGGCCGATTTCAATTATATTTGGCATGAAGCATCCTTAAGGCATAGAGATTGAAGTTTGTTCAAATGAAGCCGATCGGCCAATTTGGCCGGCGGCCATCTTGGATTTGGGCTGATCCTTAGAAATGTCTTTAAAAATCTTCTCCGAAACCGTTTGAGGGAACTCACAAAATATGATCTAGTGTAAGAGCTGCACCAAGTTTGTTCAAGGGAACTTGATTGACCAAATAGTTCAGCGGCCATCTTGGATGACCTAGTTTTCGCAAAAACGACTTCTTCCCCAGAACCGCTGAAGCAATCGGGCCAAAATGTGCGATATGATTAGGGACTAAGGGCCATTAAAGTTTGTTCAAGAGAAGTTGATCCGTCGAAAAACATAGCCGCAGTGGGGCCAATCAAAATATATCATGTTTGGCATCCATATTTAATTTTTTTACTTGATGGATTTTGAGGTCGAAATTGGTTTTATATTGGTTTTTGGGTATTCTGATCTCAAATTTGCAATTTTCGAAATTGTCGGATAAATGGTTTGGCGGCCATCTTGGAACATTTTCCAGCCAAAAGCTCTCATACTAAAGCAATGGGAAATTTAAAATGTGTTCTCGAGTACTGCTGGGCTGATTTCAACTATATTTGGCAGAAAGTATCCTTAGGGGTTAACGATTCCATTTTGCTTGTTGGCCATCTTGGATTTTGGCCGATTTTTAGAAATGTCTTAAAAATGTTCTCCGAAACCATTTGAGGGATCCTTTTTGCATACTAGGGTGATGGCAGATGCCCAAGGCCTGATTCTCCTTGACTTGCTCCTCAACATGCTGCTTCGTTAATGGTAATCGGTAAGCACGTTGTCTAATAGGATAACAATTGGTAGGGATCGTACATTCTACTAAAGGATTCCTACCCAGCTCTTTCGGACAAGCAGTATCAAAGATATCAGCATATTCCTTAAGAACATCGTCGATAACTTTGCTACTAGTTGTCTCAGTGATACTGGCCTCAGCATAGTATTCATTCTGGTGCCTATAGTGAACGTGTAACTTGTATGTTTTCCCAAACCATTCCATTTCGGCTTTTCTGTAATTAATGATAGCCCCACCCGTGTGCAAAGCATTGGCCCCAATTAATCCCTGATGTCTCATCTTCCTAACAATCATAACAGGCCATGCACCTTGAACTCAGTTTCACCTAGCACGTCAATGGGCGATCCATTTACAGCTAACAGGACCTGCGCCTTCCTTAAGGGTCGGGCGCCTAACATGGTCTTCCATATATCACTTCTAATGAGCGATGTACTGCCACCAGTATCGATAAGGATATCTATACTATGCTTACCGTTATTGACTTCATTACTGCGCCCCATCGATTCACTCAATAAGTCGGACCAGGAACCGGTCGGTCGCAGGTTCCCTCCATCGCTGTTCAACCATGTGGACGGCCTCAGCATATGAGCGCCTTCTGCTGCTCCCATAAGAGTGCGTATTGCCACCACTGCCAAAACCACTTCTCCATATGCATCAGTATTGTGACCAGTTAGGATGAAGCCATCTCGATCCTCGTACGCTTCGTCATTCAAATGGTTTCGGTTGTCCCTTTGCACGTTTCGTGAGCCCCATGCAGGTGTCGTCATGGCATTGATCTCCATGTAGCTTACTGGCATGTTGTAGTAGGGGCACTGTGACTCTGCCCGACCGGATGAACCGCACTTCCAACATTTGTTATCAAACGTATGCTCGTGGTGATGGGTGGGTCGTTTCCTTGATTCCTGTGGTTCATGTTTTAGGTCGAAACCTCGAGCGTTCCTGCGGTGAAGTTTGTAACGGTCGTTGTTGAACTTGTCGCATCTGCGGGGGGGGGGGGGCGGTTGCTGTTGTTTAGGTAGGCTGTGGTCGGGCGTTTTCCTGCCTCGACATTCTCTAGCCATGTGGCCCACTTTACCACAATTATAGCAGGTTACTGTCTTTTTCGGGGCAGTCTGTGGGTTACTATTTGCCTGGTTACACTGGCATTTCGTGTGTCCAGTTTGTCCGCAGGCATAGCATTTGATTACTTTTGCCTGTTTGGGTCGAGATGTAGACTGTACTTGGCTGGTGAGGTTTGCCGTTATGCCGGTCATCTTCATTAGCATTTCTTCTTGTAATCCTTTGACCATAGAGAATATGTTGTTATCTGGATACGCTTTCTTTGCCAACATTCGGAAGCGTCGGTTAAAGGAGTGAATTCCTTCCCCTCATTTCTGTCTGACGTTCTCTATTTCGCACTTGAGTCATTCCGACTCATTGGCGGATACAAAGTACATAACAATGTAATTATGTAGTTCTTCCCAGGTGACGATTCGTCTGTCTCTCGTGGCGAGATACATTTCCACGTCGTTATGCAGCTGTCGTCCAGCTAACAATGTAGGTTGGATCGCCTGGCTGTCCTGGTCGCATAGCAAACCTACATGCCTCAAGATATTCCCTGACCTCGGCCGGAATATGGCCGTCACATGGCATAATACATGATCGTGTAATGTCTCACGTTTAATTCGCTGTTTCTCACAGTCTCTTGATCATTCTGCAAAGCCATTGAGACTTTCCTTTAAGTCGGCAGTCATCTGGTTGAATGCCTGGAACAGCATGTTGGGAGATTCCATACGGGTATCTTGGGTCTGGTTTAAACAGCTAGGTAGCGATTGTTGTTGGTGGGCCATTTATGTGGGTGGTGGTTCGACTGCGGATACTGGTGATCTTCGGACTAGAAATGGTGCTACCTCTATATTGTCTATACTGCTGTTCATACAAAATATATCTGCACGTTAATTTGTGCAATAGTTCCGGGTAGATGGTCCGGATGTTCGCTTCTGGGGTTGGGTACCTCTAGAGTAATCTTAATTGTTCTGTCTGCCTTATATTCAGTGTGTGTTGAGAAAATTATGCAGTCTGAGGAGATGATTCGGTCTAGGTAGCTATCGATGAGGGTAAAATATTGTTGTAATGAGTTCCTCGCTTCCGCGATTTCCTCCATAAACTTAGTACTCACTGTTATAATGAACTGTCCGTCTTGAAAACTGTTGTCATCATTGAAGATACTTGTCTCGTTGCCGTCGCCAATTTTAGGGTCTCGGGTTGTCTTTTCTTACTTGATATCTGGTGTCGATTCCTTCGGGAGTTTGGGAAAGGTGGTCTTTCTTTCTCTGATGGCAATCTACTTTGAACAAACAATACTTAAACTCTTTTGCAAATTGAATAAATAATAGTTAAACTTTATTATGTATAAATCAAAGCAAAGCTGTATTGCAGGCTATATCAATTTAACAATACTTTCAATTCTGCAATAAATTTGACTAGCTAATCTAACTATAAATTTCTAACACAGATTCTAACTTCTAAACGAATAATTAATTGCTGATGTTAACTGCTACCAGGAGAGGTATTACTGCTCTGAAACAGCGCAATCGGAAAATTAAAGATTTGGACATCATGCACGTCCTTATATACAATAAAAGTTGATTCGTGCATGACGTCTGCGTAATGACCTTTCAGAGGGCTTCCCTGGTGATTTCCAAAATCTAACTACTTTGATTGGTTAACCCTCTCCTGCCCACACTCAAAAGACGGGTAGACTCAACCGGTCGGAACCAGTCTGCAAGTGATGCCTCTTGACAGAATACATATACAATTCTGCTTTGACAAGCCTCGTCAAGCATCCATTCCTTGCATACGTTCATTTCAATACGTTCATTTCACTTATTCATTGTTCTGTTGTGACAAGAGCGTTAATCATTCAAGTATTGGCTTCACAGAATTACTTTACTGTATGAAATCTATATTCGGATTCGACAACTAGTGGTTATGACATGTCATGACGTATGCCTAGGTGATCTCTGACCTGTCATGTAGATTCTGGGTAATTACCAGAAATGCGCATACATCACGTGATTTCCACGCGGTGCTGAATCATATAACTGGATCCATATACACCATTTCTGCTATCTGACTTGCTTCATCGAATCATGTAAATATCCATATTAATAAACCATCCTGTAAGACCTTGTTGTATTAAGTACCCAGAAATCATTTTAAGATCTCTTGATCCTAATCCAACAGCGTCTTAACGTCGTGGTATCTATAACCTATATTAAAGTAACAGAACCAGTTTCTAACCTACCAAGGGTTAAAGATTCAGTTCAATTCCTATAAATGATTATGACTATGACTTTGCGTGGGTTGAATATTGTATAAATTATCCTATCTAAATCCTGATTATGAAAATGACAAAACTAGATTGATTGTAGCAACCAATCTTACTCCAACATAAATCAAACATGGCTAAACTAATTAATCCATCACCAGGGATCATAATCATCAATTTAGAAAACCCTCTAAATGTTAACATAAAACATAATTTATACCTTCAGTAAGCAACATGGATAACTAATAATAACAGTGGCGTAATCGGATAATATCGTAATCCCTATATGGATATAAGTAAATTACTACATAAATGCTACACCACTCATCTCATATCATAAGGACCTACTAGGAATATACCTACTTGCTTATACTGTCAATATCGACCTAAATAATTGGCCCTATTACCGATGACGTATTTACAAATACGCACTGTCTATATCCAGTGACGTATCGTGATGACGATGTTATGAATATTCACAACTGAGGATGTGACGCAAAACATACTTGACCAGTACTGTGTCAAAAGGTCATCTGCAAATATTTACCCGGGTACCACAAGGTAGCCGTGGGGTCAGCGGGTAGCTAGTCGCTAGTCCACAAATCGCATATTTACAAAGTGAACTTAGAAATATGTCATGGCGACCATCTTTCCTCCATCCGTCAATTTTTCCGTAAGACTTTGATGTCAATATGCTATCTGTTACTGTCTCAAACTGGACGGGTCCACATTTTCCAACAATTTTGGTAGATGTTGCTGTCTACAGCACCATCTCCCACCACATTTGTTGAAAAGTGAACAGGCGTTCATCTTTTAAATTAATTTGAAAATTTAGTTTTGACACGAGAGTGGTATTCGGTAAACAATTACATCTAAAGAATCACTGGGCGGATTTAAACCAAATTTAGCAGGAAGCATCGCTGGTGCATATGGACGTACGTTTGACTTGTTCAAACGAAGCCACTCAGGCAATTTGAGCAGCAAGCATCTTGGGTTTGGGCCAATTTTTATAAACATCTAAAAATCGCATGGAACCACTGAAGGGATCGAGTTGAAATTGGGGAATAAGTTTAGGGACTAAGGAAAATTCAAATTTGCTCATTTATACAAAGTTAGTATATTTTGAAACATGGCATGGCCTCTATCAAACTAATCAGAATTCAGCATTTTAGTGGCCATGTTGGGGATTGTTTATTTCATTGATTATGAAGCCGAAATTGGTTTTATTTTTTTCTGTATGCTGATCTCAAATTTACCACTGTTCGAAACTGTTTTCTAGGAAACATTCCTATATTTTCTTGAGGACCACTGCGCCGACTAACCAAATTTGGTAGGACGCATCCTACCGCATCCCAATTCTGGTCGAAACCAATAGGGTTCTAATCTTCTTCTTTTCGTTCGCTGATCATACCGCCAGTCCTGTAAGTGACTATCGACATGATCATAAGCGTTAAGTGCGTGGATCCATGGTTTAATAGAGTGTGCTGTGCGGCCTGGAACCTCCGTCTTCAGCACTCGAGGTTTCTCCCTTACCTCCTTTAGTCGCCTCTTACGACACGCAGTGGATACGGAAGGTGTATTCTAAGCCCCACCTACTGGGCTTTACAGGGTTCTACTTATAGACGTTCACCTTTCTTGTTGATACATTTGGTTTTGGGTTCTAACTTTCGAAGGGGATTTATATCTGAAACCGTTTTGGCGAGTCTCCTTACCATAAGAGCAGTCTACCAGAACAGACTTCACGGTGTATCCTCCTTTCTTGTATTTAGGATAATTTACTACATATCGTCTTTGCCCTTGATTGGTCTGTGCTTGGCTACGCCCTACATTTTCATTAAAATGAAGGGCCGCTATTCGTAATCTGAAAATATATTTTTTAGGAACTTTTGATGGTATCTGGACTTATTTGCAGTACAGTCATTCGGATTTGTTTTCCCGTATCGTCATATTTAGAGATATTAACTTGGTGAATATAATTATGAACTAGGTCAGTATGATCTTGTTTCTGAAGAATATAGGTCAAAGAACAAGAATAAATCATATAATCAGATTTTTGATTGGTAAGTTTTTTCACCAAAAATCTTTAAATTTCATAAAGATTTCCTGAAAGTGTCAAAATGCATCTCCTCCTCAGCTTCTTGACAGATGAGCCAAATTTTGGCTTGAAGGATCATATGGACGTAGGGTCTAGAACTTCTATTCCGTTTTTTGATTGGTCAATGTTTTTGGTGAAAATCTTATATTTTTGTAAAAAACAAATTACCGGAAAGTGTCAAAACGTATCTCCTTAGCTTCTTGGCATATTTTAACAATTTACTTGGAACTTCACTGGAAGGATCCTATACGGGTATGCTTTAGAACTTATATACAGAATTTCACTTGGTCAATTTTTCCGGTGGCTATCTTGGATTTTCCAGAAATATTTGGGACATGGTTACACGAGTACTCCTCAGTACTCCTTGTGCGATTTCATATAATCTTGCCGAGAATGATCCTATTGTCATGCATAGGCTTCCAAAATTGTATACAGAATTATGAGTGAACAATATATATTTGATGTCTTCCTTTAAACGACTTCTCCAGAACCGCTGAAGGGATCGGGTCAAAATTTAGCAGATATGATTAGGGCCTAAGGGCCATTAAAGTTTGTTCAAGAAAAGTTGGTGGCCAATCAGAATATAGCAAGTTTGGCGGCCACATTGGATTTTTTTATTTGGTGGATTTTGAAGCCGAAAATGGTTTTGTATGTGTTTTTGTGGTATCCTGATCTCAAATTTGCAATTTTCGAAACTCGGAAAAACGGTTTGGTGCCCATCTTGTTGATAAAGAGCATTCTAGTTGAAATGCCTATGGTTCAGGTTAGCGATACAGGCCCCTTGGGCCTCTTGTCTTAACGTTTCCTGCAAATAGTTTAAAAGATTTATATAAACGATCTCACAGGTCAATTGTCCAGGTGAGTGCCACAGGCCCTTGGGCCTCTTGTTATGAAAAACATAGTTACCTATTCTTCATTCCTTGGTATGAGAAGCAGGTGCAACGTGTTTCACCACACCATGATATGCCTCTAAACTTGATGTCTGCTGATCTGAGGACAGCATTCGAATGTCTTATGAGCGATTTCTGCAGCATCATGTCAGTCAGTTTGACAGTGTCTTCATGATCTGCAGAAATATTATATATAAGAGTTTTAGGTAACATTTAACTCTGTCGGATGTGTTTTGATAATCAGCCATATCATGTAGGAATATTGCTTCCATCTGTGTGTTTGTCTGTCCATACAGATGCTTGTTTTTCTGTACAATACATTCTACTTGTGCATTGGGGCATTTACATTTGGCTTCGTTCGTGGGTAGTCAAAAGGTCTACGCAGTGAACATGTGTATTTACGATGATGCATCATCAATCATCCACTGTATTTTTTTCTATTCCTGTCCAACCATACAGATTATTATTCTTAGCTTAGCTAACTTGACTATCGCGATGACCCACCATCCAGCCATCAGTTCACCCAGCGTAAAACAGTGGTGACACATTGTTTTGATTGGCCAATTATTCAAGGCAGCCATTTGAATATTCTGAAAATTTATCGGAAATCAATAAAACAGCTATTCATTCATCGCTTGGCCAATTTTAAACAAACTTGGATGGAAAGGCCATGCATGATTGACTTCAGAACATTATCTTATATACAGAAATTTGGATGGTGATTATGTTGTCATGTTTGGTGGCCAACTGGGATTTTCTAAATATTTACAGGCTAAAAGATGACTACTCATTAACTGCTTGGAAAATTTGAACCAAATTTACTTGTTTGGTAGGATTCTGATTTTCCGATTTTGTATGCATAAATCTGATTGGCACTGCCAGATGATTTAACTTCACTCGATGAAACATTACTATTATTGGGTGTCATCCAGCATAATGGCTGCTCCTCGCTCCTGCATCTTTACATGACTGGCATATAAGGTGCCACAAAATAGGCTACAGAATAAATCAAAGTTTACATACTGGGTTCCATCCATTTCTTTCTTCTATCCTCGCCTGCTAGTGGCTCATGCAAGCAAGCAGGAAACAATGGTGACTCGTGCTCGTGAATGTTCTGTACATGATTTGCCATGGAAACCCATTTGGCTTCCACGACATCAGGGTCAGCATCTATTGTGGAATTAGCGCACCAATACATATGGTTAATGACAGATTGTTTCCATTTCTTGACTCGGACACAGCTCTTTTACTTTCCGATGGTGTCGATCTTCTTACCAACACCTATGGCAAATATAACATGCAATCAAATGTAGACTAAATTTAATCTAATTAGTAAACAATGCATTCCACATGGCCTGAAAGTGACTGGATGGCATAATGTCCATGCACCGTCAATCTGTATGTAGGGAACTGCTGTGTGGTATATTCTGATCACTTTGTCTTCCATCACAGATATAAATGGGTAATATAAAGCCCAGCAGAGCTATGCAATTCTGATTGCGAACTCCACACAAGAGAGCCAGAGATGAAGTAATAACTTTTAATGATTTATTGATACTTCAGTAGATTTTATAGCTCACCAGGTCGGAAGACCAACTGACATTATGCCATGGTAGCCATTCGTCAAAACGTATGTAATGGTTTGACCGATTTTAACACAATCTCCACATTTTCCCTTCACTCAGCTTCCAAGACTGTTGAATATTTTGAAAATAATTTCAATGAAAGGTGCTGTTGCATTAGTCAGTTAAACTTGTTTCTATATATTTAACCCTTTAATTGTCAAATTTGGTCTAGAAAATCTAAGTATTTCCCTTTTGAATATCCATTTGCAAGGCAAGGATGACTATTTTATTTACGACCATGAAAATTAGGTCAGCATGACCTACTTTTGATACTCCGCAACCGTTACCAAGTTTGGTGACCATATGTGAAAAAGTCTTGAAACTATGCCCCGGACAAACTTATATATGGTGAACAGACAGACAAAGTGGCGACTATATGCTCCCACGAAATAAAAATCAAAATTGTACTAACATTAAACACATTTCTGTTTTTGTTCTGAAAACATGTTAGGTTATGTATGATCTGTGTTCTTTCTATGCCAAATTAAATGTGCATTAGTGCATATGCTGGCCATTTTGGATTGTCTGAGATTACCAGGAAGTCATTTAGACATAATTGACTAGAAAACGCTCATTTGTAGACCACGTCGACGATTAGACTATTTTTGAAAATTTACCATTGGCATGCCTGGCTCAGTTAACTTAAAAAATAGTCTTATTGGTCTGCAAATGGAGCCGTACAGAAGCCATTTTGGCCGGCTTGTCCATTAGATGGTTAATTAAGACTCCTGAAACATAATTGAAAGGAGCCGTGAAAGAAATTATATCCTATGCGCATGCCAGATGTAAGCCTGTTGCATATTGTTAGCATACATGTAGATTGTGTGCCACATACAATTAAGCACCTATACGCATAGCGGTTCAGTTAGCATTACAAACAATGCTTCAGGAAGACAGTGCTTTTGTGATATGTTGTATACAAACCTAAGCTGTATTCCTACTTACACTAACTAGTACAATGTGAACAACTTTGTTGACATCAGTGATCAGCATAGTGTATGAGCCGTATTTCGCACTGTGTCCAGCACTGTCAGCCCTACCGCCGCATGCTGCATTGAAGGTGGAGCCAATGTCTTTTATTAGTTGTATTTGTTTTGTTTGTTCTGTTGCCCATACTGAAGACACGGCTGGATGTAGATAAATAGTTTGGTGTGCTGTAAATGTTTGGTATGAGATGCCCAACAGGCCAAGGTGTTTAAGAATACATAGTGTCTTTGATGCATTTCAGCCGGCAAATAGGATCGCGGCGGATAACATTAGGTTACCAGCAGGAACACCTCCCATTTCTAGTTGGCTGCTCCATATTCTAATAAACGAGCACGACATACACTTTTGATGCGATGGACAGCAGCAGCACATTCGCTATGACACCGTGGACAGTTGCTGAACAGTTTTAGTAGGCTGGACTCGTACACCATGACTATTCGCTCCTTATTTGACTGTTCAGTTGATGGTGTTTCCCTGCAGATAGACAGAAGTAGGATATGATGGTAAGGTTACCTCGGTCATAGCTTAAAATAATTTATATAGATTACGTGACTAGATCAATGCATTATAATCTGTACTGAACATCTGTTATTCTCATCTGACAGGCCATCCTTAAAAGAAATTTATTTTTGGGGTGGCCTTACCGCCCCAAAAGAATCCTACCTACCCCAAAACTGTGGGTTGCCATTTCATAACATTTTTTTTATCCCAATAAACTGAAAATGTTTCTTGATTTATCCATCATATGTCATTATAATTAACTACGTTATGTGTAGGATGACGTCATGATCATTTACAGCATGAATTACTCAATTTAGTCTGTCTTAAGCACTTAATAGTCTGGCAATTTGTACGAATTTTATGTCTTTACTGTTAAAAATATATTGTCAAATATTTAAAAACTTATTTGACTGAGCGCTGTTGCTGCCATTGACAACACCACCCAGTCAAATTAGTTTCAAAATATTCAACAACTTGTATAGTTTTCTGAAAATTGATAGTCAGGTAGTTCAGGGATCGATCAAGTCCAACACAAGCGAGGTGTGGGTGGAGCTTAGCTAAAGATGGTCCAGGCAGAGCTAAAACTGGAAAGGTCCACTTTAAAACATTGAGTTCGTTACCCCAAAGCAACACTGTGTTTATATGAGGCCATCCTTAAAATAATGATATAACATATTTTGTATTTAAATCCAAACAGGGAACCGGGAGGGACAATTTTTGAATGAGGTATTGGGGGAAATGTAGAGATAATGAAAATTAGGAATTGGTTGTTTTTGCCTCGTCTGTAAAGCAGAAAGCGAGACATGTGTTACTTTTCCGATGACGGCGTCAACAATGTTACGTTTTTGCGTTTAGCAAGACAGCTTATATTTCAAGATCAGTTAATCCTATTGCAACGAAACTTGAGTTGCCTATGCTGTTAGGAATCGGCATGATGATACTGAGGTCACACGGTCAAGGTCACTGTGACATTGATACAAAGCTGTTTCTTTAATGTTAAGTTTTTGTGTTAAGCAAAACTTCTTGGCTTATCGTTCAGGATTGGTTAATCCTATTGGAACTAAACTTGGATACCCTGTTACCTACAATGTTAGGAAGCAGCATGCTGCTGACACTGAAGTCACAACGTCGAAGGGCAATCATGTTATATTTCGTGATTGCTTAACCCTAATGGAACACAACTTGGGTACATGATTGCATATAAAAAGGATCTAGGATGGTGACGTCACCAGGTCAACGCCATTTTAAAGTTGCTATTTGACCTCTAATTTTTAGAGCTTAAGTTCCATTCAGCAAATCATTTATATTTCAGGAACTAAACTTGAATACATGGTTACCTATAATGGTAGGAGTAACATGATAACATGGAGGTCATAAAGTCAATGCCACTGATAAACAAGACGGGCGAGATTTACTTCCGTGGAATTCTTGTTCAATTGAGGTATGGGGAAATGTATAGTATTGTGATATAGTTATAATAATTATAATTATGAATATTATTGTATTGTATTTATACAGATTATAGAATAAATTGAAAAGAAAATAGAGATAAATAAGAATAAAGGAAATATGATGATATGCAGCCGGTGTAAGGTCTGATCCAGGGGGTGCCAATGTGAACCCTTGGCCTGTGTAGAACTGCCACTTCGGTTTCCGTGGGATGGTGATATCCTGGATAGGTAACCAGACGGGTGGGTGGGTGTTGTAGGTCCATGGAGCTGTGTGATTGAGTAGCTATCGGTTTGTGTTTGAGTGGATGAAAAAATGTAATGCTGGGTGGTTTTCATATACTAACGAAGCATTAATAGGTGTTGATGGTTTTTGTTAAGGTGTGTGTAGGGAATTTATGGCGATAGCTCGGCTTACAATCGCTCTTATTGCATAGTCTGGGGCTTTTCCAGGCACCACCTGTATGGCTGCGGGTTTTGCTTTCTGGTCCTTTTGTACCAGATTCATAAGGTACAACCTGATTTCCATAATATTTATATATATATATATATATATATATATATATATATATATATATATTTATATTAGTAAACAAGTTTATATGCTAAATTATGCTTACACTAGTAAAGAATCGTCATGTTCCTCTTCAGGCTCATATTCACTGTCACCTGCCATGTCTGTGACCTCACAATCACTTTCACTTGTTGCAACACTGCAATCATCATCATCGTCCTCGGTATCCATATCCTCACAATTGCGTGGTCTAAGTTTTGTTAGAGCAGGAGCCTTGATGATATTACACTGTGTCGCAGTAGATGTACATATTGGGCTAGCTTGTATACCTGCAGAAATGATTTAGAAGATTGAAATGCTTGGTATTCATTTCTTCTTGTCCTTGACTATATCTTATGATAATGCAGTACTTATTATACCCACATTTTAAAAACTTGTCGGGGATATTGTAATTGTCCCCATCCGTCTGTCCATCCATCTGTTACACTATCTCCTCCCAAACCATTGGGTGGAATTAAATCAAATTTGGTATGTTGCTTGCCCATATGATTCCGCTTTGCAAGACGATATTTAGATTTGGCTCCGCCCCCAGGGGACGTGGCAGGGCGCAACTTCTGAAATCGTTAGACAGAATGTAAGCAAATTTGATATCTGAGTTACCAGGGCTTTAGATTTACCTCATTTTTGTATGTGAGTTACTCATATCAATGTAGAGTGGATACCTACCTCTAGTCCAAATACGACGATGTGTTGTCTCTGTGGCTATGCCTTTGCCTGCACTTGCATTCATACACTGTTCAAGTAAAACATAACATAAGCATAATATTCTATACAGTAATCAGTTTATTTTGTGTAATACATGTATAATGATACCGTTATGTTGAGAATTAGAATCAATCGAATCTTGACCTGTGTGCTAATAAATGGGATGATACTCGCCGGTGTCTCTCCATCTGTCCGTTAGTCCGTTTCTCGAAGACCAAAATGCATAATTTTGTTTTCATTTGGGTATTGTAGGGGAAACTGATAATTTGGTTCTGGTCAAGATTTTGTCTTAGTGAAGTATTTTTACCAAACTTATCTCCCCTTATAGATTTAAAATTCATCGGGAATAAGATTTCTTCCTAATTACATGAAAATATCTAGACATATTTACTTCAAATTTGATACCGTGTCAGAGGACCTCATTTGTGATTGTGTTGCACTTACAGCAGCGCACTGACAAACTTAAATTTCCTCAAACATTTCTTGTCGTGGCTGGGTCTGTGAGCTTTCAACAATTATTGTCTTTCATTGAAATGGCACTCAATTCTCTTTTTTGTAATTGGAAGTGAAATTGACAGGCACAAATTTATATATATTTTTTCAGAAATAAAACTGCATCGGTTATATTAACCCTTTTACTGGCAAACCCTTGAAATAGTAAATTCATTACAATATAAAATTTATTCTGTTGAATATTTTGAAATTAATTTGACTGGAAGTCGTTGCTGCCAAAATATCCAGTAATTTTCCTTTATGTTTGCCTTGAAAATGAGATAAGTGGGGTTAATATGACAACTCGACTACGTAATAGAATTAGTTATAATTACTGTATAAAATAACATTGCTGTGCTCTGCTGCACTTAGTAATAATAATAATAATAATATATTGTACCAAATACATATGTTGTTCCTTAATTATTTCCGTCACTCATTAAATTGGGTTTTGAAAATTAGTGATGAATTAGAATCCAGGTTAGGTTAGGCTATAGATTATCCACATTCTGATATTGAGTTCATGATGTCAAAGTTCACGGTCACTATGACCGTGGTATAAAACTATATTTTACCATTAAGATTTTGGTTTAGCGCAACATATCATCTTATATCTCGGCATGGCTTCAACCTATTGGGACTAAACTTGCACACATGCTTCCTACTATCATGGGAACGAAGCACAATGATATAATTATATTGAGCTGAAAAGTCAGGGTCATTGTAGCATTTTACTTGTATAGCTCATTTTGTCTTAATTATCTCAACCACTACAGTCCGAACAACACAAGGACATTCAGACTCCTGAGGTCAAGGTCATTGTGATCATGATACAAATCTAGATTTGCATTTGGAAATGCATAATGCCAAGATTTTTGCCAATATCCCGTCAGTCAACAGCAACACTGATGTTTTGTTCATAAATCACTATATAAAATATCTGCGTTTCTGCCATGTCTGTAGTTGAAGCGTCATCCAGTGGTTGGCATGCCTATGACCTCCAACTCAAGCGGATTTTGTTCTGCCTGTAAAAAACAAATTATATTTTTTAGGATGGATATATAATTTCATCATATGACCCATCTATCAATTGAAATGTTCATGGCATGCTTAGACTACTAGACTAGATACTTATTTATGTCACATGTGTACATGATTGCTAACGGTTTGTGACATAAAAATTTGGCATAATTTTTCATGAACTGCAGTGTTTATAACCAAAGGGTGGGTCTTAGGTTTTCGTCTATTTTCATATAGAAAATGAGTCAACTGACCTGACCTACACACACTTCATGATTTCCATAGATGTATCATGTGTGTGGTTTTACCCACCTCACCCAACCAGTGATCAGTCAGACCTCCACTAGTGTCATGCAGTATACACACTGGGAATTGACAAGTGCCCCCCCCCCCCCCCCCCCCCTTTCTCCTGTATACACACACGCATGCACATTCATAACCCAGAGCAACTGTCTGTTCCTGTGTGCTGTTCATACCTCAGAGACTGAGTTGTCAGTCTCCTTTTGCACTTGCTCCATCTTATATTGTAGTAACAGTTCATCTACTACCTGTAATATGAAATAGAATGTTACATAACCATCGTGGTGAGCGATATACTATTCTTGCCATAAAGCGTGATGAGATAGCAGTGTGTATGTGCATATGAGTGCCGTCGGTGTATGTGTCCCACATGTGCATATGAGTGTTGTCGGTGTATGTGTCTGGGGCACTACGTTCTAGTGCTGGATTCTTCACTAAACTTCAAGGCCTAAAATTAACCACTGATCCTGTGATCCTTTTTCGCATACGTTACCGATCACTGCTTTAGGACTGTAACTTATGATCTGGTTGGATCACACTGTGTTTCAGCAGTAGTTTTATGACACAGTTCCAACAGGATTTACTGGTTACTTCATCAAATAGTTATCATAATCTGTGGCCAAAGCAGTAAAAAATATCATCAACAGTCATCTTGAGAACTGTCGATTTGCAGGCCAAGAGAATAATCTGTTTGAAAATGTACCACTAAAATCTCTGACGATTATATACTCCAATGACAAATTTTCAAAAATTATCCTCTTGGCAAGCAAAAAATTGTAACCCATTAATGATTAATAATTCTAATAATATGCATGGATGCATTCAGAACATTTGATTAATTTTATATTCTATGCAGTACTACAGAGGCCGCAGTCATGACAATATGGACAATTACAAAATTCCAGGGATTTGTGAATTTTCAGGTTTACTGATCCGTATGGATTGCGAATGCAAATGGGTAAATTTCTAGCCCTGAGCTTGGGAGGCAAGTTGCGCTGATGTCATAACAACTATATTGAGGTTGAGCTCAAAGGTTAAATACATCTGATGTAAGCATGCTTCCCACCCTCTCTCCCAACAGAAGTGTAGCCATCCATCCACTTTCACAAACATTTGATAAATCTGTTGCGGCCTTTGTGTTGTTCAGCTATGCTGAGTGTTTTGGAAGTGTTATTTCGTCTCAGAGAATCTCAATGACAATGGTGTCGGACCCACAACAGGTCAGGTGGCCTACTGAGTTAGACTGGAGGCATTGGAGACTGCTGTGTCTAGCATTTATTTCGGCTGGCTCTGCTAATTACAACGTTTACGATTAACTTTATCAATTATGACAGAGTCACCCTAGGGTATTGGAAATTTAATTTCAGCCAGTTTCATGACTCAAATTCCATCTGATTTTACGTCGTTCTAGTTTCCATTTTGATTAGGGTCAAAGGTTATGAACTGCGATTTTCATTGGTCCGTTAATTTACTATGATGGTTTAGAAGATCCTGATGTGTACTTAGATAATCCAATTCAGAAAGCAAAGTGGAAGTCCCTGATTAGAAGAGCTATACAGCAATACTGGAAAGATGAGCTTACAAGCACAGTACCACTGTACAAATCATTTAGGTACTTGTACGAGCTTGTCTTTGTTCCAGGAAAGCTGCATCCTGTTCTAGAAGCAGATTATTCCTCTGAAAGAGATGTGGCCCGTATCTCCATTAAACTGAAGCTCCTTACTGGGACGTACATCCTACAAGTGATCCCAGGATCCGCTATGTCAGTTGGGCAAATCAGAACAGGAGACACGGGGACATTTTTAAATCAGATGTCCCGCTCTAGGACCTGTAAGGCTGTCAGCCATCGAGTCTATAGATGCATGCCTTAAGAAATATTGTCAGACCGGCATTACTAACTACTCAGCTGAAGAAGTAGTCCAACTGATTCTGGATTGTACAAGGACTCTAGATCCCAAGCTTTTAACAACGGAGTTCCTGGGCACATTAGAGTATCATGCCCGACTGCTGACATATCTTTTACACACTCACAGGTTCACTTTACTTAGCGGCCCAAATCTGGCCACACTCGCTACATTATAGCTATCTGCTAGAGCTTAACTCTTAAGTTACATTTTCCTACCCATACCTTGGATTCTTCTACTCATACATAATATATGTATGTTGTATGCTTCAGTACTAATTAAAAGGTGGAGGTTTTATAAAGACTACTGAGTCTTCTTTCCTGGTGACGGTCTTAATGATTAATGATAGATCTGTACATAGTACATAGTCAGCTTGTTATCGTACTAGTGTTCCTAAACCGGATTACCGTTCTAAATCGGACAACCATATTAAGTGTAAACTGTGATGACGGTGTTTAGGCATTAGGATTCTTACGCAAGTGATTGCGGTTCTCCTACGAAGGAGGTTATGATTTCTACAAGTTGTGATTGGTCAGTTAAACTGATTGACGTTTCTAAGAATAGATTTGACATATTTTCGCCTAGCCTTTGCAGTCAGTTTTATGCAGAATAATGCATAAGATGATGTGATGCAATGTAATGCGAGCACATGGATGGATTTTTTGTTTGAGATCATCAGATATGTTTGAGGAAATGAGTAAGAAATAAAATAAAATGGCAAATCTATAGATAGTATACCGGGTCGCCATTTTTGTTCTGTATTTTATTTACGTTTTTACCCAGGTACATGGCACACTTTGTTGCTCAGATTGAATCTCACGTTATATTTTCTAATTTATACTGCATTAAAATAAATATGTATACATAGGACGAGATAAAATTCTTACCCTAGCTCTTTCACGCTTCACGTACACCGATCGTTGCAGCGACTTCCGAGGAATGGATGACATCAATGGTTGCTGCCAACGGAAACTTGACTCGTCGTCTGCATTTTCCTCCACTTTTCTTATTTTTGTTGCTTCAGCCGAAAGAATTGTTGGTATTGCCGTCGTCTTTAACTTGGGTTTCACACCCATTTTGGTTGCGAATTCCGATGTTGATTCCGGGGTATACGAAGCTAAATCGAAATGCTTGGAACAGATTACTGAATAATCACTCGGCCCGACCATTTCCTTGTTCTCAGACCAAATTGAGTCCAATTTTTCGCTAATTTCTCATCTTTAGGCCATTTATGCAAAATTACATTAACCCACCTAGTACACATCGCTTAGGCATTTTGACAAATTCACACACTAGCGCAATAAATCTCGGAACTTTGCATTACAATGTGTGCTGTTTTCGACGAGTGCGGATGTCAAACTCGGAAACGTCTTCAACCTATGACGTCACACGGAAATGGTCGGAATAAAATTTTTTGCATCAAGTCAGGTTTTTGGTTAAGATATTCACTAGGTTCTAGTTGGAGTACATGGATTAAAATTATATTTTTGAAAAGCTTTGGCTCTGTAGATTTATTTTGTGTCAACTACCCAGGGTCTAGCCATTCCCTTTAAGTCTCTGGTTATGTGCACCCCCTCCTCCGTCTTGCTATGACAACTCCTGTTTCCATTTGCTTTTTGTTGGCAGAGTCTACGTGCTCTACAGAGATAATTTTTGTGCATTTGTAATGTCATTATGATGAACAGAATGCGGTTGATCATGAATAGATTCAAAGTCTTGCTTCAAGGAAAAGGAATCATATTTGTGAGTTATGTGATCGGTATAGTTCACTGGAATCATCGTCAGTTTTCGGAGGTTATTGTATTGGTACCGCTAGTAGCGACATCCAGGTGTCTGTTATGCACCATTACAAAGCCTTGACATTGAACATAATAAATTGCTTAAAGAAAATAATTCTGATACCATGAAAATGGAAGTTGGTGGAAAATAAATTTACGTAATGCATTCACATCAGTTAGGTGTAATATGCCAGATATTATTTTAGAATTCGATGCCTCAAAGGTAGGTTGGGGAGGCATAGCTGGTTCTGGGTGCTGGTCAGAAGCAGAAGCCTCCACAAATTATCTGAAAATAAAAGTATCTTTCTTTTTTTTACTTTAGTCATTGTGCAATCAACACCACAATGTTCATGTTCGTAGTAGCGAATAGTAGAATGGTGGATAAGGACCGCATTTTGATTGGCTGACGTCACTGCGTGGCGCTAAAAGTTGAGAGCCAATATTTCTGAATTTCAACTATATGTTTAATTAGTGAATCTGGTGTTATATCTTGTCCTAACAAGTTCAACCAGTGTGCTGAACAGCCATATACAACTAAATCATTATCCTCTGCCTTTAAATGCTTAATTATCTCCTGACATTTAACAGTACAGTTTTCAGCACTTTTAGTCATCGAACCAGTGCCATAACTATGTAGAAAGAAACTCTTTCCTTCAACTTGCAAACACGATGCAATAATTGGCTCATTGTGCACATTGCTCCAACCATCCTCTACTAAGGTTGCAGTCTTGCTATTCAGAATCGCCTTCATATCTTCTGTCACCTGATCGTGGACTGTATCCAACAGTGTGCCACCGATTTGCTTACGGGAAGGTGGTTTATATCCAGGGCGTAGTAATTGAACAACCTTTATAAACTGACGATGCTCAACATAGTCCGTGAGCCAGGACCCTGATTTTTGGCAATCAGGCTCACATGGGGTGACGAATGCTCATAGTGATTTTTGACAAGGTTTATACCTCTAGTGATAGAAAATGTGTGATAGCAGTGTAGAATTGGTAGCTTTCTCTGTCAGATCACCACTTTTATGAGTGTACCCAAATTTGTCGTACACCAAATAGCCGGTTTCTGCTGAGTTGGTCATGAACTTCAGATTCTCGTACAAACCTTATTACTGGAGACTAGAAGTTGAAACTTGGCCAGCCAATAGGTCTATGATGCTCCTTTATGACCTGGTTAAGGCAACTAAAACATATGATCTATGGCCAAGAAGCACACATTATTTGTGTTACATGTAGGATCTTCCTTATTTAGGGGTAGGGTTAAAATATTATTTTTGCATATATATCACATTTGATATATAAATTAGCCCTTCAGATTGAATAATTGAGTTCTTTGGCGAGATGTACATCGCTGCTAATGAAATATAATATATATTATATTTACATTACTAATTTAGTGTGTAAAATTTTGTAACCACAATAATGCGCGAAAAAATCCTTATTTTCAGTGACAGCAATTACTGCTTTGATATAGGATACATGCGAGGTACTATTTGATTGCGACATTGTGATGTAATTGCTTATACCATCATATATGCGAGTGCCATTATTTGCTTGTTACGCTAGCTACATAGTTGTTGCTTATAGCATCAAATATTTGAACCATTATTTAATTATAATCCCAGCTGTACTGTGGCATACCGTTTATGACATCAGAGACATGAGTGTACTTTTTATTGTGACATCAGCCACATACAACATGCTTATGTCATTGGATGCATGGGGGACTTTATTCGGTTGCGATGCCAGCTACAGTATGATGTAATCTCTTATGACATCAGATAGATTAGAGACTTTATTTGATTGTGGTGTCCGTTACATTGTGACGTAATCGAGATGCCATATAATATATGAGTGGTATTAATTGGGAATGTATTTGATTGCGAAGTATGCTAAATTCTGACCATAAATGATTATGATATACATTGGAGAAGTTATTTGATTGCGATATCAGCTACATTGTGATGTAAATACCTTAGACATCCAAATAGATGAGAGACATTATTTGATTATGATGTCAGTCGCATAGTGACGTAATTGCTTAAGCCATCAGATACTTGACGGGCATTATTTGATTGCGACAAATACTCCACATGTAGAAATTCTTCTTGAAAAGACCCGCAAACATATGTTTCTCCAGAAAATAAATTTAATTCATTTCAGAAAGACAATCTAGTCGTTTCACATATGATAATGGTTGTGTGCAAATCCTGTAATTAGGCAACAAACTATTTACTAACCAATTTCACATTGATTCAGGGGGTAGACGCTTACAGTATTTTACAATATACCAGTTTAAGCAAGACTGGAATGTTGTTGAATCATTAGTAGCTGTATGTGATAACCTACACCATCTAGATTGAGATGCATAGAGTTAAATGAATTGTGATATATGATGCCTATGTCTACGTAACATGAAATGCATATTCATTCATCACATTCATATTGGATGAGTGAATGGCATAAATAACTTGCGACAAACCAATATTGAAATTTGCACGATTCTTCACTCACAACAGCTATTGATAGAAGGCATAGTCCGTGGCATATAGATGATGTATAGGCATCTAACCCTTTCATAACAAATCCGGACAAAAAACGGCCCATGCAGTGGTCTTGTGGAATGTCCGTTTGCAGGCCAAGAGAATGCTATTTTTTTAGTTTACCTCTGGAATGACTGGCTCGATAACGGAGCCAGTAATTCTAGTGATAAGATTTTAAAATAGTCTTCTCTTGGCCTGCAAATTGATATTTAATAAGTAAATATTTCAAAATTCTTTAAAAAAACCCTTCATTAAGGAGTTAATAAATATAGGAAAGGCTAGCCCTGAAATTCTATCCGTTATACCGCGCCCCACGTTGTGGTTCATGAGAGTGTAGGTAATTGACGATGTAGTGTTAGGACTAGCTTCCTAGCGTGACTAACTGCGCCACTAGCTTACACGGACAGAGTTCCACTAGTCTTCATCATCCTCATTTACATCATCCAGATCATCCTGTGTATCCGTGCTATCAGGCAAGTCTGGTGGCACTTGATTGCTGCAGTCTTTCAGGCGGCACATGTCAGTGCAGTGTAGACCATTTACTATGCAGCAGCATTCTGGCTGTTCACACTTTCGAATACAGCTGCATGCCATGAGATCCAGTACCGACTCTGGGGCTGGCTGACCCTGCATCCAAACAACTGACAGTTGGTGTGTGTTCTCTATGCGTTCCAGCTTCCATCCATGACCATCAGGATTTGGTACCTTAGGATTCTGTTCGAGACACCGCCTCCAAATAGCAGCCTGATAATTGGCGCGCTTCATGTGTTGCAGTAAACAGTCCTGGCATGGTGGCAGCTGGTGGCTCTCAATGTCACCTTTCTTTTCACAGAACATGTAATACCTTAGGTCATTGATACACGTCACAGATGCCTTGGAAGCATAAAGTTGACAGGTGAAAGCTTCTAGTTTGACTTGAAGATCTTCTGAAAGATGCCACTCCTGTCCAAGCTCGGTGAAAATGTTCTGTGTCTCAAGGCTATTCGTAATAAGTTCCAGAGCTCTTGCCTTACCCTTGCCTGCAAATGCACTAACACTATCACACCCAGTGTAAGCATGCATACCAATTAGTGCTGAACATACGTCTTTGCTGATCGAGGCACCAATTCTAGCAATGTCAAGAACCCGTGTTCGGGCCTTCGTGCCACATTTCTGAAACAATCTTGCATTGATGCTCTGATGACATGCCAAGCACAAGATGAATACATCAGTGTCCTCTGAACAGATTACAATGTTTGGATAGCCGTTCTGTGCGGAATGGGCTGCGTGTAGCAACAGGCGTCCGTCTGCTTCCTCTTGGGAACACTAGTTCAGCTACCTCCTCACTACCTTCTGCAGTAATCCGGAAGCACTTACAATTGGATGTAGCATAGAGCACCTTTCCCTGCAACATGACTGTGTACTCTGTCTTTTTCCATTCATTGACAATGAATTCAATCAGGCTCGTTTTATTGTTGATCTGACGGAGAAAGTTCCTCCAGTTTGTTACTAGCTGTGAAGCTGTGATGTTTTGTAACTGATTATTGCGTTCTTCCCCTCTAACCAAACGTTCAGAATTCTTGATGGACATGTCTGTGTATGTGTCAAACACAACATCAATTCTCATGCTCTTATTTCCTTCTCTCAGTGCCATTTCCAGGATGGTACTGGCAATTTGACCGAATGTGCTCTGATCACCTTTTGTTCTCTGGACCAGATTCATCCCATCAACCACAGTCGATGAGTTATCTGGCAGCTGATCTGCAAACTTGACATTTTTCTGAAGGCGTGCAGCTAATGCAGCTTTGTTGGTTTTCCTTAGCATCCCTTCCGGTGTCGCCAATGACCAAGGTAATGGTCCCAGTGGATGACAAAGTACATCTTTCATTTCCAGATTGCGCACTTGTGAAGTTACAATGATACGACCAAACAATGATCTGTCTGCCTTTAGGATTATTGTTCTACCACTGCTTTTCACACTCTTCTTTTTGCACATATCAGAGAATGTTTTCAGTTTGTTCAATTTCATTTTATCATGAAAATTCGTCTTTGGTGGATCTTGCTCGAGTCGTTCTTCTTTGAATGTTTCATAGCAGCGCTCTCCAATACAATGTGCATTCATTAAATCATTGGTGATGTCTTGGGGAGGAGCCCTGGCAGTAGAAATACTGATGAGATCTTGATTTGCAGCAAATGGATTCACCCAACCTTCTAGAAGACTCTCGACAGATTCAACATGCTCTTTATCTTTTCGTATTCTTGATGTATTCAGATCTGTGTGGCTATAATTTCCTGTATTTCCTTGGATCATATCCCGTAGTTGACAAAGGAATGCGCTACGATGTTCTGCTGTCATATAGTATCGCTTAACTGCACCAGATTGTAGACTGAATTTGGTTGTCCCTCCTGGGGTCTGTGTATCTTTATTCACGGTGGTTTCCACAGCTTGATCCATAGGTATACGGCCAAAATGATTGCTATTTGACATCTGTACAGAAAAGCGTCCGTCCTCAAAAGCTTCATAGACATAGGGATGTTCCTCTTGAAGATTTGTCATTTGAGCATAGTAGGCTGATAGATACCGTGCATAATTCACTTTGTCATACGCGAATGACCACGGTATCATAGCTCGTATAGCATGCAGGTGTAATCTCCAGTTACCCTCGCGAGATGACCGCAATAATCCTAGCAGAACATGCTCGACGATGTCAATGTAGGACATCCAAAATGCAGACAGCTCCCCATTTCCTGTTCTAAGGTGGTCCAGGTATGCATTCCAAAGCTGCTGCATTTCACAGAAGAGTGGGCAATCAAGGAGATCTTCAATGCTCTTCTGGTTGAGGTCATCAGACACAGTCTTCACTTGATCCATAAACGAATCGATTCTTGGTATTTTCACACTTTGTTTTTCAGCCAACCATTCTAGGAACCCATTCCACGCTAACCGCATCAATGCTTCGTATATGTATTTGTGAATTCTGACAGCACGGTTATACATCTTGCCATCCAGAACCCTGGAAATCGATCCTTCTGCGACAATTCCCGATTCCAGGCACAGATCCCTCAGGCCAGCATCTTGAAAACGTTTTCCAATCGTGCCAAGAGCATTGCATATGGTGTGGAACACCCCCATCCTGAGCAAGATATTTTCGTAGCGACTCTTGTGCTTCCAGGCGATTTCAGTTGCTTTAGCATATAGAGCTTGATCCATAACAACCACAATAGTTGTCAACTGTAGTTCCTTTCTGATAAGTTCAGATTGGTTAAGAATTTCAAAGACTGTCGTCAGTTCTGTGGCCGGTGCATTAATCGTTGGAAGGTAACTTATTACATCCTCTGAGATAGGAACCAATAGTCCTGGCTCCACAATACAACCCCGTAGAAAAATTGATGTACACAGTATTTTGTTGTTTTTTTATATTGCTGGACCATGTGGCAACGGAATTAACTTGGGTAGACATTTCAATTTCGTGGTAAGAATTCTATGGCCGCCATTTTCCAAGATGGCGGCCGTTTTACGTTGTATATTGAATATCGCCTGAACTAGTGACACTATCAAGCCATTTTTGGTGTCAATCTATAGGTTTCCGGGGTCGAGGAATACAGATATCTTATTATATAGTTGCTCAGGGCATTAATTTAGTAGATTTATAATACTCATCCAAATTTAAAGAGACTATAATGAAAACTCGTCAATCAAGCCATTATAATAGTTCGCCCATTCACCAATTATGTATCTATGATTCCAACTAAAGAGGTTCTGGAAATTGTACGCCCATGGAACATTTCTGTGACTAACATTACAACTAAACAAGTTCTGGTATACCAGAGGATGCTTAGTTGGAATGGTAGTCACATAAATGCCCAATGGTCGATCTAGTATAGCGTTAACATAAAGAGAGTTCCAATCATTATATTCTATTTTTATTTGGATGTCTTGTTAAAATCCAATGGAATTAATGCTTCAAGCAACTATATGTGGCAATATCTGTATTCCTCTATATTACGATTGAGGAATACACATGATTTGAAAAATACAGTAATATATTAGACTAAACATACCTCCGGTGTACATGATGCGAGTATGTCCATGAAACTGTGGTGGCGATTGTCACACTTGTAGAAAAACACAATTGTTTAATACAGATTGTTTGCACTTACAACAACATCAAAACCTTGATGCTCTACAGTAGTATTGCTAATCTTGGTATATATATATATATCCGGTTTATGTCCTGATATTAAGGAATCACACATTTTGACACTGATTGTCACATTTACAGAAAACCGTACATTTCACACCGGAAAGCTTACATTTGCACCGTTTTGTGCTACACATTGTACAACCACATAATGTTAGCAATTCATCTGGCAGTAACGTCAGGAATTTAGATGGTCGCAATAGGCTGTCAACCTCATCCCAGCCATAGTCTTGCAGACTTAGGACAGTATGGTCAGGATCCAGGAGAGTGAGTGACTCGCGAATAAGATAAAATGCCTGCAGTATGTGTCCTCTGATTGAGGATGAAGTTGGTGGCAATGCTACTAAAGATTTGTTTGACTTTCTGTATTCAATGTATCTCAGCTCGTTAAAAGTGGCAACGGTTGTATTCCTCGACCAGACTCTAACAAGATACTTTTCCGCCTTCCCGATATCTTGATCTGATAGCATGTCAGACTCCGCAAATTGTTTCAGAAAATTTACTGGCTGCGCAGTCAGCGCTGAATGTTTAGTCCCGATCTTACTTAGAGCATCATTTCCAGTGATGATGTGCGACTTCACCAAAACACTACACATTTCAGGGCCAAGCTTGGTCAATAGTTTGTGCAGTAGTATGAATCGGCGTCTTGCACCTGTCCCGAAGCGAATCCAAAATTCTCTTAATCCTTTGATTTCTAAGAAAGGAGCATACCTAATCAGGAGAGCGACCACATCTGTGTCATTAGACAGTATGACAACACGTTTGGCACCATGTTCCACTGCCCAATTTACATGAGGAATAATACGAAGGTCAGCCTCCTCAATGCTGGAAGACAGCTCATGGACTTCTGTTTGATCACCATTAGAGTACATCACTGGAGGGACAATCTCGTCATTTATTACCATCCCACTTGCAATAACTGGAATATTTGCGCGAGCGGATTCATCACGTGCCAGATTGCAGGCAAGCTGTTGCAGCTTGGTTTTGTTTGCTGACGATGCCCAGAATTTGTCCATTTGAACGGGAATGGGTACTGTGGGATGAATACACACTAACTCAATACTGCCAGTTTTCGATGATCTGCGAATGCGTTCTGATTCCTTTACGGAGAGATCAAGGTAACTGTCAAAGACAATGTGTAGCTCTTGCACATTGCACATTCTCTCAGAGCTTCGAAGCACCATACTGACCGCTTGTCCAAAGTCCTTTTGAACTGACATCTTTACCATTCGAATTTGTGACATGAAATCTATGATGACCGTGGTCTTTGATTGACAGACTGGATCAAAGTCGTACTCTTCAGTCGTCAGGTGTTTCTCAAGTTCCGATATTAGTGTGTGTTTGACTGGCTTAGTAGCAGCATCACCTTCAAATAATGGACATGTTGGTAGCAGATCATGTGTCAAAATATCCTTTACTGACTCTCCTCTCGCGCGGGCAATATCCATAACTTTCTGTGCCTGGGTCAGTTGTTTCGCTGCAATGACAGGAGTAATGGGTAGTGTGATAGTTTTTGTAGAGTCCCTGAAGCTTGGTAGCTTCACACGGGTTATAGTGTCCGAGAGTTTCTTTTCTTTGCGAATGAATCTTTCATTGCGTATTTGTGTGTAGCCTTCCAAACCATGTTGCATTACATTGAGCAGACGATCCTTGACGAGTTCATCAACATTCTGTTTGGTGACAAAGTTGTGAAGCTGAATATGTTCGGTTATCTCAAATGGGTTTCCCTTTTCCTGTATAAACTCCAAAAGTCGCACCACGTTAGAATCAAACAATTGTCCTTTTCGTCCCGTAAGCTCATGGTGAGATGATTCACTATGATCCATCACATTTGATTTCGTCAACTCCCTAAAGACATTGCTAATAGCGAGGACCTCATGATAAATTAGCTCCCACTCTCCGACATAGTCGCTCCTTCTCGTTTGACCTACGATGCCTTTTGAGCTTTTTTGTGACCGTTGAATTGTCTGTTCAAGCTTCATGTCAGGAGAAACGGCATTAAACTTTCCATCTTTGTCTCGTACAACGAAATGGCCATGCATAAACTTGTCATATAGAAAGGGGTTTTCCACTTCAAGTATTCGTATTCTCTCCAGGTACCAGGAGCCATAGCGCAGGTAATTAATGCAATCAAACTCTCGAAATACACTGATCAGTGACTCAACCGTTTGCACATGTAGCTCCCAGTTTCCTTCACGATCAGATGTCACAATACTCTTTACGAGGCCCACAATGGTAAGAAAAACATTCCAGTATTTACATAGTTCTGATTTTGCACAACACTCTTCAATGAACTCACAGAAACTTTGTCTAAGACATACCATGGGGTCCATTAGACTTTGGTATAGGTGCTGAGATTTTTGTTCATCATTTAATTGCAATGCTGCCCTCAAGTCTGAAATCATTGAAATTATTTCCTGGAATGTGTCGGAGTTGTTGTTATGCCAGAATGCTTTCCACATTAAAGTTTCAATTGCTTCTGACACGATTAGCATACCTTGGAATGACCGATAATAATGTGACCCATTCAGCACAGCTTGAACAGTTTTCTCACCGAATACTTCAGACTCTATCAGGGCATCATCCATACCACTCCCGCTGATATATCTCCCTGCACAACGGAGAGCCACCTTCGCTAAGTGAAACATTCCCATCATGGGATAGATATCTCCAAATTCGTCAGGATTATTCAAGATAATATCAGCAACCGTATGGAATACCCCTTCATCACAGAATATTGGGATAACTGGTTGACGTAACTGTGTGCACACATTTTGAAAGTTTTTTCATTGCTGAGAATACAGTGGCATAATCGGTAGCGGGAGATGGGATGACTGGCAAAAATGCAACTCGTTTAAGTGGAACAGTCTTCTGAGAGATTAAGGCATGAAACCCTCCCCATGGAGCAACTTGCAATGTGTCCTCTTCCGGTAGACCACATCTCGCCAAAGTAATGAGAAATTCGGTTTTGGCAGCCTCACATGATGCGGTGCTATCTGGATGTAGACCAACATCTTCAGCTACTTTGAAAGAGTCAGGAATAACGGGCCGATTGGCTGGCTTAGGATGATGGCCAACACGTTGGCATGGTAGGTCAGACATCAATTTACAACTTCGCTTCTTCAATTGTGTGGCAGAAACATTTGGCTTCCCAAGTGGAACTTCACCATCACAGTCTTGAAACAGCACCATCACTGTATCGTGAGTGCCGGATGTGCCAGATAAAGATGAACTGTCCTCGAAGTCAAAATTATCAAGAGCACCAATGGTGAAACCTGTGTTGTTGAAGTGGCTAGGAATGGGAGTGTCATTGTCCTCACATGACTCTATAGCATAGGCGGATAGTAAGTTCCGACTTCTCAATACGTCAATATAACTGGTAGAAACACCAATCCGGTTCATCGTCGTAATCAATTCTCTACTCTTGCACTTATCATATATGCTGTGAGCAGTCATTGTGTGAAGAGGAGTCTTCTTTGAGCCGTTGTGCAATTCATAGAATATGATTTGGAAAAGACACCAAAGTTGTACAGCCTGGCGTTTTACACCACTACTTGCATCATTGTTGGTATCTTCATTTACGTCATATGCGTCGTCGGTTTCATTTCCCATTTGCAACATTTCAATTTGCAACATGCGTGTCTTGCTTATGTTAAATAAGGAGGAAAAGAATGTCAGCAGTACATCAGGCATAATTGTGTTCTCCCACGAATGGCGTAGCTCACTAGCATCACAAAATTTGTCCTGAAGTTTGAAGTCAACTTTCTGTATTGCTTGTCTCAAGATAGCGCCTGCTGATTTAACGGCATCGTGTGATTTAATTTTTGAAGCAAGATCATCAGAACTTATTTTGGATGAAAAAACTAGCAATGGCTCGTTCTGTCGTGGAGACTGGCAAAATTTAATTTTGTCCTGATACATTCTCACAAGAAAGATTTTGATCTCATTGTTATGGATTACCATGTTATTGTCAATATTGTGCATTAACTCTCTAATCTCACTCACGGTGAAGCCATAGCCGTCTTCTAGGAGTGGGTCCAAAAGATCCTTGGCCTGCTGGAACACTTCTAACTTCTGTCTTGAGTAACGTTCTCTTGGCTGCTCTGGCTTCAAAGACTCACGCTCATACCTAACGATGTAGCCATTCATGCATTTTCCGTGGGCATATAAATCTGCAGCAAAGATTTTCTGCTCGCTGTCAAGGTCTGCTATGCGGCCAAAAATGTCATCTTGAAAGAAGTTAGCCGCAGCCAAGAACTTATTCGCACGTTGTTCTTCACACACTCTGAACTTTCTATCTACTCTCACGCCACCATGTGAAATCCGGACATAGCCACACACGACACATGGGAGTTCACTTGCATCCTTTTGAGAGCTTACTGGATTACGCGGTGTTGAGCATGACCGACGTGGTTGCACACAAATACTGCTGCTACTAGCGTTATTGTGTGATTGTTCAATCGTTTCAGGACTAAATGATAGAGACTTTACACTTTGTTCAGTTATAGTATCTAGTGTTTTCTTCAATGTATATGTTTTATAGCACTCATTGTCCACGTGGTAGCAGAATGTCTCTGTTTCACTCATTTGTTTCAGTCGCTTAAACACGTCATCCTGTCGTATCTCTGCCGCTTCTCGAACACGTTTCTGTCCACTTCCAGTAGCTGTCAACTTAGTGTTTTTTCTTGTTTTCTGACAAATAATACATTTCCTTTTGTTCAGAACACACGGGTTTGTCGACTTCATGAAGACTCCCTCTGGAGTGACAGGTCTGCTTCTCGCCGCTTCGTCGCCCATTTTTCTTTGTTCATCAAATGTGATACCAAGCTGAGGAAGAAAATAATATGTTATGTAAGCTATGACTCATCTCAAATACAAACTACCTGTCAATTAACACTTTCATCAATGTTCGATATGTTTATAATTCGGAAAGTAATATGATTGACTGCCACCGTTATTAAAAGAAGCAACGTCATCCAATCAAATTAATTTCAAAATAGGCTACATCTTTCTCAAATGGATGTCATGAAACTAAGATATTATCACAGGTGAAAGGATTAATTAATGTGTTTTACATCATCACCACCACCACCATCATCATCATCATCATCATCATCATCATCATCATCATCATCTCTGCCACCACCACCATCACGACCAACAACAACAACAACAACAACATCAACAACAACATCATCATCATCATCATCATCATCATCATCATCATCACCATCATCATCATCATCATTAACAACAACAGCAACAACAACAATGACAACAACATCATCATTATCAACATCGTCCTCGTCGTCATTGTCATTATCACCATCATAATTCTAGGACTAAAGTTTAGGATTCCATAACTACGGACCTGGATGCGTTTCCCTGCAAGGATAGCATAGAGACCTATGTATGGAAAACCTGGTCATTCAAACATGCTTAGCAGTGCATACTTACATCATGCAGATATGGGATATATAATATTATCTTCTGTTATCGAATTTAGCAAAATACAAAGTTTAATGACTAATGACGTTTGCGCAATGAAACACGTAAAATAATGTTCGTTAACGACTGATTCGGTAGTATTTATAAATATGCATGTAGCGTACGTAGACTAACTCAAGAATTACTTTTTACAGGAAATGCTGACACTGCTCAATTCCTGACTTTTAAACAGGATGTTTATAATATTGTTGTGGGTGCGGCATTGATAGAGAAACCGAAATGAACACCCTCACGTACATTGAGTATGTGACTAGACTGTTGGTTGTGTCGGGTGGGTGGGTGGGTGGGTGGGGTGGGTGTTTGTTTTCTTTGCATTAAAGCTCCATAGACTCGCTCCCAGACAGTTAAGGTTTAATTTTTTCTAGCTATCGCCTTAAAGATTTATAATTGGCGCGAAAGCGTTTGATATGATCACTAGTTCCAGAAATTCAAGAAACCCCAAATTTTCAAACTATTATAGTCACCATTTGGCTAAAAACGGGTAGTTATTTTGACCAATATTTCGGAAGCGATATAACCATTGTCCCCACTACGTAGATAATGTAATTTCCGAATTCCATGACCTCGAAAACCTATATATCGACACTAAAATTATTGTGATAGGTACACTAGTTCCAGAGATATTGGCTGTACAAATCAGAACGGCCGCCATCTTGGAAAATGGAGACTGTAGGATTCCTACCACCAAATTGAAATGTCTACCCAAGCTAATCTTAAAGCTAGTTGGTCTGGCAAGGCATACAAACAATAAAATACTGTGTACATCAATTTTTCTACGGGACTCTATGGTGGAGCCTGGACTACAAGTCCCTAGTACTGATATTGAACCCTGTCCAACTTGGAATGGTATGTTGCTCCGTATCAACCAGTCTTGCCAGCACCCAGATGAGGTTCTTTGCACTTGCCATTGTCTTGGTTGGTCCAATATCAATTTTGGCTGTTTTTAATGGCTGGAGTCCGATTCTATTACCCGCAATATATGTTGGTATCTCTGGCCGTTCAGTGGACACTGTCCTCTGTTTATACACTGTCCTCTGTTTATGCTTTTCAATCCTGGGTAAACCTGCTGTGGGTAGCTGTGGGCCATAAACCTTCCCCTGTACTGCTATGCCATTCACACACGGTGGGTTGTGCCTTTACCTGTGAGAGTCTCCTCTAGTCGGTCAATATTGTCCCATCCTAGATTTGTAAAGACGTTAGGCTGAACAGTAACTGGTAGAAAGAGTTTCTGATTCATAGAAGCTGCAAGCTTTTGGAGGCACAATGCCGTGTCATTTTCCTCGAGCTGCGAGTATGAAATGCCATGACCAAGCCTGTTCAATGTCTTGATGATTTCAACATTGCCAGTCAATGTCTTTACAGCATATGGTAGCAGCAGATGCTTTGGTGTTTTCTGTTGGCCACCTGTTACAGCATAAATCAAGTCCTGACTAAATGATTGGGTTAGCACATTTACTCGCTGTGATTTTCTATTAATATCAGTTTCGCCAGTTAGTAGGCCAACAAGAAATCTTTCCAGATCAACAGGAACCGAGACCAGTTCTGTAATGTCTGATGGATGGTATGGCCATGGAGCCTCTCTCGCATTGTCCTTGATATCTGAACGAATGTGTTGTGACACCCGATCGATCATCTTGTTCATGTCAGAAGATTTGCCTTTCCATAGCTTGACCTCCTTCTGTAACTTTTGATTCTCCAACACCACATTGTCAAGACCTACACTATCAGGAACGACAAGTAATTTGCCCCCTTCCCCTGAAACGAAATGAAGCGAATTGCCAAATTCAGATTCAAGCCTTCTTTTGAGGTTCTTTTTACCTGATTTTACAATTGACTCTAATCCTTTTGACAGTAGTATTGACTCAACTTTTGCTGCCAGCATTACAATTGGTACAATAAGTTTGTTTGGTACAATATCAGTTCTGATGTAGTGAAAGAGATCGTGATATGAATCGCTCTCACTTCGTGAATCGTCATCAATTTCGTGGACGACGGTGCTCTCCGCTTCTTCTCCTTTAACGGCCTTTGTGTAAAGTTTGTAACAAGAAGCATGGTAATGGGCTTCGGCAGCCACAATGTCCCGACTTGTGACAGCAAGAAGCTTTTCATCAGATCTTTCGACAGCACATTGTCGTAGGCGATGGTCAACTCTAAGCTGTGATGCTTTTACAAGTCTTTCACGTGTCTTTGACCCCTTCTGGTATTTAATTTTGTCACAAAAGATACAATCTGTATTATAAACCCTTGACTCTGATGATGATCTCCGATGAGTTCGCTTTGAATCAGGCCCGCTATCACTGGTGGTATTATCTGCCCTTCGCTTCAATGTCTCTAAGTCCCTCTTAAGAGTAAAAAGGCTACGACATCTCCTATGGTACACCACATCATGGATTCCTCCGTCTGCAACTTGGTCAGCAATATCTATTATCGGAGCATAGTCTCTTATCTCAGCTGCCTGTAAAAGACTTAGCCAAGAGTCACGGTTCTGTTGTGTTATCAGGTGCTCAGTCTTTGCATCCGTTGAATTTGAATGAATTATACATCCGCCTTTGTGTGTGCTGAAACCCTCCATTTAGTCAGTTATGGTCTGTTATCATCAGTCTGAAAAATATAAATTTTAAAATGGTTCATATTCTGCAGGATAATTTGAAGGTATATATTTGACAGTGAGCCAGATGCTCAGTCTAGCTCGCCTAGTGTGACGAATACGAATAGTGCTAGCATTGCCGAATCAGTAGCCTTTTCTGTCAGATCACCATCCTTTATTAATAATGCCACTCATGTATCTGATGGTATAAACAAATACATCACAATGTCGCAATAAAGCAACTGATCCCATATATATCCGATGTCAAAACAAGTATGTCACTGAAAATAAGGTTTTTGGCAAGCTGATATGGTTACAAAATAATGTAGTTTTACATAGCAAATTAGTAATGAAAATATACTTTCTACTATGTTTCATTACCAGGGATGTACATCTCGTTAAAGAACTCAATTATTCAATCTGAATGGCTAATTTATATATCAAATGGATATATATGGAAAACAATTTATTTTACCCCTACCCCTAAATAAGGAAAATCCTACATGTAAGACAAATAATGTGTGCTTCTTGGCCATATATCATATGTTTAGTTGGCTTAACCTGGTCATAAAGGAGCCTCATAGACCTACTGGCTGGCAAAGTTTCAACTTCCAGTCGCCAGTAATAATTTTTTAATGAGAATCTGAAGTTCATGGCCAAATCATCAGAAACCGGCTATTTTGGGAATGGCAAATTTGGGTACATTCATAAAAGTGGTGATCTGACAGAGAAAGCTACCAATTCTACACTGCTATCACATATTTTCTATCACTAGAGGTATAGACCGTGTCAAAAATCACTATGAGCATTCGTCACCCGATGTGAGCCTGACCGACCCTCTGGCTCACCGACTAACAAGGGAAAATGGGATGTTGCATGCATAAAACAGCCTTGCAATTTCTACGTCGATTGCCGATTTCATCTGGTGGAGATGCAGTGACGACTAAGGTCTGGTTGAACTGAAACTGCTTGACGCTTCATTGGTGGCGACAATGGCGAATCTTCTCTGGCACGCTTTGTGGGTGCTGCCACACCTCGTTTGTGAAATAAGAAATACATGTACATGTATATATTGTAAAGCAAAGTCAAATTCACTGCGCATGTGTGTTTATTTTTATATCCTATAATTACTGTATTTATCCTATAAAAGTGTGAATAAGAAATATTCTGTTGAATATTTTGAAATTAATTTGAGTGGAAGCTGTTGTTGCCAAAGGCAGCAAGAGCTTACAGTCAGATTATTTTCCAAATATTCAACATATTTCTTGCATGTTTGATTTGAAAGGAAAATAATGGGATTAATGGTTTAAAAACATTCAACTTATTTATGGTTCAGTCCATTTACATGTAGCGTAGAGTAATTTCAGCGGTGACAGGGTTAGCTGTACTTGGATTAGTTAATTATAATAGCAATTAAAGGCTCATTCACTTGTAGGTGTTGCAACATAACATCTACTGAAGTGACTGCTGGTCATGCAGGTTATCTGAACTTAGATCTGATTCCCCACACAGAGCCTATTGTTAATACCTCCAGCCATCTTCCACACTCAAAGGCATAGACATCATAGTTGAATAATTACAGCCTGTGGTTAACTCTTTCAATAATAATGAATGACCAGAAATGGCAAATTCCTTACAAGTTAACAGATTTTCTGTTGAATATTTAGACAGTAATTTGCCTGGAAGCTGTTGCTGCCTCTAGTCAAGTTATTTTCTAAATATTCAACAGTTTTCCTATTATACAATCTGACTGAAAGTAGTTGCTATCTTATTAAAGGATTTACTGCAGTTACATGCTCTAAGATAGCAATTACTTTCAGTCAAATTGTTTTCAAACAAATCTTGTATATATGTTAAGTGATATAGAAGTTCTCTTCACTGATGATGGGTTCTGGAGTCGGTGTCTCATGCTTCTGATAGTGGGCTTTCATTCTTGCTACTTTATTTACAAGTTTGTAATCACATTCTCTACACTTAGCAAATGATTTTCCATTACTCTGAACGTCTAAGAAATGCTTCCAAATTGGATCCTTAGGCCTACCACCCTTAAAATACATCTTTGATCAAATATTTCAAATAACATCAAAAGTTAATATTATACTGAGAGAACATCCAGACAGGAACTAAACAGATGAACTTAATTAAGAAGATTTACTTGATAACTGTTTTCTAATAGAAAGTGGAGTAGAATTATATAGTGATGAAATAAGCTGATAATTGTATTAATTGTCAGACTAGAGGTTAGTCACTGTATGCTAGTTGTGTAAACATGTGTCAGAGGAATATTGTAGTATAAACATAGCCATGATAGCTATCAAAAAGCAATGAGAAAACATCTTAACAGACTTACTGTCACTTACATGTATGATCAGTGTATATATGTGTTGACAATTTTAAAGCAGGTAGACAGGCACTTAATGTTTAGACAAATACATGCACTATCAGTAGATTCAGTTGTATGTCTTCCAGGTTTTAATCCCTGAATCACAGTCTAGTCTCAATTATAAGGAAGACGCCTGCTGAATATTTTTAAAACTAATTTGACTCGTAGTAACAGGTTTTAATCAACTTAAAATATAATTTAAGCTTATGGAGAAATATTTTTGACCAGGTTTTTAGGTTTTGGACACTAGTGTCCAAAACTTACCAACCCTGGAGTGTACCACGGACAATAAATTGGCTGATATTAACCGATTTATAATGATTTCAACATTTATCTGTGCAACACTACTTTCCGTCGACTCTTTACCCTTACAGTGAGACCTAGTGTAGTAATCATACTCAATGAAGCTAAATTTCAATTTCAACACCATCAAGCTCACGGCTAACACTAATGTGCAATTCGTATTACAGTTCTCCACATTTGTTCTATAAATCTCAATCATGAACATTTTTTAGAATGTCACTAAATCACAAAAAGTCCAGTTCTGTAGGGAAGATGCGATAATTACTCTTATCGACGGTGCAGTTTAACAGTGACATCAGGATTTTTGTTAAGAAAACACATCCACAGTACAGTTCGTTTATCATCTTGGATACATTTTTTTTAGCAGTAGAGTAGTTATGTTCACTAATATCTGATACTGGCAATAACACAAAATACGGTTTTAGCAGGTTTGGGTACAAGTGCAAATGTGTTTGCATTTAAATGCATTTGCGCTTACGGTTATGACGTATTTGCACTTGCATTTGAATCTCATAGGGTTGCATTTGCATTTGAGTTTTCATTTGCATTTGACTTTTCAAATGCATTTGTGTTTTTTCAAAAGCACTACTTTTCTCAGTTTGCATTTCTTTCAAAATTGATTGGAACTTGCTGCTTTTGTCAATAGCAGCCACAGCATCCAGTCAAATTAATTTCAAAAAATTCAACCAAATTATTTGTTAAATCATAAAAATGGCATTTCTGTTGCTAGAAATTTGAAATTTAATTCTCTGTGATTTATTTACCCATTTCACTATGAATTTCTTAGCATGGAGCTCTCAGCCATCAATATACCTAAATACACAAAATCATGTATATTTTGAAATTAGTTTGGCTTAAGTCAGTTGAAATCTTAGCAAGCCAACACATTTTAGTTAATTTGTTTCCAAGATAATCTACAGCAACGTATCTCTAATGCATAATAAATTTGATCACCTTATAAATAGTAAGGAATGGGTACCTCCATTCTCTTGTCCAATGTGTTGACCATTTAACACATACATACAAGACCTCTGAAATAATTGGCTCAGTTATTGTCTTCTCTTGGCCTGCAAATGGGCATTTGTAAAGGCTACAACAAATGCTGGTTTTGACCAGTTTGGGAACCAAAAGGTTAATGAAACAATCGGACTAAACGTTGTTGCTGCTTTAGTCAATACGTTGATTTTCAGGAAAATTAATAATATTCATATGATCATTGTTGTATCTTATGTACACAAGAATAAGGCAGTAAATATGGTTTCAACCCGTTGTTATTAAACACTGGTGCAGCCATTACGAGAGTCCATACATACCAAACTATGATGTAAACCTGAAAGCGGAAGAACAATATTATGACAACATAACATTCCTCCCCCCTAACGAAAAAGGGTTACTAATAATATCATTGATGAACTAAATGTTGCTGGTAATTAAAGAATGTTATAAACACTAGAAAGTATAGTTTTTGTGTTCAATTAATAGATATGGCAAATGTTTCAAGTTGTTGTTAGGCGTACAACTGATAACTGTGACAGCGTTACATGGCACTGGTACACACATAGTCACTCAAGCATGATGGTGGTCGTTTCACACGCGAGGGATATCTGCTAGTTTGGTTTACATCTGGCGCTACAACCTCTGGTACACCACCTTCAATCGCCTTTTGGTTTTCACTCGCCATATGTGATTGTTTCGGTGGAGGAATGGACACTACATCGCAAGAATTTCCCTCCCTAACATGATCTGAGACGTTACATTGAGGAGGGAGCACATGTATTTCAGAAGGTATTGCAAAGGTCTCCCTCATCCGCTTAAGAGTAGCAGCAGATGTTGTGGACGACATATGATACGCTTCGATCCATTTAGAGTATGAATCCACCATAATCAAAATTATATTGCCATCGTAGTCTGCATAATCTGCATGAACACGCCGCCATGGTTGGGATGGAATTTCCCAAGGGTGCAATGAGGCCTTAGTCGGCGCATGGTGATAGCACTGACAAATCTGACATGAGATTCCAGCACTTTCTCACGTCCTTGAGGTGGCACCACAACTCTGGACCCCCAAATTAGGCAACCATCAATAACGCTTAATTCGGATCTGCGATGACTATGCATCAAATTGTGAGTCATCTAGATGTACAGGCCAGCCTCTCCATGTATACTCTCTAACATGTGAGAGAACAGGGTCTTGATCTGTCCAAGCACGAACTTCCTTTGATGTAATTGGTGCATTATCCAACTCGTCCATCAATAAGACCTGTGCTTCCGATTCCCTTTCAAAATCTGTTGATTTTTCCTGAATTGGCAGTCGGCTTAATTACTATGATGCGTCCACATTACCATGATCCTTCCATCCTCTATGAACTATCTTGTATTGATAGTCACTCAACATCACAGCCCAACGTGTCAATCTCGGAGAAGCCGTCATGGGTACAGCCTTCATCTCATTAAACAAGCCGATGAGTGGCTTGTGGTCTGTGATGATTGTGAATGGTCTTCCATACAAATATTTGTGGAATTTCTGAAGTCCAAAAATTATGGCGCCTGCTTCTTTATCCAGCTGGCTATAATTCTTTTCTGCTTGATTGAGTGTTCTGGATGCGAAGCAGATTGGTTTCTCGAGTCCATCTTCAGTGATATGCGATAGCACTGCTCCCAATCCGTAGGGAGATGCGATAGCACTGCTCCCAATCCGTAGGGAGATGCATCACAACTTAATACCAATTCTTTACTTGGATTGAAATGCACTAACAGAGTACGTGACTGTACCAACTCCTTGGACTTGATAAAGGCATCTGCTTGCTCACTTCCCCAAATCCATTTTGTGTCCTTCTGTAGTAAGTTGTATAGTGGGCCTAGTATGTTGGATGCATTTGGAAGGAAACGATGGTAGTATGTCAACATTCCAAGATATGACTTCAACTCAGTGACTAAACTCGGTGATGGTGCATTTTCGATAGCCTTTATGTGTCCCTCAACTGGTCTGATGCCGTGTGCATTTATTTGATGACCGATGTAAATGACCTCATCGGCCAAATAATATAAGTTTATTTTGCTTTAATCTCAAGCCAGAATCTTCAAGCCGTGTCAGTACCTCATCCAATCGTTTCAGGTGGTGTGTGTCATCTTTGCCAGACACGATGATATCATCCATATAAACCGCAACGTGAAGGATATCTTGAAGTAATACTTCCATTATCTGCTGGAAGATTGCTGGAGCTGAGGCAACTCCAAACGCCACTCTTATACCTGAAAAGACCTCTATGGGTATTGATCGTTAATAAGTCTTGGGATTTGTCATCCAACACTAACTGATTATATGCATGCGACATGTAAAGTTTAGTGAACTTTTCACCCGCACCTAACTTCACCATTAAGTCGTCAAATGTTGGAAGACGATACTGTTCAACTCGGGAGGCCAAATTCACTGTTAACTTATAGTCGTCACAAATCCTGATACAACCATCTGGCTTAGCAACAGGTACTATAGGGGTCGCCCAGTCTGAAAACGTAACAGGTTCAATTATACCTTGATCCTGAAGCCTCTGCAATTCGTCACATATTTTGTTTCATGGCAAACGCCACAGAGCGTGGTTTAAAAAACTGGTTTCACGTCATCGTCGATGTAAATTGTAGCTGTTGTACCCATCAAGGTGCAAACGTCCTTGTGTTTACTGAGAACATGCTGTAATGTAACGTTAGAACCACACCGAGGATAAATTTTGTTTACCATCCTTGACAACCGCTGTAACCTCCCCAAGTCAATGGGCAATTTTTCAATCCGATTTCTACCCACTAAAGTTGGACCCGTACCCATCACTATTTCTAATGGAAGCTGTCTGTCTTCATCGTTGTAAGTCACAGTCACCTGTCTCCTACCAACAATGTCAACGGGCTCGCCAAGAAAGGTTTTCAATTTTACCGGTCTTGGATCTGAAACACCTGTCATCCCAGGAAACAATTTTGAGAACGTGTTTTCATTCATGAGTGTAAATGGACACCCTGGATCAACCTCAAAACTGGTGGGATGGCCCTCAACCACAATGTTGATATCATAACTGGGATTACTAGAAACCCCATCATCGTCCCCATCACTAGACTAGTTTAATTCACTCTGATTAGCCAAATAATTAGCTTTGTTTTACCCCTGCCTACAGGCTTTTTGAATGTGCTCTTTTTGGAACATCTGTAACGGGTTACCTCTTTAAAGCGACAATCACCAGGATTGTGTTTACCCAAACATCGATAGAAAGGCGCATTGTTATGTTATGATCTATTCACATATTTGCCTATTTTCTGTGTATGCTTTGCAACGAAATCATGTTTATTGTGTCCACCACTCGGTATACGGACATTTTGCTCATGAAATTTATTGACGCTCAAAGGGTGCAATTCCTCAATATTTTGCATTGTCTCCATTGCGATTGCAATTTTACTAGCAGTTTCAAGTGTCAAATTTCTCTCCATCAACAGTTTCCGCTGGATCGATCGATCGATCATTAACGCCAACCACTAGATGGTCCCTCAACATCATGTCCAACGTTGTCCCGAAACAGTTTTCGGATAATTTACGCAGACTTGCCATGTATGCTTGTACTGTCTCGTTTGCTTCTCGAATTCGCGTGTGAAATTTGTACCGCTGTACAATTTCGCTGGGTTGTGGCGTGAAATGTTCTTTCACTAATGTTACTATTTCATCGTATTGTTTACTTGCAGGTGGATTTGGTTGACATAGGTGCTTTATTAGTGAGTATGTTTTAACGCCCACATTGAATAACAGCACTGCCCGTTTTTTGTCCCCATCATCTATGTTGTTTGCCTTAAAAGCTCGCACAGAATATCAACATAATCATCCCAATTCTGTAATTGTTCATCAAACTGTGATACAGTTCGTATTAGGGCCATTATAATTAACGTTGTTGATTGTTGTTGTTTTTAGCGTTGCTTGTGAAAGAGACAAAAGCACTTCAAAGGAAACCCCAAGAAATGTTGCCAGCACAAATAGAAGACCCAAACCACACCCTTGATCCTCCACCCTGGGAAAACAAACTAGAGAGCATAGCTATTCGCACCACAGTACCTCATCTCACAACCAAAGATGAACACAGTGATGTGAGCAAGAAGGCCCTGACCCTAGCCATGCTGGAAGAAATGTACCCTCAGGAGACATGGATAAGGATCTACACAGATGGATCAGCCAAAGATGCAATTAGGAGCGGAGGTGCCGGACTGCACATACAGTATCCAAATGGAGAACATGAGTCAGCTGCAATACCGACAGGCAAACACTGCACAAACTACAGAGCTGAAGTCAAAGCACTGGTCCATGCAGCTAATACCATCAGCAGAACAGCAGACCCTATTGCACATTGTCTTTTTATCTGATGCCCGCTCCGTCCTTGAGGCTATCACCAATGGTAAGCTGCCACAACTTGAAGAAGCACTACAAACCATCAAACGCTTTCGGATAGCATTGCAGTGGATCCCCTCACACTGTGGAGTCCAAGGAAATGAGGAAGCAGACAAGATGGCAAAGGTGGGTGCAGAAGAGAATCAGACAGAAAACATGGTTACACAAACAGAGATGAAAACTATCATCAAGTCACTCTATAGAACACCTCAATCAGAAGATGCCTACCATCATCTCTCGAGGCCAGAGCAAGTGACCATTTTTCGTCTCAGAACTGGACATAACAGACTAAACCAACACATGTACAGGCGGTTCCACCTTACGACATCGCCCGCTTGTCCTTGTGGAGAAGCAGAACAGACCACAGAGCACATACTTCAATGTTGCAGTACGTATCAGCTGCTGAGAGAAGAGATCTGGCCTTTGTCAACCTCTTTTCTTGAAAAGCTGTATGGGCCTGTGGAAGAACTGCAGAAAACCACAGATTTCATCTTGGGAACGGCTCTCCAAGTGTGATACCAGCGATCGAAAAGAAGAAGAACTGCCATGTGTAGAATTACATCAAGCAGCTGAGCTTCAACTTTATGTATCATAACTTCAGCATTAACTCATGTTTAAAGTAAATTGGAACAATACAATATACAGAACTGGTCTTTCATAATATAATTTTCAGAATTTACGAATAGCCTAACAATATTTGAAACTCGTCAAGAGAAAGGTGAACAAACTTTCTAATACTATTATTGCCTGTATTCATACATATAACGGTTCATTTGATAGTTATTGCTCTGGTAAAAAGACTGGCATCCCATATATTAAAAGTATCATTTATTAGATGGTCGATTTCATTCATTGCTTCATCAAACGGCCATGCAGCTACAGGTACGGTCACTGGACGTTTGTCATCATCATCGCTGTCCTCTGGAAGTGGTGCATCTGGATCAACACCAAACTGATTGATCTCCTCCAGGGAAAAAGATATGTATTCTTTATTATATTAGCAAGCCAATTATTAGATACATCATTGCGGGTGGGGGGTGGTGGTAAGCAAATTATCTTTGGTAATTGTGTTGATGCCACTATTCCTAGATCAGGTAAGAGACTGATACAGTGAATAATTGTTAATATGCATTTCATAGCGATCCATTTTCCGTCGAGCTGTTTATATGTCATGTCAGAATAGAAAGTGTAAAAGATTGTCAGCGCCATAGCAATACACAAGCAATTTTCCTTACCATTCCAATATGGCTGCAAAATGAAACTGATTAGCCACATATGGCTTTTTGTTTGTTTGTGGGTGAGCGCATGTATGTGAGACTAGCAATTGAATGTTTATTTAAATAACAAGAGCATTCAGAGATTCCAGATCCTCATCCTCCCGTCTTTGTCACAAAGTAGATTCTCAGAATTTTCTTTCAGCTTTCCCCGGATTCTTTTTTTGGGCCAGCCATTTTTTTAGGCTAACAGTCCCGGACACACTCGCCCACTCACTCACACCTACATGCATGCACGCACGCATGTATACATTTCCTCACTCACTCACACACTTACAATACTCTTTTCCCCTGATGAGGCGAAGGTAATTACCAATAATAGTCCTGGTGCAGGATCGGATAACATTCTGTATCCATGGATATCTCGGAAACTCTGATCATAGACTAGCATTCCATAGCATTGGATGAGATCTGGATAAAAACGCTGATGTGGTCGGATCAACATCTGGATCTGGTCCGATCTGGCTTAGATTTTACCACAAGGGTATATTATAAGTATACAACCTTGGGTGTAATAAAAATAAAATTCCGGAAAATGCGAAAAGTATCTGTACAATCTTTCAACAATGTGGCGCCCAGCGCATGCAATCTCTTGCCAGAGAAGTACCAAATTACATAGTAGTTGACATATTGATTGAAGTGTGCATGCGCGCGTGTTATGGTGTTTTGTTATATATTGTTCAATTATTGATCATGTTAATTAGTAAGATTGCATAGTATTTTGCTGGAATAACGATCACACTCCTTTATATTTTTTGTGTATGATGCTGCTCTAATGTTTATTTCCTTAAATATAATCTTGGCATTTGTCTAGTGAAAAGCAAATTACTGATTAATAGTTTAAAATAGTTCGCTATCTTATCATCACCAGAGGTGCGTGCGTGCGTGTGGGGGGGGGGGGGGGGGTTGTAGTATTGCATTCGTGTGAGCGAGTATGTGTCTGGAGATCTATCTCAATCTCAAAAACATAATACGAAGTGGCAACATTTTTTGTCACAGAGAAGCTTAATGCACCAAGATTTTCCAATGTGTTGAAAAAGGCGTACCATGAACTTAAAACGGCTTCAAAAACATCTCGCCATAACCTTTCTATGCGTGCATTGTGCACGCTTTTGCTGGTTATAAAGCTGCTCCTTCCAGCTCCTCTTGCGGGATGATTGAGCATAAAATGTGCATCCTGTACGTTTTCAACACCCATATCACCTCGCACACGTGATGGCAGTCCCCAAGATGCAACAGCTTCCTGAAACCATGTGTGAGAACTGTTGCAGCGTTGTTGTCGGTGTTTCATTTCAGGTAAACATTTACCCTGCTGTAGCCATCCATCCCACCATGTATCACGAATCGCCATCTAAAATTAACAGAAGTTTTGAATATGTATAGTTTATAGTTATTAAACAGTATTTCATATCTTGGTGATATCGATGAAATACCGTTTTGAGAATGTCAGGGGCATGAATATTTTTCATTCCATGATATTTTGACTAATTCAAATCCAGATCAGGATCAATATTTATTTATTAGCTGACCTGGACTGAAAGGCCAAGGGAGCTTATGCCGTGCGAAAACCTGTTGTGTGTCCATCTTCCGTCAACTTTTCATTTAAACAATTTCTCAAGAACCGATGGGCTGATTTCAATTGGGCCAAAGATAGAATAGCTTTGGTGGTCACATTTAAATCAGTCCAAAATATGTGTTTAAGAACGCATTGTCATATGTGGCAAAAAACGATCTACATCATCAGATTGAATACGTGTAGAAAGGGTCAATACGTTTGCATATGTTGAGCTTGTTGGTACATATCCATGGCCCTCGGCAGATTTGATAGTACGCTCTATCGCGAATCCCAATGGTGGCTCCTCTGTTGTCCCAGTCATGAACTGTACTATTGTGTCGAGACAGATGGTGCCTAGAGACGCATAGTATTAATCATTTCCAACATCAAGCGGCACTGATATACATGTTTGTTGATAATACATTCCTTCAACAATCTTACTTTTGTCCTGGAGAATGCAGAGATAATATATCGACATATAAAGATACACATTAACAGGTATGATGTGCTATAGTTGTGACATAGGCAAAAATTATCAAAAATGGTTTTAAAATTTGCCTGGCCAACCAACAGATTGCCTGGCCAACCAAAAGACAGATTGAAAAACTAACCTATGCAATTTGAGAGTCACGACTAAAACTACATACGTTTTATCCCCGATTAGCAGTGGTCTTTAATCAGAATTTACTCTGACTATCGCAAACGGCATTAATTACACAATCATCAGGCTGGATGGATGTTAACTGCATCACAATGTATATCACTATGGGATTTGGAAGAAACCTATTATTTCTTTGGTCAGTCCAACTATGCTTTAGTATAACATACCATACAATAGCATTACCCCTACATCTTTCATGCATGCACGTCCATGAGCGTGTGCATACGCGGCCGTAAAAATGTGTGTGCACATGAACACACACCATAATTATGCACTGCGTTGCATACCCTGTCACGGTAATAGGCATAGTTCGGATCAGTTAAACCACTTTATCGACTATTGCATTTCTATTGTAGGACTGTTGGGTTGTTGAACTACTGGGTTATTTTTAATTCACTGCCCTGTTGGGCTGTCGGACTACTGGGCTGTCGGACTACTGACGTTACCCCGTTTCGGCAACAATGCTAATTATAACCAGATATGTGATGTGGTGCAATGCAACCATGAAGCTGGACTTTACAATTTTGCAATGAACTACGAAGCTTGACTTCAAACATAAAATAACTATAGAAGACTTATCAACAGGAGGACAAGGATATGTAATGCTCACCTGGACATTAGCATTTGAACCATTTGCATTTAAATACCAGTGGACATAATGGATAATTTTCGAAAAATCAAAACTGTCCAAAGAATTTGAACAATCAAAATTCTCGTTTGATATGTTGATAAGATCATTCCACCCAAGTTTCGTTGAAATCGAGTGTAATGTTTTCAATGGTTCTGGAAAATGAACAAAAAATCCAAATGACCACCAAAAAAAAATCGACCAGCCAAAATTATGCATATTTCTTCTAGCGCCTACCACTATAGAATCCTTCCAGCCAAATTTGGATAAACTCCACCAAGTGGGTATAGAAGTGATGCATTTTGACAATTTCACCAAAAAAAAACCCCATTATAATTTTGAACAGATGTTCTGGAGCTTACCACAAACGGGTCTGTCCAGGCGTTGAAATCTGTCAAGCTGTTAATTGACAATTTCTGGTAAATTTTTCTTAAAATCTAAGATTTTCACCCAAAAAATTGAACAGTGAATTCTGCATACAAATTCTGAAGCCCGGTTAATGAGGAGTAGCATTTGTAAACAAAAGTAGATGGAGTGATGACAGATGGTCGACATGCGTATCAGTGACCATAACCTTTGACCCAACATCATTGTGTGATGCCGTATCATTATAAGGAGGCATGTGTCCAAGTTTGGGTCCAGTATGATTAACCAACCGTATCATTATAAGGAGGCATGTGTCCAAGTTTGTGTCTAGTATGATTAACCAAATATGAGATATAGGGCCTAATCAGAAAAGTTGAGCTAAACGGAAAATGTTAAAGTTGAAAAAAGATTTTTATCAAACCTTGACCTTTAGACTCCCAACATTGTAAGATGCCCCGTCGTTATAAGCAGGAATGTGTCCAAGTTTGGGTCCAGTATGATTGAGATATAAACAGAAAAGTTGAGCTAAACTGAAAAAACTTTTAAAGTTGAAAAATCCCAGATTTTTCCCACGGTCACAGTGACATTGATCTTTAACCTCCTGACCTCAAGATCATTGTGTGGTGGCGTGTCATTAAAAGGAAGCATGTGCCCAAGTTTGGGTCCAGTATAATTAAGCAAACATGAGATATAAAAATAAAAATTGAGCTGCCACCGCCGGACGACTCTACAATAGCTCTTTTTGCTTCATAAAGTCGAGTTAAAAATTCACAAAATAGACTAATTTTACAGCGAACGGAAGCTCCATATTTCACACCAGAAATGCATCCTCTCTATCAGACAGAGCATCTGGATTTCAGATTTTCTGAGGGACGACCCCCACCCCAGCTCCCCAACCCCTACTAATTCTTTGTCCATGGCCTAATACTGCCCTGGCCATATGCGGCTGGCTCCATTATCTAATATAAAGCCTTATTTGGGGGCTAATTTTTTGCTAATCCTGTTTATAAACATGACCCAGATCAACAAAACTAGTACGCAGCTCAATGCCACCCGGCCATACAGTGAATGATCATATGTGCAAACGTTAACGTCCTGTCTTATTATTGTACAATCAAACTTGCGTATAACGACCCCAATATACTTGTAGGACATCAAAACGGCCACAAATAATTTATTAAAACAAACTCCTTGTGGTAAATAGCTTTAGGGATCAAGAGTGTAGTTTTCTTAAGCATTGGTCCAGCCATCTTAAAGACCCACACTCCTTTGAAGCCACCCCACCCAACTCCTCAAAACAGATGGGTGCTATAGAGGTGTGACCGCATTTACTTCACACCCAATGAAACATCAGCTACCCCCTACTAACCGATGCCTATGAATTTTTTGTATGGTTACTGTGAAATTTACGTGTTGTGTTTTAGGGTTGGAAGGCAACAGATGCGACCTAAAACGTCCCAAGGTCACCATGTATGCTGATACAACGAATAACAATAACACGGTACTCGCCACGTGTATTACATTTGTACTTACGGTTAGTTTATATTCTCTGACGGCGTTGACACGCTGCATTTTGCATGGTTTTTTACGCTAGGTCGTTCTGACTTTTCAGGACTTTCCCGGCGTGTTTTGTTTGACGCGCACATATACTGCAAGAAAAGCGAGCGGCATATCAGTTTATACTTTTTCTTGCGTAGTCTATTCATTACGTCATGGAACCGTTAGCGGATATGTATGCGTTATATAAGTTATATAAGAAATACAAGAATAGGCATAATCGTTGATGGTATATTCGCCCAATTAACGAATTAAGGCATGAAAGAGGGGAATTTCACGTGTTGGTGTAGGATATGCGTTTAGTCGATGAACAAATTCATTACCAGTACTTTAGAATGAGCAAGGAGCGATTTGATGCTCTGTTGTGTTTGGTGGGTTCAACATGAGTCAACCCATAGATATCCTGTGGCTCCGGCAGAAAGACTGGCATTGAGGGTACTGGCTACTGGAGAATCACAGCAATCTGTGGCACATACATACCGCCTTGGTAAAGCAACTTTACACCAAATATTGTACGAAACATGTCATGCTTTGTGGACAGCACTGTATCCAGACTACGTGCAAGGAGTAGGATTAGTGAAGACTTTTGGCTCTTTTGGAATTTCCCTAACTGCCTAGGAGCCATTGATGGTAAGCACGTTGTTTTACAACTACGATGCCACATATAAATTCATCATGGTTGACATTGGCGCATTCAGTAAGGAAAGCGACGGAGGTGTATTTGCTGCGTCACAATTCGGACAGAAGATGACGGACAGATTTGAATATTCCAGAGCCGAAAGAACTCCCTTCATCAGACATATCATGCCCTCACGTGTTCGTCGGTGATGCAGCATTTCCACTAAAATACAACCTGATGAGACCATACCCAGGTATATACCACACACGCACGCATGCACACAGGCACGCACGTACGTACGTTCGCAGCATGCACACACTTTATCACCACCACCTTCACTCACACCCAATGTTTTTTCACAACATGTTTCTGCTGTTGACATCATTGTTGAGGGTATGAGTTGTTAGAAGAAATTCGTTCTGTCTTTTACGTTTGATCACAGGTCAAGGTCTAGATTGAGATTTGTCAGTGTTCAATTATCGTCTTAGTCGAGCTCGAAGAACAGTGGAAAACGTGTTTGGTATTCTTTTGGCTCGTTGGCGCATCTACAGAAGGCCAATTGAGGTTCAGCCAGCTAAGGTGAACTCTATTATCGAAGCAACTGTAGCCCTTCACAACTATCTGAAAGAAACAGATGCTATTACCACACCCACTGCTAGGTACATTCCACCAGGATTTGTGGACCACGAATACCATACAGGTGCAGTTATCAATGGGGATTACCGTCAGCTTACAGCTGGTGACAGTAATATGGTCAATACATCTAGACTATCGACGAACACATCATCTCGAGTTGCACGTGTCTCATGCGACGAATTTCGGGACTACTTCCAGACTGCGGAAGGTCGCATACCCTGGCAGGATAATATTGTCACCAGGGTTTGCCATAACCCAGTAGATCTGTAAAGGGCATTTTGTTTGGTGGAAATGATAACTAGTTCTTTAAGATGGGCATGGGCAGATTAAGGCACCAACCAGTTAAGGCCATGGCATATGCAGAGGACTTGAGAAATGTAAATTTACGGGCCAATGTGAGGCTATTTTTGGACATTTACTACTGGAATGACTGGCTCGGTAATTGAGTCAGCCATTCCAGTATGGTAAATCTTCAAAAATAGGATTCTCCTGGTCTGTAAATGGGTATTATCTATGATAAAGTCCGTTCCTGAAGACACGTGCTCATACAACTACCCGCCATAAGGAACCAGATTTATCGGCCCCAAAGGGAGTTTCTGATTAAAAGAAGCTTATATATTAAGTTAATTAGCACATGTCTTTAATTCGATGTCTTAAATAATCACCATCTTGTTCCATGTTATTCAGGTAAACAATAGAGAAAAAATGTTATTGTGAATTGTCATTACTACATTCAGATTCTTGCACGACTGGTGCTTGAATTAGCGCGGTTTGTTTTCTATTGCCGCCATCTCTGCATCAAACAAAATGTTTTAAATTTTCTTCTTTGTTATTATTTGTGCCCGTCTATCTAATTTGCGTAATGATGACGCGATAATTTTTCAGAAGGCATCCATATCGTCTGTAGTATCTTCATATTTTGACCGCATTTGTTCTAAATTGAGCAAAAAGGCATTTTCTACTTTATCCATTTTCTGTTTCTTGGCAGGTGCACATAAAGCCGGTTTCTGGGGTTCCTGCCTTCTTAATGCTGGATGGGTGTCCTAAAATAAATGTAGAATATTTATAAGCAAATGTTGATTTGAAAAATATGCTTACGAAGAGAGTTGGCCCCAGGGAAAGGCAACGTACACTAGACTCCAATGGCACGCCATAGCATATCCCCACGCTACCGCCAGTTTGGCCAAGGCAAAAATAATTGCTTATAATGTAATCTACTAATCATGGACTTCAAAATGATATGCGACATGACCACCTTTGGAAAATTATAATTTTTGACACACACACACACACACACCTTCACCACCCCTGTGTCATACCAAAATTCCAAGTGGCATGCACATCCCTATCCATAGGTGTAATCATCTTCAAGTTTCAAGTTTCTATCTGAACTGGTGTACGAGGAGTTGCGTTACAATCGACTGGCCCATGGACGGATGGACACACATAGACTGCATGACATAATCCCCACCTTTTCTTCGAAAAGCGTGGGGATAAATATTTGCGGAGTCACATACACCCACGTTTTCTCAAACACATTATTATGAAGACGACCTGATGTACAGATGCTTTTCAATACAGAGCATAAATATATCATATATTAGAATGCTGAAAGGCACATTGTTGCTATGACAGATTTACAGCTTTTTCTGCAACGTATGGGGCGGGAGTTCTTTTTAATTAATTTCATTTTTTACTTTAGAGAATCCATGTATTGACAAAATCACTGCTTACCTTTGAACCAGAAGATTCGGACATAGGTGGCACATCATTGAGTGATTCATCACTTGGCTCGGCCGAGGCGACTGATAGTGGCTCGTGCTCATCTCTGTCTCCTTCATTTGTAGAAACTTTCTGCTGAACAGAACTACAACCACTGCAATAAATGTTATGAATATTACCAGCATTGGTGCACATGCAATCACTTGTCCGTCAGCCTGTTCATTTCTCAGTCAGCATGAGTCAACGTCCGTGCATTCGTCGTCCATCCGTTTATGTCTGTCCATCCGTCCGTTCATTCATTTGTCCGTCCGGTCGCACGTCTGTCTATTATTTAACTCGCTAAATGCAAAGAAATCTTAAACAAACATGTTGAATAGGTTTAACGATTAGGCAATTAAATACATTTTTCTTATCTTTTTATGATCATAATCGATATCAAACGATATCCCACCTTATATAATAAATACGTTAATATATTAATATGGGGTTTTCTAGTGTAGCACTGGATGTTGAAGTGGTACAGTGTGCTATAATTGCATCTGGTGGCTTGGTGATGTGCGATGCAACGTGGTTTGTTTGATACAGTTGAGTGCTAAAGTCTATTATTTTTCCAAAATGCCTAGGGGTACAGAAAATATCACACCCATCAATATTGCTGTCAGTGTCACGATGTTTTATGTGACTCGATAGAAGACGATTCGATGTCCAGGAATTTCCATTTGGTTTGCTTTCCACCCGATGCTCCACTGCAGCCTTTGGATGACTTCTTGCCTCTGAGATAGGCATCCCTGAGTTTCTTCCACAGCGTCCTATACGACTGCCAGTCGATGCCCAATGTAGACGCAATCTCCTTCCCTGCATTGATAATGGCTTCCTTGTCACTGTGTTGTGGTCGAGACGAATTGTACAACAATTCATAATTCGCCACTTCTAAAATCAACTGCTGTTCATTCATGCCTCTACGCGCGGCACTAGCGACAACGGGAAAATGTTGGATTGAACGAACATGCTCGCGACATGTAATTTTGACGGGTGCCCTGCCCTGGCTTGCAACTTCGCGCACGAGCCGATCGATTTCGCTATTTTGCACGCCACATTTCTCACTTTATGCGTGACGTCAGCTCTCGTCGAGATAAATGCAGCGCAGCATGTTGCAAGGTAAACGCTGCATGACTATAAACCAAGCTTTACTCTTCTGAATAATCGCTGTATGGGGTGGACTATCGCCACTGCCACAGGCGTTGTTACAATGGGTGCAGTCGATTGCCTAGTAATATACACAGTTCCAGAACCCTTCACTGGCAATTGATCTATTTAACAGACACCGCATCGTTTAACCATTGTACTGCGTCATTGAGTGTATTTGTTTTCGTATTTGTCGCCATAATTGTAATGTCTTTGTAACGCTCGATACTGATGAGTTAGCTTCTCTTGGATAGAGACGGGAGTCGTGCTTAGTTCATTTCACATTAGTCTCATTCATTTGCGTTTTGCTTAGTTCGTAGTTGTCTGTTCTGTTTGTCATTGATGTCTGTTCTGTTTGCCATTGATGTCTGTTCCGTTTGTCATTGATGTCTGTTCTGTTTATCATCGAAGTCGGTTCTGTTTGTCGTAGTTGTCTGTTCTGTTTGACAATAATCTATTCTGTTTGCCAGTAGCCTGTTCTGTTTGATGTGTCAAACAGAGCAGACTACTGTGTCAAACAGAGCAGACTAATATCAGTCTGTTCTGTTTGATAATAGCATGTTCTGTTTTACAATAGTCTGTTCTGTTTGACACATTAGTCTGTTCTGTTTGACGGCGTTGCCTTGATTGTTTGGTATTGCTTTCTGGTCCATTTGAAATTAGCCTGTCCCATTTGAGATTTGTATTTTTGGCGGTGATGGTCTTCCATACACGTCACTATGGATAACCATTCAACACGTCTATAGTGACCAATCACTACCCAATCACCATGGTAAGTAAATTTAAGTAACTTTTTGTTTCGTTTCGTCTTACACCATTCTGCAGTCTACTCAGGTTAGTATATCGATGGGTAAGGGAGACAACTTGGTTTGTTTTGGTCTTTGTCGACCACCGTAGCCTAAGTGGCTGTCAATTGTGTTACTCAGAATATAGAAATATAGATATCTAAAAAATCGGCAAGCTATTAATTATCACTAGAATTAAATTATCGTAACTATGTATTCGTTGTTTTGCAAGTCAGTTAGTATTTGTAGCGTATCTGACCTCGAAAACCGGTAATTTTGTTGCTAAATCGATGCTTGTATTCCTTTCCTCATTTTAGCTTACAATGCTTCTCGCATGTTGGAATCGTAGTTTCAGATTTTTATCAACCCCTTTCGCCGGTTAATTGTCATTATAACCTGTTCGTTTCCACGTGGTTTAAACCATAGATATATCCATTATTGGGTAGGATTCCCTTTTTTGTCGCAAATTTCTGGCCATAGACCTATGTTGAGAAGATTGCTCGCCGTAATATTGCAGCTAATTCAACTAATTCAACTAATCTACACATTTCAAGTTTCTGGACTTTAAATAGTATTGGATCTATTATAGTTTTGTTGTTAATGTTTACGAGCTGTCTGTTTAACATGTTATGGTAATTATTCTTCTAATGTAGCATTTGTTTTGTTTTACAGTCAATATGTATTATCTTCTGTGCTATTGCTGAAGAACCATTCATCACGTCGGTACAGATAACCATTCATCACGTCTGTAGAGATAACATTCATCACGTATGTACAGATACCCACTGATCACATCGATACAGATAACCATTCAGTCATCTGTAAACATATGAATTTTAATACATTTCAATAATGCGGGAACGACACGCATTTGCCACAAGCCATGAAAAAGCCAACTAGTGATTGCTAAAATAAGCAACACACACTGGTGCTGGCCAGCACCGTCACAACACAATAGTTACTGCTGTATCGTCAATTACATGTCCATACTAGTATTTACCATTGCCCACCACCAATCATAGTGTTTCAATTTCAACGAGTGTCTCTGTACATTCAATCGACAACAGTATATATATATATATATATATATATATATATATATATATATATATATATATATATGATTATGCCTACAGTGGTGAGAATCCAACTGTTTTGGCAATGGTTATTAACGGAATTACTTGGTGGATGGAACGCTGTCTTACACTAACAGGTTTTCTAATAGTCCACTCAGAGGCGTATTCATGCCAGTTTTGCTGATTGTATCACTATTTGAAAGATTGTTTCACTTGAAATTCTCAGCAACTATGCGTGACATAAAATCAACAAAAACAACTGACAATACCAGTAGCGGCTGTAACTGATGCAAATATCTCTGTGGGCCTAGCACATTGAAAAAGGTTGATTTTCAGCATGATTTAATCATATGATTTAATCGATTTGATCAAATCAAATTAAATCAAAACAACCCTGAAATGTGGAAGGTGTTACATCATTCAAGAAAGTATGTGATGTCAATCTCCCATGGTCCTCGTTTCAGTACATTTCGAAACTGTCCTGAACTCTGGGTAGCTATTATAGCAGTCTGATAATTCTAAGATATTTAGCACATATGGGAAATTGGACTGGGCACAAATTCGGATCGTTGAATAAACGCCACCTGGATTGTCGTGTTCTGTAAGATCGGTGTCACATCCAGGACAGAAGCTTAGACACCTTTTCAAGTTTGCAATCTTGAGTTCTTTAATAAACTGTATCGTTTTTCAGTTGACATACCAGCAGGCAGTTGCAGCAATGTAGGAGCAATGTTTACATATAGTTGTTGTAATCTGATCAAAGGGGTGAGTGGGGGTATAGACTTATTATTGACATTCCCTTTCCAACAATCTACAACAAATCTAGGTTTTTGGATTAACAATAGGTTTTCACATATTTGCCGTACTCGGAGCTTGCTGCCCAGTTGTGGCTACGTCATGTGTGTTTAGGTTGTGGATCGACGTGGTCGCATGTGTCAAGAGCTTGCTTTATTATCTCGTGTTCATCTATGTATTCACAGTATGTTGGAATAATATCCGTGTATATAATCGTGTCTTGTAAATAGGACTGTAGACTGATTGTAGAATTCTATCCAGAAATGCGTAAAACGGTCTTAGTACACCAACCACCATTTTTCAACAACGCCATTTGAATTTATAACTGATAACTAAGTCAGGTTGAACTATTGAGGGATCCTTACATGTATGAAGCGTGTCTCTAGGCACTTGACTCTGTATCCGGATAATGTACAAGCAGCGACAATGGCAGTATGTCCTGGCCCATGACGTGAGCTTGTATATGTTGTTTCTACTGGAATTACATACTCCATGATAGTGCCGTGTTCGTCTTTATCCTCAACAGCTCGATTATCAGGCTTTAAACAGAAATCAATTTCAGAATCATCGGAAACAGTAGAATGCATGTCAGATGAACTAGGTAATTCGCATATCTCTGGAAGTATGTCAGTATCGGACATACATTTTTCCTGAGAAGAAAAATAAAAGCACAACGTGCGCAACTCTATTCTCAAACATTTTGCTGACTCTCGTACCGTAATCAATTGTATTTCAGTTTGATAGGATGTGTTGGCTTTCTGGCAAAATCTTTGTCAACCAAATCAGAAGTTAGTTTGCTTCTTGGACTTACATTTATTTCTTAATTTTGTCTATAACCCATCTCATGTTATGGGGCTGGCCCTCTGGGGTGGGGAATCTTTACTGGCTAGTCGATCGCCTTAAGATGGAATAAAAGCCACCAGTTGACCTGGTCATCAACATGATGACGCTCATCATTCGGCTTTCCAGCACTAATATGTACTAAAGAGTTAAAAAATTGAAAATGAAATTGTAAAATTAATTGGCCTACCCAGCGTCGGTCTCTCTCTCTCTCTCTCTCTCTCTCTCTCTCTCTCTCTCTCTCTCTCTCTGCCCGCCCACCCGTAATCTGTTTGTCACAACATCACCGGAGTTCAAAAAGCGTGAAAACACCAAATTTGGCACATTGATTCATAGTGCAGGTCAAAGAGTAAAATATCTAGGTCACAGACCCACTAAGTGCAATGTCAAAACAACAGAATCCCCACCTCCCTGAAGTGCTTTCTAATTATTATTATTATTATTAGTGTCCTCCACTGATGATAATCCTGAAGAATATAGCAGAGAAGAGCTTCAGTTAGAAAATCCTCAGGGCAGTACATCTACATCAAGCACAACTCATTTCCATTTTCCCCAGGAAGGGATGACTTGTTGCAGAAGAGGATAGCGATGCATGGTCAAGCTTTGAGGAGTTATGGAAGAAGCCGGCTATGAAAGTGATAGAAATTGTTAAGAAGGGAAAAGTGAGGCATACTGGATATGATAGGCCAAATAATGGGTATCTTGTATGGTGCACAAAACGGTGGTCAAGCACCCTCAACCTCATGGGTAAATGGCTACACTCATGCCTGAGATATCCATGTCTCAGCAGACCATGCCTCAGATGTTCAAGTCTCAACAGGTCATGCCTTAAAGTAGGGTTGGGCGATATTTGCCTAGCCATGACGATGCCGATATCTCATAAAAATATTGCGATATGATGATATATCGTCTATGGGATGGGGTGGGGATTAGGGTGTGACATATGGCATGAATGTATTTCAAATTAGTGGTGTCTACAAATTATTTTCATTATGAATCATTGCTTTCACAACGTAATAACTTCGTATTCCAATCTAGTTAATATTAATACCCGGCGCATGAAATTTCTATGTTTCACTCATCAAGATATAGTTTTAAGCAATGAACATAATGCAAATAACCGGTATTCATCACAAATACGAAAAATAAAGAGTTCTGTGTACTGCGATGTTTTCTTTACCTCACGACAAACTGTCATAAATCAGCCAGGAGAAGAGATGTGCATAGCATTCTCTGCGCAGAAAAATGGGAATTCCGTTGAATGAAATCTGATTGGCTCTGGCGGGGGATGAGCCAATTAGAATTTACTCTTCAGAATTCTGATAAATAGACCAGCTCATCACAGCGGCTTGATAGCATCGGCAGCATTAAATAATAAAATAAGATTTTGAACAAGTAAATGCATTTTATTTGAATGAAATATAATATATTATAGCACAAATGTAAGCGGGAGTGAAGTTATTATTTTAAAATTTACCACTGGAATGACTGACTCAAGTTTGATAACAGAGCCAGTCATTCCAGTCATAAATTTTCAAACAAAAATTTCTTGGCCTGAAAATAGATATTCAACTATGATGTACGCGTTTAACCCTTTTAACATACTGCTAACCAAAACAGTTCACGGGAATTATCTTGAGGAATGCCCACTTCCAGGCTGAGAGATTTATTTGAAAATTTACCACTGGCATGACTAGTTTTGGCGTGATAACCGAGCCAGTCATTTCAGTGTAAAATGGTAAAAAAAATCTCTTGGCCTGAAAATAGATATTCAACTATAATGCAGCATACGCTTTTAACACTTTTAAAATACGACTAACCAAACCAGCTCGTGGGAATGATCTTGAGGAATGCCCACTGGAAAATTTACCACTGAAATGACGGACTCTGATAACCGAGCCAGTCATTTCAGTGGTAAATTTACCAAAAAAAATTCTTGGTCTGCAAGTAGATATTAAAAAAGCAAACATTTTAACAGCTACTATTAATTTTCTGTCTACATGTAAGTACACAATGGTATTTCAAAGTTTTGCCTACAAGTCACACGCAAGAAATGTCAACATATTCACACGTTCTGGTTTTAACAAGTTTCCTAATGGTGTAACGATGGCACCAGCTCTGCTAAAAAGTATCTCGGATGGAATGCTTGTTGCGCAAATACAAAGATATTTCTTCGCTAGCTTTGCCAAATTCGGGAACTGCGACTGGTGCGTTTTCCACCAACACAAAGGGTCAATTGTAATATCCATGCTAGTGGTGCTTGAGAAGCTATCGATCTCATTCTTAATGCTAATAATGACAGATTCTGGCTTTAATAAACTGTCTTTCTTGGCGAATAGTGATGTCAATGTAAGTCGTTAATTTATCACTGGAATGACTGGCTCGATTATCACGCCATTCATTCTAGTGATAAATTTTCAAAAATACTATTCTCTTGGTCTACAAATGAACGTTTTTCCAAGACAAACACAGAAGCCGTTATTGGCTGATATTAGTGTTAAAGGGTTAAACGAGACGATCGATATAGATTGACATGTAATAATGACGTCATCAGAATGGAATGCGGCAAGCGCAAACGGATTTCCCAGTAACTAGTACTCAAAACGAGGAGAAGAGAAGAATGGAGTCGTATATTTCCGTAATGAGTCAAAGTGAACAACAAAACAATTCTTTTGAGGTTTATAGCATTTTATTAAGACAAACACACCATGGATTAATTAAACAGGCGTTATTTTGGAGATAAATTTGATTATATCCGATTATTACTACAACAAAGAATTTATATTATTCGAGGAGTATTACCGAGCAGACCACAGGTAAATAGTATATATTGAATCTCAAAATCAAAATGAGAAAAATTAAAATATCGTCAACGATATTTACGATTTTATTAAATTATGTCGATGTCGATATTCGATATATCGCAATTTTTTCGATAATATCGAAATACCACCCAACCCTACCTCAAAGGCACGCGCATCAGCAGGTTATGTCTAAGATTGCGATGCCGCAGATGAACATGTATCTAATGCGTCATATGACATGCCCTCTACCTTCTGATGGATGGAAGTCGGAGATGTCTAGTGACATTCCAGCATCTGAGGTCAGTTCTCCAGAGTAGCTGCATCTGTAAATACTGTTTTAATTCATTCATGTGCCTTCGGGATAGTTATATTTAATTACTCACCTTTTTTTACATACGACAAACTATTCTTATGTAATGCACCCTTTGATCTTGTTTGTTGTATTTCAGTACCCAGGATATGTACAAGAACAATTTCATTTCTTATGAATAAACTTTGTTTGCATCAGTTCCTCTGGAGTGCTAATTTTGTTATATTGTATTCGTGGTATAATACTTTACAAATGTACATTACATTTAATAATATGAGCAATATTACATCAGTTGACAACAATTTTGATTAAAGCTTAACTAATCCAGGTTCTAGCTATCCATTAAGAGCGGAATAGACAGTCCATACGAATCTCTATCAGACTAGTTTCTTTAACTATAGCAAAATAATTTGCGTTTGATCAGCCCGCAGCGGTTGCCTTGTGACAGTGAACATATTTTCTCTTGCTCGATAATCTGTGATATAGGCACAGTGCCTCCAATGATCTAGATCTCTGACGCGCTGGCTGGCGGTGTGCCGTAGATGAAAAAATTGAGTGTGGACAATTGCTGAGTTTCAATAAATAATGTTTCATGTGCATAGCATAACCATGGCATGGCGTGAAGATTGCATTCACCTAGTATTTGCTTTAGAATAATTAAAATCCCACTAAGAATGGCATTTATCTGTTAAAATAGTTACTACATTCATAGTCATTCACAGAAGCTCGAAATGTTGTGGGTTTGACGTCGGGGCAGGTGGTTTATGGGCATGGCAACGTTTACGGAATTCCACCAAATTTGGTATGCTAGAGGGTAATCATGCGGAGAGGAAGTGCAAAGTTGGCGGACTTCAAACAAAGTTTGTATGGTGGGTACACAAATGATTGCCAATTGCAAAACTGTTTGCAGTGGGTTTCACACCAGGTTGAGGGGTAGGGTGGATGGCAAAGTTGGCCGAACTCACCAAATTTTGTAGGCTAGGTACACACAGGATTGTTGATTGCAAAACAATGTTTTCATTAGGCTTCACACCAGAATACGGGTTGGATGTAATGTGGAGGGGCCGGAAGGGCAAGGTTGGCCGAATTTAAACAAACTTGGTATATATGCCGAACCCAATTGGTGTAATACACGGAAATTTCTTATGTGTGTTTCCCATATGACCGTGGACTGCAAGACAGCATAGGCTCCACCTCTAGGTGTTTGGGGGCAAAAAGTGGTGGGTAGAATTCAACCAAATTATTTATTTGAAAAACTTGTATGATTGCTGATAGTAAGACAGCATCTACATTAGACTCTGGTTGTTGTGTTGATACGGTGTGGATCGCACTGTGAATATGAGTTCAGGTGGGAGAACTTCAAATATCACGAAATCAACCAAATTTGGTATGCGAGTTGCTCATATGATTGGGGACGACGTGCTTACCTTATTATCCACATCATGGGGGGGGGGGTGAGTGCGTGTGCTTGAGAATATCGAAGATTGAGAATTCAAACATATTTACTCATGGCGCCGATGGCTGTCGTGAATATTGCAGTTGGTGATGTCTGTCTCTCTGTTTGTTTTCCAGGCATATCTCCGGAATCCTATGAGGTAGAATCACCAAATGTTGCATATTCATTCATATTATGAGTGGCTATAATAAAATATTTGCTTTGATGCCAAAGCCAAATATTGAGGTCATGTGGGCAGCGCATACCGGAATACATATTGTCGACGTGCAGGAAGGTAGAATCACCAATTCTGTAACATAGATTCATATTGGAATTGGCTTGAAGCAATATTGAGTTTCTAGTTTTGATTTTTCAAATATGTCACGGGATCACAACGGTGTAAGGGTGTGAGTCAGCATATTGCGCGAGTTTATGCTTTTGCTTATTCGATGTAACTATCTTTGGTGGTGGTGGGGCATTGGGGCACTGCCCCATCCGAAAGAGAATTGTGTTGTAAATTCAATAACTCATATGTCAAGTGTCAACATTTTTCTTGGTTAAAATGTTCAGTAATTGGTTTATTGCTATACTTACCACTCGAAATATATTTTGTGTGGATATTTTTGTCAAGCATATACTTTGTATGTGTATATCATTTGCATTTGCAGGATGGCGTTATGTTGAATGATTCTGATCATGACATTGAAGAAGATAAGTAAGTTGTTATGCTAGTACACATCAGCATCATATGCATACTTATCAACAACGACACCAAGAAATACACACACAAAATAACATAAACAAATTGCTGCTCACTCTCTTGTTCCTCTTCCAGATTCTTTTTCGCCTCCTCCTCCTCCTCCTCCTACTACTACTACTACTACTACTACTACTACTACTACTACTGCTACTGCTGCTATACCTGCTGCCGCCACCACCACCAATACAGAATTTTATCACCTTTTGTCGTATTCATTCTGTTTTTGTATTTCAGTGGCAGTGCTGTACTTATTGAATCTGATGTTGGAGATTGTCCTTTGTCTGATGAGGATGGCAACTGGTGAGAGCAAGACAACAACATCACAAGCAGCAGCACAACCACCATGCTTCTGCTGCTTATCTGTCTGTTTTATAAAATACATTTTGTTTTTATATCTAATTTTATTGACAGTGCTAATGAAGGTCGTTTTCAGTATGAAAGAGACCTGTTGTCTAATAAACGATACGGTGTTGGGGCCAAATAATTTCGTGATTTAGTTGAGCGAGCTCGATGAGTTTCACCTGATTCCATCAAGTCATCTGAACACTCCTTGCAGTCGTAAAATGTGATCATGAGTGCAGGATAAATAATTGTACTGTCATTCATTGTGCTGCTATCTGTGACAATATTGGCATGGTGTGTGTAATCTAAAACTATGAGTGTCACCGTTGAGGTCATGCTAATTTAACATTATCCACCACTAGCACCATGTTTATAAACCAATGTAGAAGTAGTAGTCGTAGTAGTAGGGCAATATAATGTTGCAATTACATTAATGTGGAGCATGCCCATATCTGATTATATTTGTGCGACATATCTCTCACTTGGTCAACTCAAATACACAATCAGCTCAATATAGGTGAACGTGACCAATGCAATAATGTTACTATGGGTCAGTCATCTACCCCGCAGCCCTAATATCGATGCATTACTGGCACCTATCCTAACACACCACTCCCAGACGATGACAGTTACAAGCAATGGTGGGGGTAGCACAATCTCAAATCATAGCAATGTCAATGTATGTTAAAATATAATTATAGTATATAAGACACATTGTTTATTTGTGATTATTTTGTTTATGATTTTGATCATATCTTAGACGACACTCTATTTTTGTCCCGCAGTGACCATGGTTATGTATAGTAGTGGTTGCTGTTGATAGAACACAGCATGTTAAATGACTCACTTCGCGCGGTGGTCATTTAACTTCGGTCGATGGGCATATGTAAATATGGGGACGTGATGATGACCTCGGATGACCATCGTGACCTCTGATATGATGTGCAATGACCTTTGACCCAACCTTGATTTTATTACATCATCTCAAATATGAATATTCATTATGTCATAACTATAAACTAGAACTCACTCAGTGCAGTGAGCGATAATTGACTTTAGGACCGCAGTGGTCGTATTTGGCCAAATGTCAATCTTGCTATAAAAGGTTTCCACGTACAAACACATCTTCAGCCAAGATTATCCACCACAAAAAAAGAATGCATATCTTCTTTTTTATACACAGCTAGTCCACCAGTCTTGGATAGTCTTGGTCAAAGATGTGTTTGTACGTGGAAACCTGGTATTGCAAGATCGTCATTTGGCCACAATGTGTCTCTGCCAAACAAACAATGTCAAATTTGCTTATCTGTAGCTGATGAAGGAATAAATTTGATACCTTTGCATATCTCCTTTTTTATACACACAGCTAGTCCACCAATGGTATCAAATTTATTCCTTCATCAAATACAGAGGTCATGTGGATCAAACTCCTCAGGACATTGCTTAATCTAGAGAAGGATTTATACCTTGCAGTAGTCTATATTACTCCATTAGGGACATCGTTTTCAGCTAGACGTGAAGTTCGAAATCTTGGAAAACGACATAGCAATTTACTTGAAATCTGGAAATTGTTTAATTTGTTGGGATTTCGAATGGAACGATAATGTGGACTATTTACATGAAAATATTATATATCATTTAGAATATTGCTAGAAGCCAACATATAGTCAATTACACTGGGATTACCAGTGTGGCTATAGCAAGTGCAGTGACCAGCCGAATCACCCAAGAAACGTCCATTTAGGATCCGCAGACCAGAAGACTTACAGAGGGATAATAGCCAAACTCTCTAGCATTAAACATATAAAGTCCAAATGTTGTAAATCAAGGGCTAAGAAGAATCTATGGTTTGACAATGATAGTCATGCTCTGAAGAGAGATCTCGGAAGTATGGCCCACAAAATCCATGAAGATCCCTCAAATTCCATGCATATTACCAACTTTCGAATTTTGCGGAAAAGGCTTTAAAATTCATTGCAAAAAAGATTACGTTCAAACAACGTATATTGGATCAAATGGAATATATGCAGTCCAGAAACCTCAAAGTCTTCTGAAGCTGTATGATGAACTTAGAGACTTAAATAGAGACTCCAATGGAAATACAATTTCTTGTAGTGAATGGGTGTCCCAATTTAACAAACTTGTTAATAACGCCCCTTCCCACATTGGTACTGATCTGGAATACACAATCGGCAACTTCTTAAGAGACCAATAGAAATAAAATATTAATTTTAGTATAACTAATTCTGAGATATCTCAGGCCATCCTTCAACCTAAAAAGGAAAAGGCTGGACTTGACCAGGTCTTAAAATGCGTATAGCAGGGCATAATCAGCTTTTACCAGTTTTGCTAAAATTGTTCAATTTTGTGCATGGCGCTGGAATCTTTTATCTCCTATACACAAGAAAGGGGATATGTCAAATTCTGATAACTATAGGGGTATATCTGTGAGTAGTAACTTATGCAAGTTATTCTTTAGTGTTTTACAATGCAGATTGACTAAATTTGCTGAGCTAAATAAATTAATCCCTATCAAAAGTCTAGAACTGCAGATCACATTCTCGTTAAAAACTCATAGATAAAATATGCGAATGCAGTACCTAAAGGAAACGTCTTTTGCTGTTTTGTACATTTTAATTTGGCTTTTGACACTCTAAAAAGAAGCTATTGTATAAGTTGCTACGTGCAGGTATCAACAATAATTTCTTAAATGTTATTGAGAGTGTGTACTCTAATGTGCAATATGCAGTCAAAGTTAACGATGGATATAGTAATGGCTTCTCATCTGTTGGCGTTAAACAAGGTTGTGTACTCAGGCCACTTCTATTCAACCTTTTTCTTCACGAGGTAAGTGATATTTTTACAGTACCTGTGATCCTATCCATCTAACTAAAGCCTCTCTAAATTGCCTAATGTTTGCGGATGGTCTAGCAATATAGTCAGAAACTCAGAATGGTCTACAAAATGCCTTAAATAAATTGAGTTTCTGCTGCGACAGATGGAATATAACTCGATCTAAACAAAGCAAAGATAATCGTCTTCAATAAAAGTGATCATCTCAAAGAAATACATGTGTTCCTTTACCTACAAAGTTTCACTAATTGAGGTTGTAAAAGGCTGTTGCTATCTTGGTATTTTATTTACTCACTCTGGTAACTTCAGGGATGCCTGAGAAAGATTACCTGAACAGGCTAAGAAGGCATTGTTCAAACTTAAATCTGCAAATGTAAGAAACAATGTCTTAAAGTTATCCTGAAAGCGATAACAGGAAAATATTTGAACATTTCAATGACGATTGTCTTCTTTTGAGCCACCATTTTACTTTGATTTTTGTAGCCGCCATTATTTGGGATTCTATTGTTCTCGCTGTCGTGCCAAGTCCAGTATGAAACCATTCCCTTAATGCTTATTAAAGTCTGTCTGCTGTTGGCCTCAGAGGTGAACGAATTTACTGTATAGCGTGTAGTAAGCGTATAGTAGTTTGATTCTAAATGTGCATTTCCTGTTGTAAACGTGAAACGTGTTAAGCTAGATATTTTTATAGCAATTTGACTGATAAGTGTTGGTGCCGATGGCAGCAACAACGTTCCTTCAAATTATTTGCAAAATAACCACTAGAAAATGCAAGTTCTACTATCTAATGTTTTCAAAACGAGTTGACTGAAAGTCGTTGCTGCAACAACTTTCAACAAAACTGTTCTCAAAATAATCAGCAGAATGAATAGTTCATCATGCCTATATGCATTCTTACAGCTCATTAGTTGAAATACATTGGACAAATCTTAACCTTCAGGAAATTTGGACCAATCGCTATAAATAAAAATGAATTTTCCAAACTACTAAAAGATGGCATGGAAATGAGGTACAAATCTAACTGGCTTCTCCATATAAACAGGGATGTTATCTGCAAATTTCAACAGGGAATTTAAACTTCGAACTTACAGAAATATAGCTTCAATATGGAGAACTATCTACTAGTTAAAGCTCTCGTGTTCCATTAAATATAGACACTTGCAAGGGATATGAGATGCCTGCTCAATTTACCCAGCATGCAATGCTACCCAGCATGCAATGCCTTGACTCCATAATCGTTCAAACTATTGGACGCCACATTCGTTTAGTCTATTGACTGTATAGGCCAGGATTTCTCAAACAAAACCAACTTTACCCAGCATGCAATGCCTTGACTCCATAATGGTTCAAACTATTGGACGCCACATTCGTTTAGTCTATTGACTGTATAGGCCAGGATTTCTCAAACAAAACCAACTTGCTTGCACGTGCAAATAGGCATTGTCCTGCAGCTCCAGAAGCGTAAGCATGCACGTAGGGCGTATTCATGGCAGTACATTCGACAGTCTTTCAGAGAAAGTGTGTCAATGTCCAGGAAAAAATAGGAGAAAGCGTTTATATACATTGACAGTAATTTGCGTGAAGATTGTTGCTATCAATGACAGCACCAACATTCAATCAAATTGTTGTCAAAATAAATAGTAAATTATGGATTTAATCTCGTGAATGGATCTGTAGAAATGTAGTGTTGCTGTTGAAGGATTTTCAAATTATGAATCATATTATACTATATTATTTAATGGACTCATGGTACATGAACGTGATAGGTTAAATGTTGACACGAGCTAATGTTTGATATGTGAAGACCATTCATTTCCGAAGACTTAATTGAATGTGTCCCAACATAATTGAATCATAGCTTAATTTTCTGAAGTGTAGTGTATGTTTAATAAATTATTATTCATTTAAATCTGGACAGTTTTGAGTAGTTTATATTCGATAGGAAGTATTAGTCTAAAATCCGTGGAGAAAAGGAAATTCTTTTTCATGTATCTTCTATTTGACATCTTACAGAGTTGGTATCCGAATCCGACCGACGTCTTAAGTGTCGCCGTCAGACATCCCATTTCTTCAATCTGAATAAATAAGAAAGTGTATGTTTTAGCAATTTATTTTCACATTGGTTCTATGAATGCAATTTTTTTTAATTCAGCCAAAATCGATGTCATTTTCAGAGCTTTTTGATGACCTATATTCTTTTCATCAGCATAGCCACATCCAAGTGTATTTGTTTTTCTTTGCATCTGTATGCATAACTATGTTAGCATACCATGACTTGGACCTCTGTCGTCTATTTTTTGAATTATTAGACACTGAAAATCCTCATATCACGATTTCAGACACCTGCCACTTCATGTGGCTATAATTTGGCAAACATGTGGGTTTGAGAGCTACAATTTTGCATGTCACCATTGGATAGCCTATTTTAACTTCCTGATAATTTTCATCCAAATCCGAGATGGTGTGGTTTCAAATGTTTTCTGGATTGGTTGATTACCCTAACTACACATCAAAGCCAATGATACTGATATCCGAGTCATATTAGTGAGTGTTCTACCATCCCTGCAGGAGCCTGGTTTGCAATGTGGTATCCACATTTCGTGGGGGGGGGGGGCGAGGGAGACAGACTGGGAGGTATGTACCGAGGCTTCTAATATCTTTGCAAACTCGGTCAGTACCAGCCAGCAGTTGACGACCATGGGCCTGAAGATCCTGCAGAGGGACGGCCTGAAGATCCTCGAGAGGGTTGTAGTCAATATGTATGACGGCTTCAGTACAGCTGCTGCAGATATTGATGATGCAAGACCCGATATGTTTGCCCCAAATCAGCCAGCCATTCCTCCAACTCAAGTAGCTCTCCTTCAGCATGCTAAGCGTGCAGCCTACCAGGCAGCAACAATGTGCCAGCCAGAAACTCAAAGTCCTGCTGACTGAGGATGGACACAACAAGGTGGCATTTGGCAGATCTTGTCTTGTCTACAGCTGACAAGGGGTGGTGGCTGCATAGACACAATGTCGTGTGTTGTGCAAATGCTATTGATTTAGACCCACTTGCAACGCACTGTGCATATACGAGGATTAGATTAGATGTGGTAACACCAACAATTATAAATATAAGTGGCAAAGTGCAATAAAAGATGAAAACGTACTTTCATAATTACCTTAATAAGCAAATACAACTTTTGGCATTTATTTCATGTGAAGTTTTAACTCTGCTAGAAATAGAACAAGCTCGATCAATATCGGTATCTGTGGGTCTATGATTCTCAGTGAACCGTGAAAGGGCCACGCTGACCTCTGTTATGCAACACACCTTAAGCCTACAATGAATCCATACACCATGTTTGATTAGAGCCCCTTCATTTGCTTTGGTTCAATAGAAAAATTGAACATCGATCTATTTTCCCCCAAAACTAGGTCAAAATGAACTTGTACTGGTACGGGGGGCGGGGGGTGGGGGGCATGCGGCCAGGTGTCCACCTACCAAGCTAACTCAATAGCTCCGACTATAGCAAAACGGGCTACGAAAGTATTATGAGATTATTTTGGCACTCGTACTGTATAAAATTTCAATGGTCCACCCACACCTCGCTGTTCGATCCCCGAATGCCATAGCTATTAATTTCCTGAAAACTATACAGGGAAGCTGTTGAATATTTTGTAACTCATTTAACTGGGTGCTGTTGCTGCCTATGGCAGCAACAGCGCCCAGTTAAATTAGTTTCAAAATATCCAACAGAATATTTATTAAATAGTAAAAGCAAACAATTTGTACAACAGTGAAGACCATCTTCAAACATGCGTTCGTGACGTACTTATCAACATCACTCATGACGTCATTCTACACATCACGCAGTTCATTATGACTTCATATGATGGGTGGGTACTCTGGAAAGGTGAATTTTGTTGCTTGTATCAGTATTTGAAAGGTTGTTTCACTTTAAATTCACTGCAACTATACGGGAAATAGAAACAGCATTGGAAAGGTTAGTAGCGGCTGATGCTACAAATTTGATGCAAATAACTCTGTGGAGCGAGCACATAGAAAAAAGTGATTTAATCGATTTGGTTAGATCAAAACAACCCTAAAATGTGGAAAGTATTATTATATCAATCAACATATTATGTGTTTTCAATCTCCTACGGTCCTTGTTTCAGTACATTTCGAAACTCCATCCTGAACTCTGGGTAGCTATTATAGCAGTTTGATAAATCTAAGCTATTTCCACACGTGAAATTGGTCTGCGCAGAAATTTGGATTGTTGAATAAACGTCACCTGGATGTTCGTATCCAGTACAAAAGCGTAGGCATCATTAGCAGTTTGCAAGTTTGAGTTCTTTAATAAACTGTATAATACATTTCATGGTGTTTCGTTTTGCAAATAACATTGATGAAGACCGTTGCAGTAATCTGCAGACATTTTTCTATGTAGGAGCAATGGTTACATATAGTTGTTGTAATCAGTCCAGTGGGGGAGGGTTGGTGTTAAAGACTTCTTATTGATATTCACTTTCCAACAATCTGCAACAAATCTAAGTTTTTAGATTAACAATTAGTTTTCACACATTTGCCTTTCTCTGAGCAGCCGTATGGCGCGGCCTTGTATCTGCTATTTCTAATGGAATTACATACTCCATGATAGTGCCATGTTCGGTTTTATCCTCAGCAGTTCGATTGTCAGGCCTTAAATTGAAATCAATTTCAGAATCATTGGGGACATTAGAATGCATGTTGGATGATCTAGGTAATTTGCATATCGCTGGAAGTCTGTCAGTATCGGACATACATTTTTCCTGAGAAGAAAAATAAATACACAAAGTGCGCAACTCAAACATTTTCCTGACTGTCATCCCGTAATCAATTGTATTTATGTTTGATACGACGTGTTGGCTTTCTGGCAAAATCTTCGCTGACGTAAATCTGATACTAATGAATTTGTTATACTCGTCTTTCTTGGACTTAAAGTTGTTTCTTAATTTTGTCTATAAAGATGGAATAAAAGCTACTAGTTGATCCATAATCATCGGCATGATGACATTGCGGTCAAGCTCGCGCATCCTTCGGCTTTTCAGCACTAGTCTACCAATCCATCCATCTGTCACAGTGTCACCAGAGTCCAAGAAGCTTGAATCACCAAATTTGGCAAACGATTCATAGTGTGTGTCAAATGGGCCGAATATATGGGTCACACTGACTAAGCGCATTGTCAAAACACAGCAGAGTCACCACATCCGTCAAGTGCATTCTAGTTATAATAATAATAATTATTTATCTTGTGTTTCGCATATATTACAGATCCAACTCCCGGTGGACCAACCATATCATACGTGTCATCCACTGATATTAATGCTGAAACCTATAGCAGAGAAGAGCTTCAGTTAGGAGATCCTCAGAGCAGTGCATCTACATCAAGCGCAAATCATTCCCATTCGCCTCAGGAAGGTGATGACTTGCTCTAGAGGTTTCCGAAGCGTGGTCCAAGCGTTGGGGAGTTATGTAAGAGGTAGGAGGAACTTGATCCGCCACAGTTTATGAAAATTATTTTTAAAAAGGATAAGGAGGCAAAGTGAGGCATAATGAATATGATGGGCAAATGATCTGTATCTTGTCCGGTGCACAAAAAGGTGGTCAAGCGCCCTATACCTCATGGGTGCATGGCTCCCCTTAACAATCCATGCCTGATATGTCCATGTATCAGTAGAAAATGTCTCAGATTGCAATGCTGCAGAGCTGAAAATGTCTCGGATTGCAATGCTGCAGAGCTGAAAATGTCTCGGATTGCAATGCTGCAGAGCAGAAAATGTCTCGGATTGCAATGCTGCAGAGCAGAAAAGTCTCGATTTGCAACGCCGCAGATGAACATGCTGTTATCTAATGCCTCGTATCACGTGACTTCTACCTACGGATGAATTCCTGCGTCTGAGCCCAGTGCTCCAGAATAGCTGCATCTGTAAATAATGTTTTAATTCATTACTGTGCCTTGGTTATATTTGAGTACTCAGCTTTGTTACAAACGACTGGACCTATTCTTATGATGTAATACACAGTTTGAGCTTGTTTGTGTATGGCAATACCAGGACTTACAAATACATTTTGGTTTTGCATCAATTCGTCTAATTGATAAAATGATCAGTAATTTGACTATCATAGAAGTGTTGGTTTATTGCTCTACTTACCATTCGCAATACATTTTTGTGTGTGAATATTTTGTCAAGCGTAGAGTTTGTGTACATCATTTGCAGGGATGAAGTTGAGTTGTTATGCTAGTACACATCAGCATCAGATGTATCCTTATCTACAACCACACCAAGAAAACCACACAAAAAATAACATTGAAAGATCGCAGTTCACTTCACCTGCTTCTATAAAGTCATCTGAACACCGTATCTTTGCAGGTGTAAAATTTGATTAAGAATGCAGGGTAAATCATTGTACTGTCATTCATTGTGCTACTATCTGTGAAAAAATTGAGTTGCTCTGTGTAATCTAGAACTATGACTGACACTGTTCAAGTCATGCTAATTTAACATTATGCACCACTAGCACCATGTTTTTAAACCAATGTTGTAGTAGTAGTAGTAGTAGTAGTAGTAGTAGTAGTAGTAGTCGTTTTTATTATTGTCAAGCATTAGTTGTAGGAACCCTGTCAGTGACGACACACTGACACTAGGATATAGCACAGTCATCATTGGAATGTAATTTTTATATTTTTCAGTTTTCGGCCTGAGCAAGGTTCAAACCCAGTCAATTTTATGACACCTATTCGTATAGGTAGTAGTAGTAGTAGTAGTAGTAGTAGTAGTAGTAGTAGTAGTTATTTTTGTGCTTACTTGGTCAACTCAAATACACAATTAGTACAATTTAGGCTAACGACACCAATGTAATAATCACCACACTGTCACTATGATTCAGTCTTATCTAGCCCACAACCCTAATATCGATGGATTACCGGCACCTACCCCCAACACACCACTCCCAAACGACGGAGGTTACAAGCAATGGTGGGGTGGGGTGGGGGGGGGGGGTAGCACAATCTGCAATCATTGCAATGTCAATGTATATTAAAATATAATTATAGTATATAAAAGACACAATGGACCTTTCCAGTTTTAGCTATGTCTCGCCACTCTGTAGCTAAGCTCCACCCACACTTCGGCCATGTTGGGATCGATCGATCCCTGATTATTTTCCAGAAAACTATGCAGGTAAGCCGTTGAATATTTTAAACCTAATTAGACTTGTTTGCAGCAACAGCGGCCAGTTAAATTAGTTTCAAAATATTCAACAGCATCTTTATTAAATAGTAAACACATACAATTCGTACAACAACTCTCAGTCCGTCGACTTATTTATCTACGTCAATCATGACGTTATTAATTATGACGTCATCATCAACGTCACGTCACTAGAAAGGTCCATTATCATTGCTATTAGCCACATATGAGTTCGATTAATTCAGTGTGATCGATGCCAAAACTATTCACACATGTTTTCTCCCCATTAGATTATTTATATTCACATATCTTTCATTTGTAGGCTGACCATGCAGATAAATGGTATTCAACACCATGGTACGGTACCAAAAGTTTCATCGGCTTTGTGATGCACGTATTGCGACGCACGTAGCGAGCTCGATGTCTTGGGAGTTTCACATGATTTCATCAAGTCATCTGCACACTGTTTCCTTGCAGGTGCACAGTATTGCTGTCTGGGATGACGTGGCAAGCTTGGACCATCATCTGTAAATTCTGTAACGTTGTGTGGGTAAACCATGGCACGCTTGGGCACTGACATCCCAATTCTGTAACATCTGTGTGGGTAAACCGATGTCATTTTACATCCATCAGAGAATGTTTAGGCGTGCCATCAATAACTATTTCGATTCAAATCTCACTACAATTCATCGACTGTTGAAAGACGGTTCACGTGCTGTTGCTGTTCGCTATGACACACCTGGTATGTAACATTTGAGCACATTTTGTCTGTCTGTCTGACTGACTGCTGATCATAGTATGCTAAAAACGACCTTGGTATGTGTGAACATTTTGAGAAATCCATGCTGCCCTGCTGCTTATCTTTCTATTTTCTCATAAAATGCATTTTGTTTCTATATCTAATTTTATTGACTACTGATGAAGGTCGTTTTCAGTATGAAAGAGACCTGTTGGAGCCAAACAATTTCGTGATTTAGGTGAGCGAGCTCGATGCAGACAATGTGTCTTGGGAGTTTCACCTGATTCCATCAAGTCATCTGCACACCGTTTCCTTGGAGGTGCACTGTATTGCTGTCTGGGATGACGTTGGTTATGAGTGTAAGGTAAATCATTGTACTGCTATCTGTGATACTATTGAATTGGTCTGTGTAATCTAAAACTATGACTGACACTGTTCCGGCCATGCTAATTTAACATTATCCACCACTAGCACCATGTTTATAGACCAGTGTAGTAGCAGCAGCAGCATCAGTAGTAGTAGTAAGGAAATATAATGTTGCAATGACCTTACTGCGGAGCATGCCCATATATGATTATATTTGTGCGACATAGCTCCCACTTGGCCAACTCAAAACACAATCAGTACAATATAGGTTAACGACACCAATGTAATAATCACCACACTCACTGCTGTTCAATGTCATCTACCCCTACAACCATAATATCGATGCATTACCGGCACCTATCCCCAACACACCACTACCAGACGATGGAAGTTACAAGCAATGGTGGGGTAGCACAATCTGCAATCATGTCAATGTAGGTTAAAATATAATTATAGTATATAAAGACACAATGGTCCTTTCCAGTTTTAGCTTTGCCCCGCCCCTCTGTAGCTAAGCTCCACCTACACTTCGCCCGTTTTGGGATTGATCGATCCCTGAATATATATATATATATATATATATATATATATATATATATCTCACAGGGACTCCTATCCAGTCCAAAAATTGCCATCATAATATATTACCATCTGCTACACTATATACAATAATAACAAGGGGCGACAACTTTGAACGTGAATCTTGATACCCTCGGTACGTTTATGGCAAGAAGGCCTTCGAAATACACCTGATTTATCACGCCGCTTAGGCTAAAACACTCTAGTATGATCCACGAAATTATTCATACCCAACACACTTACTGTCGATACGGAGAAAGACAGAAAATATACCATCAAAGTCGAAATATTACAACTTTTTTCGTTCGTAAAATCTTGGTGGACGGAAGTAGATAGCTCGCGTAGATATTCCTGCAATTTCATTGGTAAAAAATATACACGGCAAACCTCGCTCTGGCCCAGGGTAAATTGCGGGAAATTTAAAGAGTCTGGATTTTTCGCAAACGTCAAAATGTCGCGATCAGAGAACAGCGTTGATGAAAAGAATGCTAGATTGATATGGTAAGGTTTATTCATGCCCATAGAAGCCGGGTATTGTGTTTTATCGGGAGAGAGCGGGTGTATGTGTGTTTGTGGATAGAGGTGCCATGGGGGTGGCTGGTTCGTTGTGGTGAGGGCGGGTGTCTGTGTGGCGGTGGGGTAAGGAGGCCGTTCTATAGGCTCTGTCTATGGTTGGCTACCTGTTATGACGATATATATTGTCTTGAATCTATAATTTAAATATTTGTCATTTATTTACTTTCACTGTTTTATATTGTCTCGTCTGTATATCTGTGTGTACATTTGTTGGATTTCCCAAGAAAGATTGATCGAGCCATCGATTGATCGATCCATCCATCGATCGATCGATCCATTGATCGATCGACTGGCTAAAGTGAATGATTGATTGATTTATGGTGGAGGGGGTTTGGGTGGTGGCTGTGAGGGGTGGTGGGGTTGGGGGTAGTTTCAAGAATTAAAGTAAGTCATTGGGGACTTCGAGAATCTATAATTTAAATATTTGTCATTTATTTACTTTCACTGTTTTATATTGTCTCGTCTGTATATCTGTGTGTACATTTGTTGGATTTCCCAATAAAGATTGATCGAGCCATCGATTGATCGATCCATCCATTGATCGATCGACTGGCCAAAGTGAATGATTGATTGATTTATGGTGGAGGGGGTTGGGTGGTGGCTGTGAGGGGTGGTGGGGTTGAGGGTAGTTTCAAGAATTGAAGTAAGTCATTGGGGACTTCGAGAATCTATAATTTAAATATTTGTCATTTATTTACTTTCACTGTTATATATTGTCTGTATATCTTCATTGGCAGCGGAGCTGGGTGTGTGGGTTATTGGGCTTTATCCCCACCCCATAATTCAGTGGGAGCTAATATATGTCTAGTTCCACCCACCCCCCCCCCCCCCCCCCCCGCTTTTAAATCTGGGTCAACCCATCCATTTGGAATGTGCAACACACAATACAGGGGATGCCCTCAGAGCATCTAGATTTCACGATTTTCCGGGGGAAGGCCCCCGCCCCCCCAACAAACTATAATTAGGCATATTAAAGGGAGAATAATATCCTATATTTTACCCAATTTCTTCTGAGAAAGTAAAATTCTGCACTAAGTTATGTCTGCTTGTAAGATCGTATGTGTAGAATTTGACTTTTCAGAAGAAATTGGGTAAAATACATTCCAAACCCACTATGGGGAATATTCACCACTCAAAATGCAGGAGATGACCTCTAAGAATGTCTGGCTTTCATAAAAATTTCCGGGGAGGCCCCCCTGGAGAAATTGAGGGCCCGCCTGTTGATTGATCGATTGATTGATTGATTGATTGATTGATTGATTGATTTATATATTGGCGTAAAACGGAGGGGTGAGAAAGGGGTGATAGTTTCCCCATCCGAAGATTTGTCCTCTCACACAGAATTAGTGAATCCCAGTAGTACCCCACCCTCTAGTTTGTAGCACCACCGATTGTTTAGCCCCGTCAACCCCATTCTGTCAATGTAGCTTCCTATGTGTATATGATTGTTAGTTGCACGAGTGTCCGAAGGAATCTTTCCAGGGGGCCCAACTGGATGGTCTAGAAGGGTGCATCAACTTTTCTCCAATCTGGGGGGGGGGGGGGGGCGTTCTTCATTGAGTGTTTGAAGCATCTTTAACTCTTATAAAAGTGATTTGTAAAATTCTTGGATTTAGCTAGTATGATAGTGAATGCTCACTTTGGAAACACTATTGTTGTAAGTTGTAACTTTCAGCAACATTATTTGCAAAATGAACATTAGCTATCATACTCATTATTATACTAGCTCCTTAAAATTAAATATCAGACATCAGGGTGATACTGGTTAATTAGCTCAAACATAATTCTGCATTACTTCAGTCACCAAAAATTGTCTACTTTACATCGACAGTTTAAACTGTAATTGTGCTGATACGGAGGGGGCAAATTCCCCTCTTTCCCATTCCTGCGGATGCTTTTGGTTGGCTGTCTGATTGGGTAAATACTTACGTTAGAGAATCGGTGTTCTAGCCATCTTCACCAATGGGCACAACTTTCAGTTCTTCATACTTGCATTGTAGATGACATTATTCATTAGTTTGGATTGAACAAATAGACGTAAAATTTTGGATCTGTTTTCACATCTGTTTAATCGCTTCCTTTTGTTTTACAATGCATTCAAGCAATTCTTTCATTTTATCACAGGCTCCACTCAACATATATTGAAAACCAAGGTTCGCGTATATCAGCTGATGAAGTAGGTCAGAAATTTAGAGAAGACTGGCTTAAATTCTCAACAATGCTCAATCGGTGCTTTAATCCGAAAGGTTTTTCGAGGTGTAATGGTTAAGCGGGAACGACTAGATACAGATTGGACAAAACGGGCATCTTACTTTGTAGGGCTTAAAATGAGAGACCAGGATGAAGATGTTTCTATAACATTAAGTGATGTTCCACAACTTTTGCAACCTGGATTCTTTATTATGAGCCAAGATGGCACATGTGTTATCATCGGAAAATACACTGGTCTGATTTGTAACGAACACAAGGTATACATGGAAATAAGTATATCATCCACAGGCAGCCTTCTAGTGACGATGGGTGAGAAACTGATTGACTTTGGGCTCACTAAAATTACGATGACAAAGAGGGCGTTGTCAGTTGCTCTTTCTGTTCTATCCAGTTTCCGTTTTTGTACAGGTTTACCTATAAATGCTCTCGATTCAAATCAGAAAGAAAATTCCATGATACAGACTAGCACAAATCAAGAACACTTCGCATATTCCCCGAAATGTTACACGGTGTTGCCATATACCCAATATAATTCCTCAACATCGTGCGCTCAACGTGTCAAACTTGGAACCTCTAAGAGTAGGGCATCTACTTTTGGCTGCGAAGGGCAAATTGATCCAACTGAAAATATTAACACACATGAGGCAAAGGAGACATCACCGACATTAAGCAAACCAGACGAAGTAATGGCATACCTGAAGGAAAATGTCCCAAATTTGACAGACTTAAAGCTTAACCTTATACAATCTCGGATTAGAAATGAACGAGATTCACATAGTAGGTCGTGGGACAGCAGAATTATCCAACTGGCACTATCAATATGGACACGGAATCCTGGAATTTACAATCATATTACCGAAACCGGTGCATTGGTCCTCCCATCAGAAGAACTCTTTGTCGATATAAGAATTCAGTTAACCAGGGAGCTGGTATCAAGGAGGACATGTTGAAATGGATGTATATGCAGGCGAAACAACAGAATCTCCCTGATCATGGCTACGCAGGCGGATTAATAGTAGACGAGATGTCAATACAACCAGACATTCAGATAACCAATGGAAAAACACGACGTTAGTTGGCTTCACTGATGTTGGCTCTGAGGCTGGTGCGTGTTCTAGCAAAAGTGATCCGTTGTTAGCTAACCATGTATGTCAGTTTATGTTTCATGGGCTTACAGGTTTCAGATTTTTAGTTGCTCATTATCCAACAAACCAACTAAATGGGCCCCAGTTATATACTATTTTCTGGGATGTCGTCGAAGCATTGACACGGTGGGGCTTTAAGGTAATCTACACTTGTCTCGACGGTGCTTCCAACAACCGGTCATTCATCAAGCTCCATTTCACTGATTCACCATATAAATTTCTCATGTCTGTGCCGTCCATGTTTGATCTCAAACAAGCCATTACATTTCTGGCCGACCCGTCTCACTTGTTCAAGAAAATAAGAAATAATTTACTTAAAAGTGGTAATGAAAAGTGGCATCCCAGATTGCTCGTGTACAAAGGACATGAAATTACATGGAAAACCTTTTTGGCAGCCTACCTATGGGACAAGTCCCATGGCCTGTCAATTCATCACAAATTGACAGAAGACCGCGTGCGTCCTAACACAGCCAACAAAATGAGAAATCATTTAGCTGAAGATGTCCTCAATTGCGAAATGCTGCATCTTATTAGACGATATAAGGAGAGTTTGTGTGATGGTGGACATATGTGCGTAGGAGTTATTTCATTGCTAGAGCAAACAAGCGTGTTGATTAAGTTTTTTAGACACTAGGCCAATACATGATCCGAGTGACGACAGATTGCTGAAATTAGAAGATGTTGGCAAATGGTTCCTTGAATGGGAAAAAGAAAGTATTTCTAAGAATCTAATGTCGGAAGAAACAAGGGAAGACATCCAATTCATGATTAGTGGGTTTCTACAGCTAACAAAGAGAGTCACTCAAGATTTGCAAACGACAATAACACCTGTATATATACACAGCGATATACTGGAGAATATCTTCTCACAACAAAGAGGGTTACACCATGGAGCAGGTAATAATCCTAATTACCAACAGTATAGCTATGCCACTAATAGCATCACCATATGCCAAAAAGTAATTTCGAAGAAAACTAATTCAGCAAGGAGGAAATCATCCCAGGGAAGCGGATCCTTGCCATACAAACACCTGTGCAAGCAGCTGAGACTCTGACTCCAGAGATCAGCTCACTGCAGTCTTTCATGTTAAAGGCGCTTCAGATTTACCAAGTGAGTCAGCCTGCCTGCATGCCTGCCTGTATGTCGACATTAGTCAAATTAGTTTTAAAATATTAAAGGGATGCTAATCTCATTTCAGCTGTTGTAAAGATTATGGTTTATAGATTCCATATCATTCACGTCCTACCACATTCCCTTATTCTGTATCTCAATTATCTGGCGTATTGTTGAACAAATATGGCGTAAATGTTGAACAGTGATCGCCACCATTTTGTCTTGAGCGATAGTGTCTGATGTCATGCAAGTGACAATGCATTACATTCTTTATTATGTGATACTTTTCCCATCGAATATTTTGAAACTAATTTGAATGGAAGTTGTTGCTGCCTATGGCAGCAACAAGTTCCAGTCAAATTAGTTTCAAAATATTCACCAGCTTAACTCTATGGTTGCTTTTATGAGAAATTGGCAAACTATAACTGGCACCTCTATGACAGAGTGTATATACCGAGGCGGGCGCGCTAGGTTTTTTCTGATTGGTTGAAAACTAAATCATGACCGACGTGATAGGGTGTAGAAATGTACCAGCATTTAGCTACTAAAGCCTGAATATTTTTCTTTAGTGGCATGATAAAAAGCTTAAAATTATCGGGAGATGAGCTTAGTTATCCTTTAAATAGCACAATTCTTAGCTTCACTTGAGAAGCGCATCAAAGCATTGATAAGTATAATTGAAACATGATTCTCCACACGTGGCTCTACATGATATCGCGTTAAATTGCTACTATCAACACGAGCAATATGAGAGTGCAGACCCTCGCCGCCCCATTTTAATCACATTGCATAGTTTCCGGATTTTATTTTTGATTTTAACCGGATTTTTCGGTGTTTTTCGGATTGTCCAGATTTCTACAGATCCTGCTCAACGTTGTGGAATCCTATAGTGTATGGTTACATCATTTGATGTGTTAAAATTTGAACAAAATCGGGCCAATAGTTTACGAGCTATCCAGAGGTCCAGAATTTGATCCAATCCGGATCCATGTTCTTTTATCCGGCTCATGACAAACCTCTGGAAATCCTCCTGCACGGCATGTTCCTTGCTTGTGTTCAAATTTGAGCCAAATCGGACCCATAGTTTTTTAGATACAGGTGTCTCTGCATGTACGTACGCATGCCCACACGCATGCGCACCTACATGCACGTACACAGACAGACTCAATCGCAATACCAATTACGGGCCGAGGGTGTAACATTCTCGATATATTTTAAAGGTAATTTGACTGGTAGTTGTTGCTGCCCAAGGCCAAAAACATCTTCCTGCCAAATTAGTTTTATAATATTTATTAGCACAATTCTTAACTTGACTTGAAAACTGCACTAATTAAGGCATTGATAAATAACTAAAACCTAATTCTCCACACATGGCTCAAGATTACCTTGCCTAAAATTAAATCTACTATGAATAACATTCTCGATGTATTTTAAAACTAATTTGACAGAATGTTGATGCTTTAACAAGATCTTCCAGTCAAATTAGTTTTAAAATATTTGTCAGCATATAGGTATTGTACTATAATATCTTTAACTGATTTATTTACGAGTCTTTATTCCAAGAAAAAAAGGATTTTGTGCCTTGCAACTAGTGGAAGAACGTCCATAAAGCTTGGAATTACATACACGCGTTTGTCAGTAAATTGGGTACATCGGGATGAGGATATTGAAACATAATCTGATGTAGCAATTATTCCAGACCACAGCAGACTGGACAAATCCAGGGTTCATCCTTTTCTGAAAATCTCTCCCATATTTTATCATCACCAAGGCCCCCACACGTTCTGTGCCACCATCTGGAACAATTGCTACACCCAATCCATGGTTCAGGATCCTCATCATAATAGATTTCTCCACATAGTGCACACATAACGGAATCTATGTCCTCTACAGTCTTTTTTCGCCCTACTCTTGCCCTTTCTAGACTGCGACCGTGGTAGCTTTCCTGCCATGCTGTGTGTTCTTAGATGTCGACGCGTGTATTACCATAGGTTCAGCTGTCAATGTCTCGATGGCAGAATGTTTTGTATGCCTATCAAGTGACTGGGGATGAGTCATCGCCTCTGATTTGAGGATGGATTCCGACACCTGATCCACCAATACATCCTTTCTGTTTGATGGCTTTAGTTTTAATCCGTAACACTCCGCAAGTGTGATGATTTCATATTTTGTGAAGTTTGTAAGAAATTTGTTGTTTTCAAATATTGTACCTTTTAACTTAAAATGTGAAGCATTTTTATCTTAAGACAGATCCTCAAGAATGGATGTAAATGTCAGGCCAGCACAGATGGTTGAAGATGCCCTCTTTGTTAGCACCTGTTTACGGTGCTCCAAGCTCTTGACCTTTCCGAGTTCGGTAGCCAGTTTTTTCGATATTCTCCATCAGTAACATTGAGGTAAGAAGTAGTTATGTCACTAAAAAGTTCTAAAATAGCAATGCTACTGTAGCGACCCTGACCTTCCTAACCTAGCCAAGGGATGCTTCAGATGGAAAACATCAGATTTGAACTGTGACGTATGTGTGAGAGGGATTATTTAGAGTGGAAAGCCGAAACGGCAATTAATCACACAGGTATTAACACTCTGGTGTGTACACGTCGGTGTATGGTTTGTGCAAAGAAACGGCAATGCTTAGAGTTAGTAATTAGCCGGGCCTTCAAGTTAATCTTACGCCGAGACGGCAATTAACTCCATAAAGGTCGGTAATACATTCACTTTGAGCCGAATCCACTGACATGATTGAAATAGTGTGGTTAATTTTAAGCCGAAACGGCAATTAAACCACACCACTGTGCCTTGATTGTGACGTGAATATGCGTGCGTGTAGTGTAAAGTACATGCGTGTCACAGTTGACCATCACCTCGTTGTGTTCCATACGATAGCCTCTGACTGCCCTCCAATACCAGGTTCAGACACTAATATTCTAGGATTGAGGGTAATGGGATAATTGCCAGCAGCTCTTGGTGCTACTGAGCAAGAAATTGACAAGATTGAATTAAAAAGACTGATGTTTATTTACAATACGCTCACTAAACAGCGACCGGAAACATGACTGGAATGTGTAGTAAAAATACTACGGTTTGTTTACATATGACGTCATTTGACAGGGGAAATCTCCCACAGGCCGGGACGTCTAAATTGTATTAGTCTGGTTCATGAGAAATGGAAATTATACTTCACACATTCAAGAATGGGAAAATATATCTACCGTTCTGATTAATTAATAATCAGAAGAATCCAATACTAGAAATTAGTTTATCACAATATTTGCGGCTAGGCTACGCCCCCTGTCACCGCAGACCGGTTCGGTAAGATGCGGTGACGGCAGGCGATAACCTACCACGTAATATACTTCGTACCGCAATAATAATATGCGTACCGCAGCGGTAACGCCTGCAATATGCCTATTATTACCGCATACAATGCGGTGAATAAACCCTCAATACATTACCGTACCTAAAGTGCGGTAACTATACTTCGGTACGCAAGCGGTAAACAGATGTCAAAATGCGGCGGAGCGTCAGATCAAAGATCGGTGAGTTGCTGAAATCAAGCCAACTCCCCGACTATTGGCTGAGCGGTGCTATTTATAAGATTTTGGAGAGTGACGTCATGAATAAATTACGGAGATAAATTAGACAAACTTATACAACTTATACGAGATGAATAAATCAGTTTGATAGATGAAAATTATTAAATACGGCTAGAATATGATAGAATTATATATTAATCCTAAAAAATATACTATATTGCAACATTTGAATGAGTCGGCAAACATCGGGAACGCCAGACAACTGGGTCACATCCGGTTTAGTTATGATCGAAAATGACAATTGGAATTTGTAAGTTACGATGTAAATAGCATGTTTTGTGAACCAAAACACAAAGAATATCTGTGATATATTAACAAAACATGCTAAATAAATCGCCAACGCTATACTAAGGAGAGAGGTAAGGTTGTAACATCACGATAGCAAACTCTTAATGTTGAATATAAACTGACTGTCGAACTATAAAACTTGAAACCTTTGATAAAGTATTGATAAAACTGGAGCATGACAAACTAATACAATTACAGAATAGAGATCATGGAAGTTGCAAATCTGCTACATTCCCCCCACCTTACAATATTGCACGTCCTCGTGCAAGTAGGTAGGCAGACTATAGAAGATCGAAACTTCCATCGATGATTGATTCCGTACAACTGAACAGATTTGTTTAAAAACATTAAAGTTAACAGAACTTGCAAAAATATTTTTGCCAGACATATACAATGTACAGTAAACGGTAATGAAAAATTCAACCAGTGATGAAAAATATTACAATCACATTATTCTTGAATTCCCCCACTTTCCCTCTTGACTGACCATTTCATCCCTCACACGGAAGACCCAGAACATGGAGAGAGTGGGAGATGGCCCATTCCCATCCGCTGCTCCCTGTTCTCGGGTCTCCGCCACCGATGTCATATTGACAGAAATGGTTGAGTGAGAAATGGCTCATTCCCATCAGCTGACCATTCTGACAACATAACATTGATGCTAAGAGAGATGAAACTTCCCCAAAAATAGTTTTAAAATCCCCACTAACAACAATAATCTAATTCAAATATCAGTTTACTCCTCCGCAGGCAGGTATGTGGGCTGGTTAGGCGAAGGCATTTGGACCTTGCCCTCTCACTGCAGAGAGCGCATCAGATAGAGAGAAAAGTTATACCAGCGTACTTCCGGCACAGTGAAGGGCATTAAGGAAGGTGATGGAACTGCAGGCACAATTGGAGTAGAAGAAGGCTCAGACTTCTGAGACTTCTCCGCTACCAACTGGGCCTCAAGCTCCTGCACCCTCTTCAAGGCTTCCTTCAGCTGGATCTCCCTTCTCTCTGCCTGATGCACCTCCATCTTCTTGAGGGCATCCTATCCCATCATCGTCTTCAATTCCTCCTGTGGTAGAGTCGTTGAAAAGGTGGGCACCGTCACCTCCAGTCCATGGGGAGAAGCCGAGTACTGTTGTGCCCGTTTTCAAGAAGAGCAGGACCGTTGGCCCTGTTGTTCGGGAAGCGGCGCCAGTAGGAAAACCTCTTCCTGTGGATCGGTCGGGATTGGTAGCCGTCATAACATATGCTAGGTCACGTACCTCCCACGCACGGTCTTCTTTGGCGATTTGTGAACTCCGCATTGGTGTCTCCAGCCGCCCTGGCTCCAAATTCATCTCCTCCGAGGGTCTAATGACACCACATCATCTGGTAATGGGGATATCAAGCTTGGTACTGGGACCATTATATCATGCCCATCATCCATCCTGCAACACACCAGAGAAAAATGTCTTACATATATGAAGAAAACATCATCAGGGTACAAATACAATGACAATATTTATGAACATGCTATCTCACGAACATGCACTCAATGCCTCTCACTTCGGTCCAAGCGATCAATGAGCCAACTGTCGGGAGTAGTGTCACAATTGTATATCTTCAGGTGATCGACATGTACAACACGAGGAGTGGAGGTAGGAGCTTCCTGAATCCGATAAAGTACATCACTGATTCTAGACAGAATTACAGATGGGCCCCTCCATCCACAGCCAAATTTCTCCCGGTCTCTCCGTGGATCCCACCGCCATACCCAATCTCCCCGAGAATATTTTATTAGCCCAGTCAGTCGGTCATAGTTTCGTTTTTGTCTAGCTGCACTGGACTTTAACTGCTTTTTGGCAAAGGCATGTGTGGATGCTAAAGTTTCACGGACCCCTCCACATATTTCACAGGACACTTTGATGCTTCTGCTCTCCCTGGAGGCCGTCCTACCATAAGGTCAATTGGAAGTGTCATCTCTGCTCCATATGTCATAAGGTGCGGTGACCATCCCGTACTTTCCTGTGTGGTCGACCGATATGCCATAGTGAGGTAAGGTAGATGATCATCCCAGTCGTCCTGAGATGCGGAAACAAAATTCTTCAGCATTTGCTTCAGCGTGCGGTTCAATCTCTCTACTAGTCCATCAGATTGTGGATGATATGGTGTTGTCCTAGTTTTATTTATTTGTAGAAGTTTACATAGCTCACTAAATAAGCTTGACTCATATTCCCGTCCTTGATCAGTATGCAGATTTAGAGGTGTACCTCTCCTACATATCCATTCAGTCATGATCTTGTCGGCCACAGTTTGAGCGGTATGGTCTGGCAAAGCATAGGCTTCTGCATACTTAGTGAAATAATCTGCAACTACCAATATATACCTATTTCCCATTTTTGTTTCAGGCAGAGGACCCATGATGTCACATGCGATCCTCTCATTAGGTGCACCCACTGGTTCCTGCTGAAGAGGTGCTTTCCTGGGACGTAGACGTGGTTTGTGCCTAGCACAGGCGTGACATCTTGAACACCATCGGACCACATCTTTCTTATACCCTGGCCAATAAAAGCGCCATTTCACTGCTTCTAGGGGTTTTCTTACCCCTACATGCCCTGATGTTCGTTGATTATGAAGTTGATGTAAAATTAGTTTTCTCATTTCCACAGGTACAACAAATTGCTTTACTGACGTCTCCTTTGCATCAGTATGATGGCGGTACAATAACCCATCAACCATCTCTAACAAATTCCATTGAGCCCGGAGTGTTTTGACCTCTTTGTTCTCTGAAGCTGCAACACTCCAGGATGGACGCTCATTACCTTGAGTTTTCCAATTTACCAGTACTTGAATAGAAGAGTCCTCCCTCTGCAATTGCAATAATTGCTCTGGAGACCATCCATCTACCCAATTGTAACCATCTGTAGAACATAACTGACCATCACTCGGATTTGAACCAGCTCCGGTCCTCTTCGGACAATTCCGCGACTGTATCTCTCTTGCTACCATAGCAAAATTCTGGCCATTTCCACATCCACTGGATCCAACTTGGGCATGATCCTTATCAAGGCAATCTTGACAATCTTCACTCTTGCAGCGTCTCGGCAATCGAGATAGGCTATCAGCATTTCCATGTTGAACTCCACGTCTATGTTGAATTTCAAAGTCATAGGTGCCTAACACCGACAACCACCTAGCCAACATTCCTTCAGGCTCCTTGAAATTCGTCAACCATACTAGTGATGCATGATCAGTACGCACAACAAAATGTCTACCATATAAATAATGTCTGAAGTGTTTCACAAACAGAACAACTGCCAAAAGTTCTCTCATCGTAGTGCAATACTGGCGCTGAGTTTTTGACAATGTTCTGCTCGCATACGCTATCACTTTTTCATGTCCATCGTGTACTTCTGATAAAACTGCTCCAACTCCAGTTGCACTAGCATCAGTATCCACTATGAAATAGCCATCATTCCGGGGATATGCTAACACTGGAGAAGATACCAGTTTTTCCTTCAGCTTCATAAATGCAGACTCACACTCATCTGTCCAGAGAAATTTAACACTTTTATTGGTTAAACCATGAAGAGGTGAGGCTATATGGGCAAATCCTTCCACATGCTTCCTGTAGTACGAGGCCAAACCCAGGAACTGCCTAACCTCTTTCACTGACCTAGGTGTGGGCCAATCACGAACAGCTTTTATTTTCTCTGGATCACACTGTACACCATCTCTAGAGACAACATGGCCAAGGAACGTAACAGACTGTTGAAAAAGCTGGCACTTGGATGGTTTCAATTTTAAATTAGCATCTGCAAACCGTCCCAAGACTAACTTCAGGTTTTCCAGTGTCTCACTGAAATTACGCCCATACACAATTATATCGTCAATGTAAACCAAACAGCTTTCCCATTGTAAACCCCGTAATACCACTTCCATAAGACGTTCAAAAGTGGCAGGCGCATTCGACAAACCAAATGGCATAACACGAAATTGAAACAGACCTCTTCTCGTCGCAAATGCTGTCTTTGCTTTGCTGTCTTCGTCCATTTCAACTTGCCAATAACCCGAGGCCAAATCTAAAGTACAAAACCACTGTGCTCCAGACAGAGATTCAACACAGTCATCGATACGTGGAAGGGGGTAAGCATCCTTTCGACAAACTTCATTCAATTTTCTATAGTCCACGCAGAAACGGGTGCTTCCATCCTTCTTTTTGACTAAAATAATAGGTGATGCCCAAGGACTGGTCCTTGTTTCGATGATTCCTTGATTCAACATCTCATCAACCTCAGCATCTGCATCTTCTCGCTGGTGAACAGGTAAACGTCTAGGTGGTAATTTAATGGGCTTTGCTTCACCGGTGTTGATAACATGTTTGGCGACATTAGTTCTACCAAGATCGCCTTTCGATGCTTGAAAACAATTCTGGTATTGACATAGCAATTTGCGGAGCTGAAATTGCTGATCTGTACTTAAATCTACTGTTGAAGTCACCAGTCTCTCTAATGGCTCAGGTAAAGATTTAAAATCATGTTGTCCTGGTACATTGTCATTCCTTGTGGGTACTTCTATGGATTCTAATGATGCCACTATTGATCCCGCTGTTATCTCCACTGTATTACTGCCAACATTAATGACCCGCAACGGTATATGTGGAAGCTGCTTCCTACTAACAAGAGTTCTGGCCAATAACAATCCAGTCTTTTCCCACTGCGTCGGAATAGGTTCTACGATCAAATCATCATCTTTGCCCACACACTTCCCATTAATACTTCCTATAAATAGCATCTCCTGTCCGGGATGAATGAGAACGGGGGTCTCCACTCTAATTTCCATACATTGTTTCCCTAGCTGATTGTGATGAAGGCTTATGGGTACGGAATCCATATACAAACATTCTGCTGCCACATCCACTATGCATTGGTGGTTTTCCATAAAGTCTATTCCCAAAATTGCGGCACTGGTAGACAGGGACACTATTTTGATGGGGCATATTAAGTTTCTTCCTCCCATTTGTATTTCCAAAACAGTTTCTCCGTGCACCTGAACATCCTCACCACTCGCTACTTTGAGTATTAACTGACTGTGCCTAAGAGGAGGCCTCTTTTCTTCAGGAATCTGTTGATAAACAACCCAATTGACAAGTGTATAGGTTGATCCTGTATCGACAAGCCACTCCGTTGGGTTTCCACATATACTTGCAGTAACATATAAACAAGATCCATTAATTGATTCGACCATTCCATCTGGAAAATCCACACGTATAGCTGGTCTTGCGGTCTCAAAACCAGCCTCGTCTAGTTTAAATTGGCTGCTCGTGGTGAAATCTCCCTAGTTTCTCTGGGTGGACCTTGACCTTGATGATTCATTCTCCCATAATTCCCCATGGGACGAGAACCAACATTTCTCCGAGGGCAATTCCTCTGAAAATGCCCATATGCTTTGCAAAAATAGCAATGATTCTCAACATCCTGCTGCCGTGTGTTGAACTGATTCTCCCTGGCTGGCCTATTGCTAGTTTTGGGTTCAGCTTTCATGGATTTTATTTCATTCTGTAGAGCAGAAATACTTTCTGTCGTTTTTGTGAGTGTCTCATACATCTGTCTTATCAGGTTGCTTTGTGATTCGTCTGTCTTGGTGTCCATTGAGTGTTTATTCTCAATTACATATGTCTCCCCATATTCCATTGAAGAAGGTTTTCTTACACCTCGCCCACGCACGATCGGGTCAAAGGACTCGCACTCCACTGCTAAAGCTATTGCTGCATGAAGAGTGGTGGGTCGTCCAAACTGTACGTACTTCTTAAGTTCTATGCTCCCAAGACCATTGACAAACTGATCTATTACCCATTCGTCCTGTGCCGCCATTGAAATTCTGGGGAAAGCCCTGGTTGCAAGTCTTCGTAAGCTGTAACCAAACTGCATTGCACTCTCATTGGGTCTTCGTACTCGATTCCTGAACTCCCCTCTGTATGCAGATTCTCGCTCCACTGGATTAAATCTCTTACCCAGCTCATCTACTAACTGGTGGTAATGGGGTTCCTCACTAGGCGAGAGATCTCCTAGCACATTTCTAGCTGGTCCTACTAAACTCATGGCCAATTGCATTGCCTTCTCCCTTGTGGTCCACTGATTCCAGTCCGCCACAGTCTCAAAGTGCCTATAGTAATCTAACCAGTCGACTGATTCACCATCATAATGATCTGGCTCTTTTTGCTTCCGATTGCCTCTTAGTGACATCTGACGATAGTTAGCTGAAGGCCTCGATCTCAGATCTCCGCTCGGTGCTGCTGTCGCTCTGCTATATGGTACATGCCTTCTATCCCCTAAATCCCCATGTTCCATATCATCCCACCCCCTGTTGTCAATCAGGTTGAGACCATGCTGATTCTTTCCCTCACGACCAGCCATTGATCTGTAATCAGCTCGTGGGATATACTTAGTTTGTACTGGTTGCATAAATTCATCTCCACTACCCACATTTTGTCTTCTCCATTGAGCATCAGAGTTACTAGGCTCCTGCACATTTCGTTCAAAAATTACTCCATCCTCTACCAGTACATCATCTTGATTAGGTGACATCACGCTACCCTCGGTCATCAAGTTGTCTACTGAGTCATGAAACTGTATATCGCCAGTTATGCCAGTCCTCAGCCATGTTTGCCTCAGTCCTCGTCTCCGCATCTGCCTCCATCTGCAGCTCTATCTGTTCATCTGGTGATCGAACATTTTGCCATCTCCATGGGCTAGGAACCCATTCTGTAATTGTATGCATGAGAGCAGTGCTCCAAGAACGATCGGCAGCCATTGTATAAAGATATGTCCAGATATGTCCAGTCCGTTTATCCCTGATTAATCCACCTCAATCCTGGTTACGGCACCAAAATTTCTGTAGCGACCCTGACCCCTAACCTAGCCACGGGATGCTTCAGATGGAAAACATCAGATTTGAACTGTGACGTATGTGTGAGATAGTGTGAGAGGGATTATTTAGAGTGGAAAGCCGAAACGGCAATTAATCACACAGGTATTAACGCTCTGGTGTGTACACGTCGGTGTATGGTTTGTGCAAAGAAATGGCAATGCTTAGAGTTAGTAATTAGCCGGGCCTTCAAGTTAATCTTACGCCGAGACTGCAATTAACTCCATAAAGGTCGGTAATACATTCACTTTGAGCCGAATCCGCTGAAATGATTGAAATAGTGTGGTTAATTTTAAGCCGAAACGGCAATTAAACCACACCACTGTGCCTTGATTGTGACGTGAATATGCGTGCGTGTAGTGTAAAGTACATGCGTGTCACAGTTGACCATCGCCTCGTTGTGTTCCATACGATAGCCTCTGACTGCCCTCCAATACCAGGTTCAGACACTAATATTCTAGGATTGAGGGTAAAGGGATAATTGCCAGCAGCTCTTGGTGCTACTGAGCAAGAAATTGACAAGATTGAATTAAAAAGACTGATGTTTATTTACAATACGCTCACTAAACAGCGACCGGAAACATGACTGGAATGTGTAGTAAAAATACTACGGTTTGTTTACATATGACGTCATTTGACAGGGGAAATCTCCCACAGGCCGGGACGTCTAAATTCTGTTAGTCTGGTTCATGAGAAATGGAAATTATACTTCACACATTCAAGAATGGGAAAATATATCTACCGTTCTGATTAATTAATAATCAGAAGAATCCAATACTAGAAATTAGTTTATCACAATATTTGCGGCTAGGCTACGCCCCCTGTCACCGCAGACCGGTTCGGTAAGATGCGGTGACGGCAGGCGATAACCTACCACGTAATATACTTCGTACCGCAATAATAATATGCGTACCGCAGCGGTAACGCCTGCAATATGCCTATTATTACCGCATACAATGCGGTGAATAAACCCTCAATACATTACCGTACCTAAAGTGCGGTAACTATACTTCGGTACGCAAGCGGTAAACAGATGTCAAAATGCGGCGGAGCGTCAGATCAAAGATCGGTGAGTTGCTGAAATCAAGCCAACTCCCCGACTATTGGCTGAGCGGTGCTATTTATAAGATTTTGGAGAGTGACGTCATGAATAAATTACGGAGATAAATTAGACAAACTTATACAACTTATACGAGATGAATAAATCAGTTTGATAGATGAAAATTATTAAATACGGCTAGAATATGATAGAATTATATATTAATCCTAAAAAATATACTATATTGCAACATTTGAATGAGTCGGCAAACATCGGGAACGCCAGACAACTGGGTCACATCCGGTTTAGTTATGATCGAAAATGACAATTGGAATTTGTAAGTTACGATGTAAATAGCATGTTTTGTGAACCAAAACACAAAGAATATCTGTGATATATTAACAAAACATGCTAAATAAATCGCCAACGCTATACTAAGGAGAGAGGTAAGGTTGTAACATCACGATAGCAAACTCTTAATGTTGAATATAAACTGACTGTCGAACTATAAAACTTGAAACCTTTGATAAAGTATTGATAAAACTGGAGCATGACAAACTAATACAATTACAGAATAGAGATCATGGAAGTTGCAAATCTGCTACACTACCTTGCATTACATCAGCCAGAATACTTTCACAGTCTTCTAAATAGAAATTTCGGGTAATTGTTGCACTTTTAACTCGCCAAATTAACTGGACCCAAGCACAGAACAATTCCGAATCTGCAATGATTGTTTCGTGAACGTATTTTAAAATGTCTGCTTGATGTGATCTGAGAGCTTCCTTCGAATATAACGGTACTCTTTTTCTCTCCAGGAGAAGGAAGAATTTGAATGTATCATCGTTTACATTGGTCAAACCACAGTTTAAATTTTGCTTTCTCTGGATATCACAGATACTTTCTGGGAATTTCGTTGTTTCTTCAATCTCACTTTGAGACACGATAACAGAGTCTAGAAGGGCCACTTTAACTTTCATGTTCTGTTCGAATATTTCATCATATCAATCTGCTTTTGAACCAGTTCCCTGAATCGATATTTGGTTTTTGCCACAGCACGCCCACCAACATATCTCACTTTCCCTTGTGCAAAAACAGAGATTTCTGGCGCGATGGCTGATGACGACTGGCCTGCTATGTCAGTTTGTTTTGTTGTGAGGTCAACAACAAGTTTACGAATTCTTGAAACTAAGTTACCTATAACCAGATCATTTATAGGCGGATCTTTAAACAATTTACTTAAGATTTGTAATGGTAGTGTTTATTAGTTTTTGTTGACTTGTTATAGGCTCTGGTGTGTACAGAGCGCTGAGCATCTCAACAGCATCATGTGGACTTAATACAGACGGCCGACTCCAGCTTGTCCCAGGGACGGCCGACTCCAGCTTGTCCCAGGGACGGCCGACTCCAGCTTGTCCTAGGGTCATACTGAACCTGTAACAATCAATACTTGACAAATAATATCATAATAATGATTTTCAGAATTGGTCCAACGGTTTCCTAGGACTGTAAAAGGTTGGTTGTTGGTCATTACACATAACCCAAACTTCTCCCCCCCCCCCCCCACCCACACCCCCAGTCACCTCCCCCCACCCCCCAGGCTTTACCGGCAGCGGAATAATAATAATAATAACAACAAGAGCTCTGCAAACGGCGCGTAATACCCCCCGTCATAGTGACAAACCAATGAATGAGAGCTGTCAGAAAATAGCGATCTCTTCCTTAGACTCGGACCAGTCATCCTATGAAGTTTCAAAGCGATCCATTAAATGGTCAAGGAGTTATCATCTGGAAACCAATTTTCAAGATATTGGATTTTTGATTATCGTAAATTTCAAAAAGTTTTCCACCTAGTCCAAGTAAGCTATGAGGTTTCATAGCGATCCGATAAACGGTAACAGCGTTATCATCCGGAAACCAATTTTCAAGATGGTCATCGGTGGCTGGCGGCCATCTTGGATTTCGGATCATAGTCGATTTCGATAGGTTTCTTCCACTGACCTAGTCCAAATATGCTATGAAGTTTCAAAGCGATCCGATAAACGATATAACAGTTATCATCCGGAAACCAATTTTCAAGATGGCCACGAGTGGCTGGCGGCCATCTTTGACTTCGGATCATGGTCGATTTCGATGGGTTTCTTCCACCGAGCTAGTCCAACCACTCTATGAAGTTTCAAAGCGATCCGATAAACGGTAACGGAGTTATCATCCGGAAACCAATTTTCAAGTTTCCCGCCGGTGGCTGGCGGCCATCTTGAATTTCGGATCATTGTCGATTTCGATAGGATTCTTCCCCAGACCTAGTGCAACCACCCTATGAAGTTTCAAACCGATCCGACATACATAACGGACTTATCATCCGGAAACCACTCTGCCACCTGCCCGCCCTTCCGCACGCCAGACCACGCCATCACATAATACCGTTACCAATTATTTTTGCTGGGTATAATAATAATAACAGGAAATATACTTTACACGGCAACAAAAGAGTTTGCATGTTGTATATAATTCTACATTTTAATGTTGTTACTTGTTAGCAGATGATTTTGCCATTGATTGTATGATGTCAATGAGAAGTGAATGTGCTTAAATAATTTATTACCTCAAAATCATTTTGTACCGACTCCTATCTGATGTATTAACATGTTCTGACTTCAAATCCATTAACCCGAAGCGAGAAATATTTTGAAACTATATTTTTTAACCATCTGGGTTACGTTTCTTTTAGTACATGCATTATTAAACAAAAGTTTTTTAAAGCATCTGTCCATGTGAAACACTAATGCCAGATAGGCAATTGCCGATGTCTGGAGAGAGTAGAAATATACAACGTTGATTCATTACCTGTCCAGATTGTAGTGTCTTCTCGAAGTCATCAATAGCTCACTTGCATCGAAGCTTGACCCGTCGGAAAGGGTTTCTACAGCAGCGGTACTATCTGATATATTTGCAATGTATACCTACATTGTTGGATTAAAAATAACCAGAGACGGATAAAGGATAGAGAGAGAGAGAGAAAGTGTGCGCGTGTGTGTGTGTGAGAGAGTGCACGCGTGAAAGAGAGAGAGTGAGAGAGAGAGAGAGAGAGTGTGGGAGAGAGAGTGTGTGTGTGTGCGAGAGAGTGCACGCGAGAGAGTGTGAGAGAGAGAAACAGGGAGAGAGAGTGCGAGAGAGAGAGAGAGATATGGATGTGAGGGGGGGGGGGAGGGTAGGGTGAGGGTGGGGGGGGAGAGGGTAGAGGGAGGGAGAGGTGTGTATGTGAGATAGAGAGGGGGATTTGGGGTGGCAGGGAGAGGGATGGAGGAGGGAGAAAGAGAGAGAAAGGTCGAGACACATATTGTTTGGTAGGTGTGGGGTACATTCCTAAACGAGACTTATGTAGCCTATGCCAAATGTGAACATGAGTTTTAATACAAGGATTCATGCAAGAGTTTGAAGTCTCTCCAGCAATTATTCAGATTTTAACGAATCGTAATATATGCTTACTGTACACAGTACTATATGACTAAAAACCTTGTGTGTGCGTGTGTTGTGTGTCATGAGAGAAATTAGGCTACCACGTATGTGGCATTTAAATGTGCCACTGAATACACTGTACCGTCTGACAACAGGAATTGTCTTGTTGCGGTTCCAATCCAGCTTCCTGACAGAAGTCTACAACCTCTTTCTTGGGTCCTCGACAGGACGATGGTAAGTACCCAAGAACTTGTAACCCATCAATACAGACAGACCGACCCAGTGCCGTCCCAATCTGGCCCGCTTGATACATATTTTGGCAATGTAAAACCAGTCTTGGTATTGTAGAACCTTGTGCCTTGTGGACTGTAAGGGCGAAAGATAAGGCAATCGGAAATTGGTGTCTCTGCAAGAACTGTTCTTTTAGCCGGATCATAAACTGAAAAGCTATACATTTCCAATTTTACAATTATGTTCTCAAACTTCACAGTTGGGCCATCTTCGTCCATTTTAATAACAACACCCCTCAGACCATTGACCAGTGTGGAAGATATATTTCGCAACAGGGCAGTTCATCTTAAGTTGGAGAATTCGTTTTGCACTGTATTGTCTTAGTAGCCTATTGTCGCCTGAATCCGTTGCTCTATACGACACAGTTTCACCAGGCATATTATTGAGCATATCAACATTATGGCAATCAACCTCAAAATTTGTTGCGTATAATTAGACGCGTTCTTCATTTGACATGTTTGATGGTAGCTGGCGCTGTAAATGGCACATTAACGCATTTGTTTCAGGAAATGGATGCCCTCTTTCAAGTTCATTAATCGCATTGATTAGAATCACTTCTGACTGTCGTATTACTGTATAGAGATATACTTTATGTGGCATAGCATTTTTCCAAATATCAGAATGGAATATGTGAACACCAGCATCCTGATATAGATCATTTGGAATGGGAGGTAACTGATAGAAGTCGCCAACACAAACTACTTGTATTCCTCCAAAATAAATCTCACCAGCGCTTCTCAGTTTGCGACATACAAATTCTAACTGCAAATAATACAACAATAAATCAACACTAACGATTTCCATGTACACAATGGATCCTCACCAGACATATTTAAGAGGTTACGTTTAGCAATCCTAAGAATCTTGTTGTTTTAGGTAAAAAGGTCATGGTCATGGTGACCAAAATAAAGAAATTGATTTGTGGACGAGAACTCAATTTTTATTTGATGACTTCACCAAACTTGGATGAGAGATTTCCGTTGACATTTTGCCAGCAAATTTAAGATCAAATGCGTGACGATATGGAAAGGTATGCATAGATTTTCGCAATCTCACTGCCGTTACTGTTCATTTTAGTAATAAGATGAATCAGATGACGACGACGATGATGATGATGATGATAATTATTGCTGAGATCGATGATAATGATGATAAATGACATAATATTGAGAATAATATTACTAATTACAATGATGAATAATGAAACTGATATTAGTAATAATGATCATGTTGATGATGATTGACAGACAACGATCATGATAATGATGACAAACTTCTGTTATTTATTTCCGTTTAACATAATAGTGTTTTCAATTTAGAATCGTTATTTATACGGTGTTGCTGTCGATCGCAGCGACATCTTTCACCACCTGGATAGATGGATGTACGCATGGACAAACATTCATTACAGATAGACAAACAAATGTGCGTCCTTGTGGGTGGGTGTATGGATGGATGGACAGATACATATTTTCACATTGGTGGCTTTTGGGTGGATGGGATGGATGTGTGGATGGAAAGACGTTTGAAAACTTTGAGTTCCCATTAAGGAAATTTTCATAAATGATGGTAAGCCAATTTGTTACTTGCTCATCGTGTATAAAATTGCTAAGCACCAGAGCAGGTGAGTATAGAATCATACGAGACGAGTCACAAAATTATTGCTCTCATTCAACGTTCATCACTGTCGGTGATTGTCGATGTATCAGTATTATTAGCAGAAAGAAACCGGTGTGCATGTAGACGGGTGGGGAATCGTCGCCTTCGTCATAATTCAACACCCCACCCCCAGCATATCCACTACCACCACGACACCCCCCACCCTACCCATTGCAACCTCCCTCCACCTCGCCTTAGCCATGATTCAACGCACACTTGATTTTCAAGTGTGATAACGTGCATATATATATATATATATATATATATATATACGTGTGTGCGGGGGGGGGGGGGTTGAACATCATTTTCATTCCTTTGTTTTAACACACGCACGTACGCACGACGCACGCACTATTTTACAGTATTTTACCTGTTCAAACACTTTTTGGCTTATCAAGCTTATTTCATCTATTATTAGGATATCTGCATGTTGGACACGTTTTGCGGTTGCTTCATGTTCCGGCATCTGTAGACGATCTATTAGTTCATTGTTCGTGAATCGGCCATCAAGCATCCCTGCCCAAGAATGGGGCAGTGATGGATACTGTTTTCCCAATGCTTCTTAGGGAGCTAGCAACGGGCTTAATTAGGAAAGTCTTGCCTGTACCAGCCTGGCCCATTACAACAACATTGTGCCCGTTTAGAATTAGCTGTTCAGCTTTCAATTGGTCGTCACTTAGGGATGCCATTTGATTGAAAACAAATTCGAGTATGTGTACGCATTAGCGTGTTATTTTCTATTTATCAGTATTATTATGTAAATATATTACGTATTTGCTTGAGTTTCCGTAATTTACCGCGAGCCAGAGGGGGGGCATTCCGCGTCAAGATTTGACCAATGAAACTGCGTCCATTTTTTATCTCAAGAGCGAGCTATCTACTTCCGTCCACCAAGATATTACGAACGAAAAAAGTATATTTCTACTTTGATGGTATATTTTCTGTCCTTCTCCGTATCGACAGTAAGTGTGTTGGGTATGAATAATTTCGTGGATCATTCTAGAGTGTTCTAGCCTAAGCGGCGTGATAAATCAGGTGTATTTCGAAGGCCTTCTTGCCATAAACGTACAGAGGGTATCAAGATTCAAGTTCAAAGTTGTCGCCTCTTGTTATTATTGTATATAGTGTAGCAGATGGTAATATATTATGATGGCAATTTTTGGACTGGATAGGAGTCCCTGTGATATATATATATATATATATATTCAGAAAACTATACAGGTAAGCTGTTGAATATTTTTTAGCTAATTAGACTGGGTGCTGTTTCTGCCTATGGTAGCAACAGTGGCCAGTCAAATGAGTTTCAAAATATTCAACAGCATCTTTATTAAATGGTAAGGCCATACAATTCGTACAACAATACAGTTCATACAACAACTCAGTCCGTCAACAATTATGCGGTCGTGACGTACTTACCTACGCTAATCATGACATTACTTATGACGTCATCATCCACGTCACGTAGTTGATTATGACGTCATATGATGGATGGATAAACTAGAAAGATCCATTATCATCGCTATTAGCCACATCTGTGTTGGATTAAGTCAGGGTGATCGATGCCAAAACTATTCAGACGTATGTATTTTTCTCCACCCTAAATTATTTATATTCACACATCTTTCATTTGTAGGGTGTCCATGCAGATAACTGGTATTCAACGCCATGGTACGGTAGCAGAAGTTTCATCAGCTTGATGATGCACGTATCTGTATTGCTGTCTGGGATGACGTGGCAAGCTTGGACCGTCACATGTCAATTCAGTAACATGTGTGTGGGTAAACTAATGCCATTTTACATCCATCAGAGAATGTTTAGACGTGCCATCAATAACTATTTTGATTCAAATCTCGCTACACTTCATCGACTGTTGAAAGAAGGTCCACGTGCGGTTGATGTTCGCTATGACACACCTGGTATGTAACTTTGAGCACATTTTGTCTGTCTGACTGACTGCTGATCATATTATGCTAACAATTTAACACAACAAAGCAACGTACCGTAAACTAGGATTTTCAACTTCCTATACTAACTTCCTCGGTTAACTGTTTGCATTAGACTCCATACCCGGGTGAGAGATATGGAAAAAGGCCAATGTTGGCCGAATTCAACCAAATTTGTTATGCTCGGTACACACAAGATTGATTGCAAAACAATGTTTTCGTTAGGCGTCACAACAGGATAAGGTGATGGTGTAATGTGGAGTGGTAGAAGGGCAATGTTGGCTGAATTCAAACGGCCTTGGTATGTGTGTACATTTTGAGAAAACCATGCTTCCTTGCTGCTTATCTTTCTATTTTCTCATAAAATGCATTTTGTTTCTATATCTAATTTTATTGACAGTACTGATGAAGGTAGCTTTCCGTATGAAAGAGACCTGTTGTCTAACATAAGATACGTTGTCGGAGCCAAACAGGTAGTAGTAGTAGTAGTAGTAGTAGTAGTAGTAGTAGTAGTAGTAGTACACTGTTACTATGGTTCAGAGTCATCTAGCCCGCAGCCCTAATATCGATGCATTACCGGCACCTATCTCCAACACACCACTCCCAGACGATGGAAGTTACAAGCAATGGTGGGGGTAGCACAATCTGCAATCATGGCAATGTAGGTTAAAATATAATTATAGTATATAAAGACACAACGGACCTTTCCAGTTTTAGCTATGCCCTGCCCTTCTCTAGCTAAGCTTCACCCACACTTCGCTTGTGTTGGGATCGATCGATCCCTGACTATCTATTTCCAGAAAACTATACAGAAAAGCTGTTGAATATTTTGAAACTAATTAGATTGGGTGCTGCGGCCAGCCAGTCAAATTAGTTTCAAAATATTCAACAGCATCTTTATTAATTAGTAAAGACATACAATTGGTAAAACAAGTCAGTCTGTCACCAATTATGCGTTCGTGATGTACTATCTACGTCAATCATGACGTCCTTAATTATGACGTCATCATCCACGTCACGTAGTTGATTATGACGTCATATGATGGATGGATAAACTAGAACGGTCCAGTATCATTGCTATTCGCCACATCATGCACGTATCTGTATTGCTATCGGGGATGACGTGGCACGCTTGGGCACTGACATCCCAATTCTGTAACATCTGTGTGGGTAAACCGATGTCATTTTACATCCATCAGAGAATGTTTAGGCATGCCGTCAATAACTATTTCGATTCACCTCTCATTACAATTCATCGACAGTTGGACCACGTGATGTAGCTGTTGGTGTTTGCTGTGACACACCTGGTATGTAACATTGAGCATTTTTCTCTGTCTGTCTGACTACTGATCATATTATGTTAACAATTTAACACAAAGCAACGTACCATACATAAACTAGGATTTTCAACTTCTCATATTAACCCCCTCGGTCAACTGTTTGTATTAGACTCCACACCAGTGTGAGGGATGGGGCAGAAGGGCAAGGTTGTCCAGATTCAACCGAATTTATGCTCGGTAGACACAAGATTGATTGCAAAACAATGTTTTCATTAGGCTCCAGAACAGGGTAAGGGGAGCGTGTAATGTGGAGGGCAGAAGGGCAATGTTGGCCAAATTCAGTATGTGTGTGCATTGAGGAAGCCATGCTACCCCGCTACTAATCTTTCTGTTTTCTCATAAGATGCTAATTTTATTGACATTGCTGATGAAGGTAGCTTTGAAGGAGACCTGTTGTCTGACAGAAGATACTTCGTGATTTAGTTGAGAGAGGTCGATGCAGACAATGTAAGGTAAACCATTGTACTGTCATTGTGCTGCTATCTGTGATAATATTAATTGGTGTGTGTAATCTAAAACTATGACTGATACTGTTCAGGTCATGCTAATGCTTAACATTATGCACCATGTTTGTAAACCAATGTAGTAGTAGTAGTAGTAGTAGTAGTATCCATAATGGAAATCACAGAGGACGGTAATGGCAGGATTGAGGAAAGGAATGTGGTGTGTATCTATCGATCTGAAGGATGCATATTCCCACATTTCAATGAACAGAGGCTGTCACAGTTTCTGCGATTCAGGTTTCAGAATCGTGTTTAGGAGTTTGTAGTGCTCCCATTCGGCCTGTCGATGGCTCCAAAGGTTTTCATCAGAGTGGTCCTAGCGGTGCCAGCATTTCTCAGAAAAGAGAATGTGGCACTTCACGCCTACATAGACGATTGGCTTATCAAGGCGAACATGTCAGCCAGGTTAGAGACGGATACTGCTCTGACTGAAATTGCTTCCAGATCTAGGCTGGATAGTCAACATAGAGAAATCCGAATTGACACCAACTCAACACTTCGTCTATCTGAAAATGCGATTCGATCCAGAAAAGGGCATGGTTTACCCATCAGAGCTGAGGCTATCAGCTCGGCTCGTTACACGCCGTTCTCCAGAATTTTCGAGTGGGAAAGCATATTCAGGCAAGGTTTTTTCAGATGCTGCGCATGATGGTCTCCAATGAGCAGGTGATATCGTACGCTGCTCTAATGCAAATATCTATCCAGTTGTGTCTGATGTCTCTGTGGAAACAAAGAACAGACCCACTGTCAAAACCGGTACCGGTTTTGGAGCCGATTATGTCGCATCTTGCATGGTGGAAGGGGCTTCAGAATAGAATCTCCTAGTAGGGGTTCGCTTCACCCACCCAGCCCCAGCTGTCCGTGTACACGGATGCATCCCTGGAGGGGTGGGGACCTGCCCGGGAGAACACCAGGTCTCGGGCACATGGACTCCTAGAGAGTTGGCTGCATAACAATCTGTTAGAAATGATGGCAGTGGAACTGGCACTGGAGAGATTTGTTCCAGAAGTCAGGGGCAAGGTGATATTGATACGTTCGGACAATACGACAGTGGTATCATACATAAATCGCTAAGGCACGACCAGGTCTCCCAGGTATGAAAGTGTGCAACTGATTCAATGGCGCAGGAATTACTCAGTTGTTTTGAAAGCAGCTCACATTCCTGGGCGATTGAACGTTCTGGCGGATGCTGTGTCTCTCAGACAGAATTCTGCCAACATAATGGTCTCTCAACTCTCCGGTTCTACAAAGGATCTTCGAGTATTGGGGCAAACCCAACATGGACTTGTTTGCCACACAGGACTTATGTCTCGCCGATTCCAGATCCAAATTCCGTCGATACAGACGATGTGACGATAAGCTGGAAAGAGATGCACGCATACCCACCCACCATCATTCTCCCGAAGGTGTTGGTGAAAATTCGAGAGGAACCGTGCCTGGTCCTGCTGATAGTGCCATTTTGGCCCAGCACGGATCTTCTGGATCTGTTGGTGGACAATCCAGTGCAGCTGCCCGAGATTCCGAACATAATGCCCATGCCAAGGGCTGCTTCCTACACGAGCGGCCCAAAATGTTTAAATGACTGTGTGGATGTTATCAAACAACATTCCACGTCGGAAGGCTTTTCTCGAGGAGGGCAACCTTCAAGTCATATAGCAACAAGGTTGATCTCGATCCCTTTCAATCCACTATTCAGCAAATAGCCTTTCTCTGTGAGCTATTCTTTACAGGATTAGCTCCCGTCACGATTGCTGGATACAAGTCAGCTTTGGCATCAGTTATCCCTTGTCTACCCAACAGGGATAGTCCAGAGGTGGACCAGTAAACGTGATGGTGAAGGGAATGAGTAATCTTCGGCGGAGACAACTGGTAGTCATTACAGCCTGGAGTCTATTTTTGGTGCTTAATGTGCTAACCAAGCATCCTTTCAAACCCATGGGTTCGGTTAGTCTAAAGCATTTGACTCTTAATGCAGTCTTTCCATTGGCAGCTTCCTCAGCTAGAAGGCGCAGTGAGATCCATGCGCATTCAGCAAAGAAGGGCCGATTTATTGTCTCAGAAGAAGGTCTGCGACTGCTTCCAAGAGCAGAATTTATGTCAAAGAACCAATCTTTGGAATATCCCGGCAAACAGATTTCGGTATGATCATGATGCCAGTGCCTTATATCCGGTTGGACTATCTACAGTCATCTGTGGATCTGCCATAGAAAGCCTTATGGCGCAGCATCCATGGATACCCTCGTTGGTTAGTCGAATGCATTCAGACTACCTACGAAATTGTGAGCGGTCACCAGGTGCAATGTGGCAGTGCTCATGACGTCAGAGGAATAGCCGCCTCGACTGCCCTGTACAATGGTGTCTCGTTGGAGGACATCATGGCCCCATGGCCGTTGCACAATGACACTGTGAGTCCTCATTCATGGACTACTATATGAGGGATATCTTAGACTCAGCCAGTCCACTCGCCTTGGCAGTATTGAACACTAGACAATGGACCACACTGATCGTTCTCCTTTGGTAGCATAGTGCTAATAAATCCAAGTTTTTGTATTATGTTTATATATCGTGTTCATTCATCCTATATATTTATGCTCATTCTCAGGCTATTGTGTGTCAAGAGCTGTTAACTCTCTTGGCATACTTCTGTTTTCAGGCGAGATACATGTTCGTTAGCTCTCTTACTTTGTTGGAGAAGGGGGTGGGGTGCAGGAGGCGGCGGTTATGCGAATGTGAGTCGGTCTTAAGCTTTCGGTGCTCTTGGAGAAATTCCTTGTGACAAGATTAGTCTCAATCTCTCTAGGGGGCACTGAAGTTTTGCATGACTTGCCCCTTCCCACCAGGTTACTGATCACATCTGGTGTTATCAATAAGTAATGTAATGGTAAGAATTGATCAAAGGAGAATGAAGGAACTTTCCCTTTCTCCGATATCTAACTATACTTACCATTACATTACCCACAAGGTTACTGATCAAATCTGGTGTTATCAATAAGTAATGTAATGGTAAGAATTGATCAAAGGAGAATGAAGGAAATTTCCATTTCCCTTTCTCCGAGATCTAACAATACTTACCATTACATTACGGACGGTGCCTCCCAGCCCCATGGAGGCAAGCCATGTGTCGGTCTGGTTTGTGCTTAGGCTAGGCAAACTAGTGGCCAGTTCATGGTTATGGGTACCCAGTTGTTGGGCGGGTACCCGGTTCCAGAAACCGGCTAGAGCTTGTAAAATCAGAAGATTCTTATGCTGCAGCCCCATTGTGGCTGCTATCAATAAGTAATGTAATGGTAAGTATTGTTAGATCTCGGAGAAAGTGAAATTGAAATTTCCTTAAATCTGATTATATTTGTGAGACATATCTCCAACTCAAATACACAATCAGTACAATATAGGTGAACGACACTAATGTAATACTCACCACACTGTCACTATGGTTCAGTGTCTCTCACACACACACGCACGCACGCACGCACGCACCCACACACACGATGTATGACCTGGGCCTATCCCCAACACACCACTCCCAGACGATGGAAGTTACAAGCAATGGTGAGGGTAGTGCAATCATAGCAATGTCATAAAATATAATTATAGTATATAAACGACACAATGGACCGTTCCAGTTTTAGCTATGCCCCGCCCATCTCTAGCTAAGTTCCACCCACACTTCGTCCGTGTTTGGGATCGATCCCTGACCTCCCTGACTCTACTTCCAGAAAGTTGTACAGGTAAGCTGTTGAATATTTTGAAACTAATTAGACTGGGTGCTCTTTCTGCCTCTTAGTCCGTCACCAATTATGCGTTCGTGACGTACTTATCTACACCATTCATGACGTCATTGATTATGGCGTCATCATACACCTAACGTCGTTGATTATGACGTCATATGATGGATGGATAAACTAAAAATGTCCATTATCATTGCTATTAGCCACATCTGAGTTCGATTGAGTCATGGTGATCGATGCCAAAGCTGTTCACAAAGGCACCAGTCCACAGTGAACTGATTATTTCCAGAAGTGCCACACACTCGATAGCCTGAGCCGTATGTACACTTCACGCATACGACTACCGGAACTGCTTAGGTAGGGTGGAAATCATGTACGCGAACATACACTATGTAATCTGAACATAATTCATTTTCTTATTTAATAAATGATTTATATTGACATAGCTTTCATTTGTATGCTGGCCATGCAAATAAAAGGTATTTAACACCATAGTACGGTATCAAAGGTTTCATCAGCCTAATGCTGCACGTATCTGAATTGCTGTCTGAAATGACGTGGCAAGCTTGTACCCTAACACGTAAATTTAGGGAATTATCCAGATACGTAAGTAATGCTGGAGTAGCCTAACACTATGCTCGCCATAGGTGCCATCACACTCACTATATAGGCATCCCCACTACAATACACATCCTGTCGCTTGATCTTTCAAAACAATGACTCATAATCAGAATAACTAATTTCAATTGAAATCATGCGCTCTGATTGGTCGTTTGAGGTATGGATCAATACGTATGTGTAGTGGGTGGTTATAAACGGTTATAACAAATACACTCTATCCACAAGGCGAGTTACAATAATGTGTCCATTTATGTAACGTTGTTATATATCAAGATATGGATATAAAATACAAATTCTCGACATCGCACAGGTACACAAACCAGATACTGTGATGTAAGCGCCCGCCTGCCTTTACACACATGTTTATTTATACATGTATCATATTTGCTCCAGTAATCATATAAAATGTTATCTTGTACATATGCCGACTAATGATAGTGATAACAATGCACATTCTGATTCTCTAACAGGATTCTCAGCGAATAAGGCGACTGCAAACGTGACCGACTATAAAACTGGGAATATTGTGAGCATGGCCATCATCGACTTCCACTCTGTCAATCGCCATAGCTCGCAAATGGAAAAGGAAGGTATCTCAGCAAGCATGGAATTTTTTACACAAACAAGACACACCTTATTTTGGCAACAACAGATAGTGGAAGTAGAACAAACGACTTCCGACCAGGAGCAAACGACTCCAAATAAGTAGTATATGATCCCTGACGAGTCCACAAGGCCTAAACGACTAAGTGTGTGGGAATCGAATCACACACGAGACGCATTGGCGTAATCTCCTTTTAAGATAATGTCAGGTTGAATTTGATATAATGATTGCGTACACCAAACCAGATATACGCGCGCATCTATGAGAGTATGGACAGATCTATGAGAGATGGCATGGCCAAAAAGGTTTCTAGAATGTTCTTGATATGTGAGCGCATCCAGGAAGATGATGTATTCTAAGAAGCATCTAGAATGTTTTCAGCGAATGGAAGTGCAAGTTTTGGTCTAAGTATAACCAGTATGACAAATATCAGTATTTGAATCAGTTAGGTAACAGTAGATTTCTAGCTCTATGGTAATGTTTAATTTAAGTGTCGTTATAGAGCAGGAGGAAACCTCCAGTCCTTTCCTGGACTCGTCACACCGATATCGTATAAACATGTCCGGATAACTCAATAAATACCATTTCATACCATCAAGGAATGAGGCAAGCGAGTTGGCAGTATGCTCCCGTCTAAAATCGGGTGCGTTGTCACAGCAACTCTATGAAACATCCTCAGCTTCGATTTTAGATCAGAGTGCCCCTATCGGATTAGTGTAACAAGTAAATCCCACGAGGATATATGTTAGAGCCTGTGGTGAGAAATGTTGCAACGGTCAGGACAGTAGTCCTAGGTAGAGACAAAAAATTGACAAGTGAAATTATTTCCATCTCAATGCAGCGTCAGAGCGTGTCCAATAACATTTTTGGGTAAAAGTTGGCAAACAACCTCTTGCTGATTTTGAATATTTTGTTTTCCAAGCTGGGGAATGAGGTCTTGACCACTTAATCTGCACAAACAGCTGACCCCTGGTCATTTTTAAAAGAATATTTATTCTGGCGTAAGTGATTGGCCAAGAGTTGTCTAATTATGTTTTAAATGTCATATTTTACATGGATTGCAATATTTGAGAACTAATACATCAGAATTTGCAACAAGTTTGGTATTTCGTAGCTGGTAAGATCTTACCTGTTTGACGTTTCTTGGGCGATCAACAGGCATCTGTTCAGTTTCTCCTTCCACTTCCGCCTGCATCGATTTATAGATACTCATAGGTGCTTTTCCCGTTTTCATGTTCTTAACATCACTGATTATGGTTTTCTTGGAAGCAACAAATGGTCGACGTGTTCTTGAATTACCATGTGGCATGTCTCTAGATATACCTTTATCGCCCAGATAATGAAACAAAATTAAGTTTATGCTTTCATTGGTACTATCGGATGCAAAATACACATGTTTCTTAAACCCGACCAAGGAATCTTTATTGCCGCCATTAGGATATTTAATATAATAGTAACGCTTCATAACGGTTGGTGGCGCGGCATCTCTACATTTCTGATAGTTTGTTCCTTTAAAGATCCATCTGTATTGATCTCTTAAATAGTCCATGCAGTCTTCTTCCCTTTTCTCCAGCGCCTTATACAGATAAACATCGCCGCCCTTTGGTTTAACTGGTGGTACTGTTTTTATGGGTACGGAGTCCATTTCCGATATATCCAGGATATTTTCAACTTCTTCCAAAGTAAACGCATCTGTTTTATCATTAAAACACTCATATTTAATATCATAAAACTTGTACATATGTAAAATGAAAGAGGTAACTTGAAATGGCAAAATCAGAATGGTTAGTAAACCTGAACCTAAATTGTATCCCTTATATAAGGGTCGGTAAACATCCCAATCCCCGTTACACACGCTCTCTTTGATGTACCCCGCCAGATCATCACTTTTTAGCGAGTCTCTTTAAGAAATTCTTTCATCTCCCTTTCATGCTCTGTTTTATCTGCCCTTGGTCACCACACTGATGATCCGATCCAAGTAAAACGGTCTGAGTTGTGTAAAACAGGAATCGTTTGTGTACAACTGGAATCGGTTCAAATTTACACATTTCAACAAGAGTGGTAGGAAAATAAAGGGAAAATCGAGTCAACGGTTATGTTTATCACAATGTATATGCGGAGCGACATCTCGAGTTCTAATACAGGGTATTTTCAACCAAATTTAGATGGAGGATTGCTAATAGGGTCCTGAAGAACCTTTTCGATTGTGGCGCAAAAAGGTCAAATGTCGATGGGAGAGACTCATGTTAGACTCATGTTACAGCTTGTTACAGGTGTAATGATTGGAGTACTAAAACCACGAGATGGCTCCATATTTTGACACCAGCTTTGAAATCGAGTAAGGCGAACGCCCCCTCCCACCCCACCCCACCCCACCCCACCCCACCCCACCACCGACCATCAAGACAAACACACGCACGCACGCACGCACGCACAGGCGGGTATATAAGGAGGATTTTTTTTATCAACCATCATTAAAGCCTAGTGTAATCCAGTTCGTTTTTGCGCACCTTTCAGCAAGATAGGGGCCTAAAATATAATTATTTTTACAACTGGACATGTTTTTCCTACAAAATACACTTATGAAAGTGGTTGAAAACAAATAGTTTTGTCAAACTTTTAAGTGCGAAAAGGGAATCTCATTTTACTCATCATGCTTTACGATTTCTGAAACCAGGTTTGCTCATTTTCGTTATAACGAATATATTTCGTTATATGTGATTTTCAATATTGTATAGGTAGACAGTTACGTAGCGCAGACTCTAGATACGTACTGATCTCACAATAATTATATATTTGATAGCAGATCTTGCAAACAACCTTAATTCATCAAGACATGTTAAGTGAAAGTCATAAACCGACAGAAATGTTTACAACAGTCAAAACCATATTCATTACCGCTTTATCATTACACCAGATCTGAAGCTAAGATTTTAACATCATACAAACACACACGTTCTATTCCATATTTCCAAAGTTTAAGCTCAATTCTTAGACTGCATAGGTGAAAATCTTGTACTATACCTACATACGACTGTTGTCGAATGTGAGATTTTTAACCTGCTCCCGTTTTACTCAACTGAATCCCGTTTTACGCATTCAAAACCGTTTTACTCGGATAATCAGCGTTGCCACAGGCTGCCCCTATTGCGATGGGGTTTGTGTGTATACCGGGTAACTTGCAATATTCCAATAAGCCAAAAGTTTAGGGAAGGGACCCTTTCCTGTATTTGAACAGATGCAAATTTTAAGGATGAACATGTAGCCTACGTACGTCGGATCTGCGATTACACCACCCTCTTGATTCACACTATGACGTTTTTGTCTTCCTTTGCTCTACGCGTATGTACAAAGGGTTCTGCCTAATATTCTAACATGCAATTAGTCTGACAGTCCATTACTCCGGCAGACCATAGGTCCGGTAGCCCATTAGTTTAACAGCCCATTGACCATATTAAGCTGCGGTCAGGTCGAACTTGCGCTGCGACTCAACTAGTCGCCGCTCGATTTTCCAGCAAATATCGGCATCTCCCAGCTACCGATTAGTCTCCGACTGGTTTGACCTGAGCGTAGCTACGATCAATTTACTGTCAATCGCCGTCCAAAAGAATAATCTCTAATCGCAGGAGTAGGGCATGTTCTACTTCTACGATCGATTGCCGTCAATCGCAGGCTAGTTAATAACGACATGTGTAAATATGATTGTCGGAAAATGAATTATCGGCTGTAGCCAATCAGTACACAGAAACTGATAAATAACGGAGTCAGTCAATACAATGATAAATGTTCAAAAATCGTCTTTTTATGGCCAGCAAATGAAAACATTCAACAAAATTGCATAAAAGGGTTAATTACTTAAAGCAACGCCAGGAGATTATTTACTTCAAGCTATCACGGTCTCAAAATTCCTGGATCAGATCTGTCAATCAGGCATCTGAAGACACAATCACGACATAACATCAACTGATGCTACTATATAATGATGTCACTAAGGATTTGACTTTGGTCGACATAGTTTGAATGTGACGTCTTGCATAATATTATATTTACTATCTCTGTAGGGAAAATCAAACTATTTTAGTAGATAACTTTTAGATCCGGAATAGATCTCTAAAGGTTAGTCATGTTCGCGCTCCTTTTGCTAACCCTCATTAAGTTTTTATCCAATCTCGCTGAAACATCAGACACCTATGCGTGCATACAGGAAAACACACACACGCACACACGTATGTAAACCCACACGGACGGAGACAACCAGACAGGGAAGTATGTAGACAAACAGCAAGGTACCTATAGGTGTCTCGTTTTGCCCTGCCTTCCCCTACATTTTCCCACCATCGCGGATAAAGTAAGCTTTCAGTTTTGATTGTGTGCCCACTCCACGGGCACGCTTCTCTTTATTGCTGTCTAGAATTACCTATAGGCACAGCCATTTCGCGCAGGGGATTATGGGGGTGTGTCTCGCGAGATCTCCATCAATACGAGATCTAATAATTATCGGCGTGAAGACACGGCTCTATTTATAGATTGCTGGATATCTCATAATTATTATCTTCATGTGCGTGATTCATGGCGAGTTCTCTTATTTGTTCTGGTCCGACTGTAATAGAGTTTGCGCGACGATGACCGCTTAATTATTTTAATAAACAGCCAACGGAACTCCAAATAAATACTCTAAATAAGTACTCTTCTTTTGCTGGAGGACTGCGTACAAAACATGTTTATCATTCCTTCTGCAGATGAAAGTACTCAAGCACACTCCCACGCGCGGCATCTCTTATATGTCCACTTTAGCACTCTATCAAACTGACCACAAATGGCTTCTTGCGGTGATCGTGAGAAATGTCCATTTGCATTGGCTACTCGCCTGAGAACTTGTTTTGAAAGTTTACCACTGGAATGACTGGTTGGATAAACGATCCTATAATTCCAGTAGTAAATTGCAAAAGAAAAACCACAATGGTCTCTTGGACGGTAATTAGACATAGGACATTTTCAATAATAATGGATTTTTCTGATGTGTTTCTGCAGTATATGACGTCATAATTATTTAGGTCAGATGTAGCTGGACGTCAAAATTAAAATGTGTAATGAATGACGTATCTAGCTCCACCAGGAACATTGAATAGCCAGTCAAGTATGCGAATTACACGTCTTTACTATTTAATCAACATGCTGTTGAATATTTTGAAACTAATTTGACTAGACGCTGTTCGAATTGTGTCTTTGCTATTTATTCAACAGTCATTTTCTATGATAATGGCTGGATTCGATCTGTAACTGAAGGATATTACGTCATAATCAATTACCTCATATACAGGCTGACGTCACAATCCAAAATGTGTAAATGAATGGCGTATCGATCTCATCATGAACATTGAATAGTCCGGCAAGTGTACGAATTGTATGTCTTTACTGTTTAATTAACATCGTGTTGAATATTTTGAAACTAATTTGACCTGGCGTTGTTGCAGCCAGAGGCAGCAAACCTTTAAAAGCACCCTGTCAAATTAGTTTCAAAATAGTCATCAGCTTACCTGTATAGTTACCTTGAAATTGGAAGTCTGGGAATTCATTATTCAGCATATATATATATATACATCGATTCCAACACGCAAAAAAGGGGTGGAGCTTAGCTAGAAATAGGCGTGGCATACCTAGAAATGGATCTCTCTATTGAAATTGTCATGAGAAAAATGAGCATTACATGGCTAATACCACTTGGTAATGCGTGGCCCACACAATATGGACCACTTGTATTAAGAGACCACCCATATTTATAGGTCACATTTTAACAAGGCCAATCATAGATTGTTGCCCTGAATACAATATACTCGTCCTCTGATGGAGGGAGGATAATTAATACCACTTGCTAATGGACATTTTCATGTTGTCTATCCATCATATTACGTCATATGATGTCATAATCAACGACGTGACGTATATTATGACGTCATAATCATGACTTACTCGATTTAGTCCATCTTAAATGCTTAATAGTCCTACACTTCGCTCACATAGACGTATAGGAGTTTGAATATGCCAGTTATATTGGGAATTTAAAAGAAGTATTTTCGTAGTATGTGATTTCATCGCATAAATTTGTTCCAATGTTGGCAGATCTGCGGTTTTCAATACCCTACCATCTGCAATCCTATGTGGCTACATAATTTCACCCATATGGTTGGATAGGGATATGAATACGTTAATGAATCTTGAGATTTCTACCACGTAGTAATTTCGTAATATTCAATTTAGTAGCCACGTAAAGTTGTCAAATGCCAACAATTTACTACATTCAGTATTAGAATCTCAGTTCTCGGTTTGTAATAATTTTTTTTACATAAAGCTGTATATAATACATAAAGCTGTATATAACTGAATAGGTACTACTGCTTTCACCCACAAATACTTATAGGAAATATGCTAGTTGTATTCCGAATTAAAAAAAATTCCACAGGAACGTAATTTCATGGTACACAATTCCATGCCGAAAATTGGCGCAAATTCTGTCAGATCAACGATTTTCTGTCTTGGCGTGGTGGTCCACTGGAAAGATGTCTGGTTGCTGATGTCATGCGGAGTTGCAGTTTGACGGTTTGATCCTCGACCGGGGAGATGGTGATCAACAAAGTAAACTAATGGGTGCATGACTGTCAGCTGGTTAGCATGTGGAAATTGAAGCCATGCGTTGCCAGTGCGTCAATAAAATAAATACTAATAAAGTATCAAAGGTTTAAAAAATGTTTACTATACAGTAATTTCGTCAGATGCAATTTAGTAGTGGCACCCATTGGTAAATTCCAATAATGTACTATATTCGATACCAAAATATCTCTACATGCCTTGTAGCCAGTTTTCGAACATAAGGTCATGTAGGACTCACTATGTTCTTGTGCTGTGCCAAATATTGTAATACTTCTACCACCAAATATTTATTATAGTAATGTGAAAATATTTCTATATATCCCATATTATTAGCCTATTGTACTGGTAGAACCTGACTTATCAGGATAATACCCTAACATTTGTACATATGGTCAACAAGATCGTCATCATTACAATGGTTGAGGCCGATTTTGGCCTTTTTGTCGAGCAAAAATATTTGATTTAATAGTTTGTCACTGTTTCCAGTAAAGATGTCGTTTAATAGGTGACATAGATACGATAGCTAAATGAAACAGATCACGATGTCGTGGCTGTTTCCCACTGGGTCTTCAGCCAGAATGTTTTCTACTATATCATTTTCGTTGGAGAAAACTAGGTTCACGGTATTGGTTCTATCCTGGCAACTTAACTTTGTTGAAAAGGTTATCTGTCGGTACAGATCGGGGTCCTGTATTGCATCAAAAATATACTTGCTTTGTGCATTTCACTAGCATTGCAGTGTATATTTCACCAATATATTTCCGGGTAATAAGCTCTTCGCGTCTATTTAAGAAGGTATCAAGATTTAGGTTTAAAATATTCTTTACAGTCTTTAATATGTTTGAATGGGTGTCAGTGTCTGTACTGCTTCTTGCGCCGATTTTCTACTGACTGGGTTGCTAATTCTGTTGATTTCTTTATCTTTGCAAGTTGTTGATACCTAATGACCCAAATTTGATCTGTTGCTCTCTGTTGATGCAGTAGTGCAATTTTCTCATCACTGGCTGCTCTTAATTTTGTCTGTTCCTCTCTCTGTTAAGGAGTTTCGCATGGAGAAAAAGGATGGATGGAAAAATTGTTGGACTGACCAAAAATATAAGCTGCTTTTCCTAGCCCATAGCTAATACTGTCCATATCTTTTTGCAAGAAATATTCCTTCTTTTGTGGTATTGTTCGCCTATATTTTTGTCATGAGTGGCTTGTATGCCTTTATATAACTTCATTTTTTCATGAAACAGTTTATTCTCAGAATTATAATAACCCCCGGGCACGCTATTTACCATTGATGCCTTGCATCAATATGTGTACTTGTATAATTTATTTGATTATGACGGTGGACGGGTGATGGTTTGCGCATCTATAAGTTATTGTCTTTTGGATAGCGCCAGTGGCAAACAATGCACGCGTGGCCCCTTTTGCGAAACATCAATAAAACAGTTAGCTTCCGTATTTGTTCTTCGTGTCAAAGAATAAACCATTTGCGCAAAGTCAGATCGTTCACCACAAACGGAAGCGAAACGCTTTGTCGCGTAGATATTATATATACGCCGATTATTTTTTAACACGCACTCCTTGTCTAGGTAATCATATTTCGTGCATAAATTGTGGGAAGGATGAAGCAGTAAATGGAATCCCGGACAAAATCCCAGCGGACATAATTCCACCAGACAAAATCCCAGCCGGACAAAATCCCACTGGACATAATCTCACCTGAACAAAATCCCACTGGACATAATCCCACCCGAACAAAATCCCACCTGGACAAAATCTCACCCGTACATAATACCAATTTGCAAAATCGCTACCATTAAATCATACGATAGTAGTAGTAGTAGTAGTAGTAGTAGTAGTAGTAGTAGTAGTAGTAGTATTAGTAGTAGTGGCAGCAGCGGAACAGCTTTGCGCGTGACTTGTTTGCTGAAAAGGTTCGTTAAAATGTTGGGTAAAATAGATCAATGTTCTATTTTTCCAGCACCACAAAGTTTTGTGTTGGTACTAACATGGTTGTACTACGTTCACACAATGCAGTCACCCTCATCCTTTCCACATCCTTATCTATCTATCACTATCTTAGATGGCCACCCTTAGCCAAACGTATAAAATGCTGATTAAATTGAAAATAACTTCGACTGGAACATGTTAGACAGTAACAGTTTCCCGTTACCTAACCATCAAGGGAACAATCTGCTTAGTTACGCCAAATTTGTAGGCGCAATAATAATAATAATTAATAAAAATAATTTTAAAAGTGCACATTCAGAGCACAATGCTTGAAGATTAAATTGTCAAAATTGTACACTTTTAGAAGCTAACATTGTGGGACTAGATGTATCCAAACGAAATAAATCTTATCAAAAGACGATTTCGTTACACATAAATTAATATAATTTTTTAGGTTGTGAAATTGAATTAGAGACACGAGTACGTCCCTAATTCAACTTCGCAATTAAAAACATATAATAATTTGTAAGTGATGAAATAATCACATGTTAAGATTTAGTTCGCCTCATTACATTGAGGTACACACATTAACCCTCTAAAATGTTACAATTTAAACAATTTTATTTTCACGCATTCTGGTGTGAATGCACATAAATTATATAATTAACACGATGAACCCCACCCACTCCCCTCCCGATTGTCCCTACACTACACATTCTATTCCCCAAGATTAGACAATTACATACATTTATCTGTTCTGCTTGAAAAAATTTTAACCTTGAGAATAGAAATGTGTGTAGGCTAGGTACAGTCGGGAGGGGGAGGGGTGGGGTTTGTCGTGTTAATCAATCAATCAATCAATTAATTAATTAATAATGTCTCCTGTGTATTCATGGTTTGTAATGATATGCCATGCATAAATATTATATGTAAGAGGCCCGTGAAATCCTGGTGTAAATCTGTTCAGTGAGATTTTGTCCAGGTGGGATTATGTCCGGTGGGATATTGTTTGTGTGGGATTTTGTCCGGGTGGGATTATGTCTGGTGGGATTTTGTCTGGGTGGGATTGTCTGGTGGGATTTTGTCCAGTGGGATTATGTCTGGTCGGATTTTGTCCAGTGGGATTTTGTCTGAGCACCAGTAAATGGAATAACAGATGTGCATGTTCATACTAAAGGCCACCTTGCCAAAGACACATAAATGTGATCTAGGCGAGCACAATATGGGTGCGACTATGTGCAGCCACGTGGCTATATATGTGTGGTTAGTCCTAAAAAAACACACAACCACAACCCACACACAATCACATTTCGCTAAATAAACCACAACTCACAGCCTTTACATAGTCTACTGGAATATATAGGCCAACAGGGACATGCCCCACTAGCCCGATAGCCGAATAGTCCGACAGCCCAATAGTCTGAATATTACACACACTGTTCCGACAGCCAAATAGTCCGACAGCCCAATGGTCCAACAATTATACCCAGGAGTCCAGACAACCCAACAGTCCGACACTGCTGACAATTTACAAACCCAGTTGTCCGACAACCCAATAGTCAGACAATAGTAATTTTCTCGGTTAATTTCGCAAAGCAATATAAAACGAAAAGATAGGTAAAACAAAATCATGTACGTCATGTGAAGAACAAAATGATTATGCGTTCGTAATAAATGACAGTTGTTGCCATGAGTAATATTGTGGGGAAATGACTTGGGAATGTCGCAAATCGGAGAAAATTGTCTCCCGGGCAGTACTCTATTCATATGCGTCTAATAAACCATTATCAGTTACAGGATCCTTCACGTACAAAAATACAATCGGTAATCCGACTATAAATGTGGAATCTCTTAATCAGAGGACACTGAACACTACTTCTTGGAAAGGGAACAGTGGTTGCACTCTCTGTATTCAAAATTGGAGTAGATGTTGCAGCGGTGAACGACCTTAAAATTATGTTACAAAATTAGTACCCCAACGTATTCAGTGGAGTTGGTAAGTTAGCTACAAAACAAGTTAGTATTCTCACTAATCCTCTGGAGCGGAAACCACATATTTTACGATTTTTCAGGAAATAAATGTGGATAACTCTGTTGGGTCTAGACACATTTCGCCGATATGCTATCCCCACCGAGGTCTTGTCTTAAGAAGTTGACATTCCAAATTTTTAATTAATCCATTCAAGTTAACTGAAGTTATGGATCGGAAACCACATATTTTACGATTTTTCAAGAAATAAAGGGGATAACTGCGGTGGGTCTGGACACATTTGGCCGATATGCAATCCTCAACGAGGTCTTCTCACAAGGAGTTGACATTCCAAATTTGAAATGAATCCATTCAAGCTAACTGAAGTTATCGAGAGGAAACCCCATAGTTTACGATTTTTCAAGAAATAAAGGGGATACATTTCGCCCATATGCAATCCTCACTGCGGTCTTGTCATAAGGAGTTGACATACTAAATTTGAAATGAATCCATTAAAGCCAACTGAAGTTATCGAGCGGAAACTAAATGCAGATGGACGCACGCACGGATGGGGTCAGTTTCTATAGTCCCCGTTGACGATGTCGGGGGACTAATTACGTCATAGGTAAGTAGACATTATAATTAAATCCGTCATAAATGACATATCTAAGTCCGTTATAAATGCTTTAATAGTCTACAAGTCATTCAAATTGAATATTTTGAGACTAATTTGACTGGGCGCCATTGCTACTATAGGCAGTCACAGCACCCAATGGAATTAATTTAAAATTATGCAATAGCTTACATGTATAGTTTTCAGTAAATTGAGATTCAGGGAGGTAACAGTTCGATCGATCCAAACACAGGCAGATCGTGGTCATAGATGAACTGGATTCATCCATACTATATTGCTTGCAGACAGGAGGGATGAATACTCTGGCTACGTCATTGTGGAAGTTCTCAACATTTACCAGCTACTTCTTAAGGCTCATCGGCCACGCTAATATAGTCACGGTTAACCCCAACACTGATAACAGGATTACCAATTAATTTGCATTTCTGGTAAAGCTGGTAAGAGTCTGAGTATTAATAATTTAAACAGATGCAGGGCAACAGTCTTCTCCCGCAATAGAGTGTTACTGACTTAACTCTATCATGTGTCTATGCTCTATTATACTATGATTAGCCATATTTGGGAATCCCAGAGATAATGGCAGATTCATATATGTAGGAAATTGTTCTGTGCTTATGCTCTACTGTAGTGGCAAAACATGCTTATGCTAAAATAATCTCAAAGTCATCCCTGTTCAAAATCTAAATTTTAAACCTTGGTTAGTAAATATAATTTTGTATTGTAAACGTTGATCAAAATGAATTTTATTGAACTCTGTTGACAATTCTGATTTCCAAAAGGAACTTATTTGAGATCCTTTAGTCACAAAGCACCTTAGGCAACATCTTGAAAAGCATTCTACTGAAAGTGACCAACAACAGCCTGTTTGAAAATGAGCCCTCTAAAAATCAGTTTTCTGAAAGTTTATAGGAAGAACATTATAAAAGATGGCAATAGAGGAATTTCAGTAAGAAAATTATGACAAAATCGCAGATATGATTAATTAAACAGTTTATTAACAATGAAATATTGTGATAGGTAAACAGGTGATGGATTAAAACTTATACAAATGTAAATATTCTATATATTGCATAAATGTGTAGGCTGTTATAATAAGGTCTGTATTTATGAATGAACTGATAATTCTTCAAATTTAGAAATAATTTTCGAAGTAGCATTTTTTAAACTGAAAATGAGCAAATACAAAGGTGTGTCTGGGACATATTAGATGAATAAATTACAACGTAAACGCACAAGCAAACAAAACACATAGAAAACAAACACCATATTGCTATAATTTCCTGACCATTTGTTACTTTGTTTATGTGTTAGCTTGAATCATCACTTTCCAATAATCATCACCAAAATTGACATGACTCTAAATTCATTGTACATCAGCAGATTACTGCCAAATTCCTTATGCGATGTTAAATGCAATTTTATCGTAAAATTATTTCATATGACACTAGAAAATATGGTGTCATTGGAGAAATTTGCATAGCGAAACTTTAATTGAATATAAATGGTCAATGAATCTAGGGTGTAATTCACGAATGGTGGGTCAATCAAACTTTGTTGTATTTAATGATACTATCCTTCCATCATGTAATTATATGCTACTCTTGTTACCAAACATCCATACCATTTACCAAACATGTTTTACTGTTCAATGAAACTAGCGTGTAATGGATCACAACGTTGATCACTGGGACTTGGTTCTAACTGATAGTATCGCTGGCCAATGGAACTAGGCTGTAATTGGTAGTAAATTTGTACAACTGATATAAGTTGTAATTGATGGCAATGTCATCAATAGAACGAACTTGTAATTGAGCGCATGGATATCGAATGAAACTGTTCAATGGAACCTGGTTATAATTGATGTTGTTCAATGAATGTAAAATGTAATTCATGCTATATTTGTTTTGTTACATTCCTAGATTAAATAAATTAATCTTAGTTGGACATACAACAATCTTAGCATATCATGCAGTGTCGATCTTGAAAAATTAGATCTTCTTGTAAGCTACTCTGAAGGTATGCAATTATTTAAGGAACTCCTGGCTAATTTCTGAATGGAGTGGAATTTAGAGACTAGTCCTGAATGTTTACTGAGATTTAATATTAACATGAAAATCCGAGAGATACAATGTTATCCTTGAACATGATGGCTGGAATTAGGAACAGATGCTTAATATAAAGGCAATAGCTCGGGGTCTTAGTCATTGCCCTCGTATTAAGCAACTGGTGATATAAAATAAACAAGCGGATTAATTTAAAATAAGAAACCATCATGAACTGACTTATAATTTATTAAAGTTGTAAGTAGAAGAGGAATTACCCAGGGTCTTAGGTATACTCCTCCTACTATACACCTAATGAAAATAACATTGTTAAGCAATCATGTTTAAAATGAGAGGCCATGGTGTAGTTCTCGGGAACATTGGTCTAAATAGCTGTATATTGGATAAGCATAACTCGGGGTCTAAGCTATTACCTTTCTAACACCTAACGCTGAGACAATATTAAGCAGTTTCTTTATAATCAGAAATATTAATATATACAGTTGCTCAGTAGGAAAGCATAACTGGAGGTCTGAGCATATGAGCTGACTCTAATCTTTATTAGAATGCTTTATTCGTTTTGCCAAATCTGTTCAAATTAAGATAAAGACCATGCTTAAAATATCACGGTAGCCTTTCACAGCCGTTGCATATAGGTGTGAGAATCTTTACCTATTATCCATTTACAATACATATTAGTTATTAAGATAGTAACAAGTATGGAAATGTTCGGTAAATGGTAGGGAATGTGTGGTAACAGAGAGCAACAAAGAATTTTGCATTGTTATTCTAGTCCAAGTTAGAACGAATGGAAGCTTCTCTATCTCTTGCTGATATAATCCTCATTGTTAAAAGTAATCGATTAATTCATAGTAAGTCAGTTGGGAAGAATGGGCATCAACTTGTGAGTGGGCATAACAACGGGGATGGTGACCATTAGAATAGTCTAACAAGAAGACAAACGGTATTCTGGGTCTAATTAACCACTCAATCATGCGGATGTGGTATAAATTATGTCAAGATGACCAAAAAATAACATCAATTATTTTAATGATCAAATTACTTTACACAATCATAACTGCAACTAGATTTAAGGAAATTTTGAAACATAATCAAAACTCCACTACCTTGCACAATACACACACCTAACTAACTAACTAACTAACTAACTAACTAACTAACTAACTAGCTATTGAACGGATGAATGAACGAACTAACTAAATAACTGACTGACTGACTAACTAACTAAGATACACGGATAAACAAACAAACAAACCATAATATACCATCTAATATGTCCCAGAGCAAAAGTTGCCTAAATTGGTCTAAAAACTCATTTCCCACTGCATGGTAAAGCAAACTGATATAAAGTATTGATTATTGGTCAGTCTGTATCTGCTCGATACAATGATAGCCATAGCATCTGAGGCCAAATTTGATGTGTTTGTATCCATAGTATGGGTCATCTGCATTCACAGCCCGTTTCCGTTTTAGTGTCATACCTGCAAATGTAAACAAATGTAAATAACTAAAATTAGCATCGAGATCACAAACAATGTTGTCACGAACACTAAATAGAAAAGATGTTGGATATTTTGAGAATGACAACTGAATCGTCTTATCATAAGCATTTCTCAAAAGAAAACATCTTTTTGGACAAGAGTTTTAATTAGAGGTCTTTTGAAACATGTTTGAACTTTGAAGTTGACTCATGGAAATAAAACATATTTAATCAATGGGATTTTTTTATATGTGCTACAATGGTATATGTTAAACATCCATTCCTTTCCAAGCAGTACATGTTAGGAAACGTCATATGTCACATGCTTATAGCATCATAAGAATATCACGCAAAGGCTGCTGGCACGGAAAGCACTTTTTAAAATATGTTTGTCCAAACTCAACAGAAAGTGCCTATTTGGACGAATGTTTTGAAACAATTTTATGGCTCTCGTTTCAAACAGAAGGCTGTTTTGGGATTCTATAATTACGAATGATTAGCTTGATATTTGATATAATGACGCCAATATAAACATAGTGCTCCATTGTCACCAGTTTTCTCTGCAATGTGATGCTGTATTGATGAAATCTTAACAGAACGCCTACTGGAGCCATTCATATCTATCTAAGCTACACACGTGTTTGAATATATTTCTATGTTTTGAACCCTGAATTCCAAGAATACCAATTTCAAGGTATATCTTATTATACATGTAACATGCTGAATATTTTGAAACTAATTTGACTGCGAGCTGCTGCATGGCAGCAACAACTCCCAGTGTAATCAGTTAAGATATTCAACAGCTTGTTTATTAAATTGTAAAATTACCAAAGACAAACAATTTGTACACTACCTGATGGAACTTTCCAGTCATGTGACAGAGCATTTTGATTGTGACGTCAGATAACTAGCGATGTAATTTATACAGTGTAAGTAGCATAGAACAATGCAATTAATTATTTCACTATATGATACGTTTCGCTTCAATACACTATTATAATGGTAAACCAATCAAATTTTTGCTGAAATATCAGGTGGCAAACATGATCAGTGTAGGAATCCAATTTTAGCTATGCCCCGCCCCTTTCTATCTAAGCCCCGCCCACGATTTTCCCATTCTGCGATCGATCGATTGCAACGTCAACCTACATGTGACGTAATTCATAATGACGTGATACATTTGACTGACAAATTGGATTTCTCTATTTTGACATGCTTTCTCCAATGCACAGACCAATGATCATATGACACGTCATGCCAATAGGACCGACCATACACGTCATACCTTTATTGTCTTCCCACATACTCGTATAGCTATAGACAACAAACAACATCACATAATGGCACTGCATGTTGGTGATTCACGAAAACAGTATGCGGTAAGTGAATCTTAACATAATGTATCTTACCAGAAATGCCTATCTTGTTGAGTGGCTCATTATGATCGCCATGGTCACCAGACACCAAGTCACTCTCATCTGAGGTATCCCTAAATAGGAATAGTGAACGGTTGTCAATAGAGGGATCCGTTTCTAGCTAAGCTCCGCCCATTTTTAACATGTGGTGAACTCGATTTGAAACGCTTAACCCTGAATTCGCTAAATTTAAATTCCAATTTAATTATAGAGGCATTAGACCACGTTCTCCGACTCCACCCTATGCCGATTCTGATATGCCGGGTGACAGAATCGGCATAGGGTGGAGTCAGAGAACTCGACCTATAGAGGTACGTGGTTAACTATTTTCATCCACTTTCCTTCCAGACTTTCGAAACGGACCTAGGTCATTTTTATTGGGACATCACATAACATGTGGCGAATTTGATTATGACGTCAGATACTTGAGTGACAGCTCGGATCCTCTATTGTCACCGTAAAACAAAGAATGCATTATATACCCGTACTCCATGTACCCACAATAAGGCAAACAGATGAGGCGTGAGCCATTTGTTCAAATTATTTGCTATTACCATTGGCTTGTTATGCCGTCTAGAAATGTATTTATTGTCTAAATACGATTTGGGAAGGGGGGGGGGGGTGGTGGTGGTGGTGTGGTGGCAGCTTGTCTATGAAGGGGTTTAATTTGAATTGTTATATATTACATATGCAAACTAATGGAATGCCAGTTGTCGGAGCTTTTTTGTCAGAGGGAACCAAGAAAACAGAACATGTCACTCGGGTATCTGACATCATAATTAAAAATACATCAGTTGTATTCTGACGTCACAATCAAAATGATGTGGGTCCGTCACGAAAGTGGCAATAGTCTGTCATTAACGTTTCTGAATTGTTTTCATTATTGAATTTACAATTTAATAAATATTCTTGAATATTTTCAGATTAATTTGGCAAGATTTGGTCAAGAAAATCGAAATATTTGCTAATTAATTGTTTATTTGCAGGTATGAGAATATTTTTCGGAAATTTATCACTAGAATGGCTGGCACTGTTACAGAACCAGTCATTCTATTGGTAAAATTAAAAAATAGCCTTCTATTGACCTGCAAATGGACATTCCCCACAACCACTGCAGGGCACGGCTTTGGCTGGCTTGGTCGTGAAAGGATTAATGTTATATCGAAAGTACATCTTATGAATTTCAGTTTGACAGTAGCTAGGTCAATCTGAGTTAAAATATGTAAATCAATCATCAGTCGACGCATGGTTAAATTTTGGGGAAAAACCCTTTGAAAGTTCGTGTAGAAGTTGAAAATCTGTTCGGTAACACATAAGTATTACATTTAATGGAAACATCCGAAATGTCACTCAAATATCTGATGTCATAATCAAATAAGTCACATGTTAGTTGACATCACTGTTAAGATGATGTATGGCCATCATGCAACTAGAAAGGTATGTCACGAGACGTTTTTAATAATGATGTTGAATATTTTGAAACTAATTTGACTGGGAGGATATGCAGCAACAATTTAAACTAGTTTCAAATTATTCAATAGCTTACCTGTATAAGTTACCTTTGAAATTAAGATTCTGGGAATTCAAGTCTCAGAGCTTCCTATCGATTCCACCACATGCAGAAGCTGGCGGAGATTAGCTATAAATGGGCAGGGCGTAGCTAGAAATGGTTCTGATCCCGATCCTCATTAGCTATGGCGAGAGAACATTGTTTCGTCGCTATTGATTACTGGTAATGTTATTTTGTTGGACATTTTTATAAGCCAGAAATGTTTTTATGCTAAGGAACTTTGCTTACAATGTGTGTATATCGGCTGGTGAATCCTTGTAGATCTGAATCCTACTTTCAACTTCAGTGTCGATATCAACATTGCTGTTTTCATCACCATCGAATGTCATTAACTGAAATAAGTAATTACATAACATTTTATAAAGCATTTTAATTTTACCGAAATGTTGTGACATGTGATAATTTTAAAGATTAATTAGCCATGAGTGGAGTTCATATTGTGAAAATAACTCGGCATAGTATATTCTATTCAAATATAGGGATCTGATATGTCACTCAAGTATATGACGTCATAATTAAATACGTCACGTGATATCTGACTTAACAGTCAAAATGGCGTCTCTCTCTCTCTCTCTCTCTCTCTCTCTCTCTCTCTCTATATATATATATATATATATATATATATATATATATATATATATATATAACGGGGACTATGTTCGTGCGTGCCTGTTTGTGTGTGTGCTGGGTGTGGTGGTGGTGGTGGTGGCGGCGAGGGGATGTGGGGGTTGCGTTGGGGGTGGGAGGGGGGGGGGTGTAATCATAGACTAACAAGGCATATAATAATCTGGAAAATCATTTTGTTGTATATATTAGTCTCTGAAAGTAAATATTAAGTAGCCAACCAATGAGTTTATGCAAATGACTGTCACCTTTCTGAACTATTGGTTACGTGAAAGAAATACCCGTAACCTATTATTTGGTTACGCAGATTTTCCAAATTTCATGGCGAGTACCATCAATGGAAGTGCCTTATACGACATGGCTAATAAATATTACATGCAAGCAAAACGGATTAACTTTTTGCAAAATAGTACATACAAACTTGAAGCGTCAAAATTTACCAGAATGTTTGAAAATGAATTTGTAATTTTTTAAAATTAATTTGGGTACCTCACTTTAATGAAATGAAATAAATCTTATCACATGATAATTTCATTGTGTATAGATCAATATATTTTTAGTTGTGAACTTGAATTAGGGATCCTGCATCTTTAAATCAACTACAGAAATAAAAACAGGTATTTATATGGAATGAAATCATCGGCTTGATTTCCGAAATTCCTTCGTGTTTGTCTTTACAAGCTCCACGAGGATATCAAAAACCAAATGCATGGCAAGGTTTATTTTGTTTCATTACATTGCAGTACACAATATGAAGGTCTAAAAATATACAATTTTAACCGTTTTAATATCAAGCATTCTGGTATAAATGTGGCCCTTTAATGTTAACTACAAAGTAACATCAATTTATTAAAGAACAATACTACAATTACTGTTACTATACATATAGTATTACATATTCATAAAACAATGACAACGTGTTGGCCATATTAGTATCACACGCATGGAATACGTCAGGATCTAGCATTTAGATGTACAGCAGACTAGTTAAAAGTCGCATTGCCGTTGTTTTCATTAACACTCGAATTTGTTCAAGAGAATTTCGAAATTCTGATAAAAATGCCAATTTGCAGACCAAGAGAAGACTATTTTTGAGAATTTACCACTTGAATAACTGGTTCGACTATCGAACCAGTCATTCCAGTGGTAAATTTTCAAAAGTAGTCTTCTCTTGGTCTGCAAATTGATATTTCTCAAGACCACTGCCGAAGCTGTTTTATTTCTTCTTTTCGATCGCTGGTATCACACTTGGAGTGCCGTTCTCAAGATGAAATCTGTGGTTTTCTGCAGTTCTTCCACAGGCCCATACAGCTTTTCAAGAAAAGAGGTTGACAAAGGCCAGATCTCTTCTCTCAGCAGCTGATACATACTGAAACGTTGAAGTATGTGGTCTGTTCTGCTTCTCCACAAGGACAAGCGGGCGATGGTGTAAGGTGGAACTGCCTGTAAATATGTTGGTTTAGTTTGTTATGTCCAGTTCTGAGACAAAAAATGGTCACTTGCTCTGGCCTCGAGAGATAATGGTAGGCATCTTCTGATTGAGGTGTACTATAGAGTAACTTGATGATAGTCTTCATCTCTGTATGTGTAACCATGTTTTCTGTCTGATTCTCTTCTGCACCCACCTTTGCCATCTTGTCTGCTTCCTCATTTCCTTGGACTCCACAGTGTGAGGGGGTCCACTGCAATGCTATCCGAAAGCATTTGATGGTTTGTAGTGCTTCTTCAAGTTGTGGCAGCTTACCTTTGGTGATAGCTTCAAGGACGGAGCGGGCATCAGATAAAAAGACAATCTGTGCAATAGGGTCTGCTGTTCTGCTGATGGCATTAGCTGCATGGACCAGTGCTTCGACTTCAGCTCTGTAGTTTGTGCAGTGTTTGCCTGTCGGTATTGCAGCTGACTCATGTTGTCCATTTGGATACTGTATGTGCAGTCCGGCACCTCCGCTCCTAATTGCATCTTTGGCTGATCCATCTGTGTAGATCCTTATCCATGTCTCCTGAGGATACATTTCTTCCAGAATGCTAGGGTCAGGGCCTTCTTGCTCACACCACTGTGTTCATCTTTCGAATAGCTATGCTTTCTAGTTTGTTTTCCCAGGGTGGAGGATCAAGGGTGTGGTTTGGGTCTTCTATTTGTGCTGGCAACATTTCTTGGTGTTTCCTTTGTTTTGCTGATATGACAGTTAAATGGTTAAAGAACAATACTACAACTACTGCTACTATACATACAATATTAAATATTCATAAAACAAGGACAAAGTGTTGGCCATATTAGTATCACAGGCATGGAACACGTCAGGATCTATCGTTTGTTTGTGCATGATTAACTAAAAGTCGCATTGTCTTAATTTTCTTTTCTTCAAGGAGCTATATTTCATTACACAACAAAGTACAAAGGTATGTGTTAAATGATTAAAACTCGTAACCGTCTGACTGCTGCAAGCAACCAGACAATAATTGCAATGATGGGTGACCTTCCACCAACAACTTTCAATCAAATTAGTTTCAAAATATTCATCCTATTCAGGGTAACACCCCACGTGTTAGCTAACGTCACAATCATAATGAGGTATAGCTATGCCACGAAAATCGAAAGGTCTGCCACTACTTCATCAATGAACCTTTCCATTTTAGCTATGCCCCGCCCATCTCTAGCTAAGCTCCACCCACACTTCGATCCCAGAATGCCTTAACTATCAATTTCCTGAAAATTATACAGGAGAGCTTTTGAATATTGTGTAACTAATTTGTCCTACAGCAGCGCCAGTCAAATTAGTTTCAAAATAGTCAACAGAATATTTATTAAATAGTAAAGACATACAATCCGTTCAACAACGCATAGTCCGTCTTCAAATATGTGTTCGTGGCGTACTTATCTACGTCATTCATTATGATGTCATTCTACACAGCCGTGTAGTTGATTATGAAGTCATATGATGGGCGGATACTCCGGAAAGGTGAATTGTGTAACTTTGGTAAATTTACAAGCCATTCTGTTGAATGTTTTGCAACAAATTCGACTCGGAGCTGTTAGTCTAATTAGTTTCAGAAAATTCTACACGCTATCGTTTACATTAGATTCTGGGAAGTTAGGTTTCAAAATTTCAAATCGATTCCAATACGCGTAAAATGTTAGCTGAGATTAGCTAAAATGTTTGTACACTTGTATTTGAATATAGGAAAATGGTGTAATCTAGTTTTAGCTATTCCCCGCCCATATCGAGCTTTAGCTAAGGCTCCACCAATACTTGTGTTGGGATCGATCGATCCCTTAACCGTTCTACTATTAATTTCCAGAAAACTACAGGTAAGCTGCTGAATATTTGGAAACTAATTTGGCTGTGTTGTTGGTGCCTATTGTAGCAACAGCGGCCAGTCAAATTAGTTTCAAAATATTCAACAGTGTGTTTATTAATTAGTAAAGACATACACTTCGTACAAGACTTAGTCAGTCATTAATTAAGCGTTCGTGACGAACTTCATTGTTTATGATGTCAACCTTAAACGTCGCATAGTTGATTATGACGTCATATGATTTATAGATAAACTGGAAAGTTCCATTCTCTATACATCGGTCGTGATTACCAAATTCTAAGTTTCGAAGTCTGTACATTTTATTCTTTAGATGGAAAACTGGTTATAACTCTTAAAATTCATAGGAGTAAATATCAATACACATTTGTAATTAATAGCCTAGAGCATAATTCCATTATTATTAATCTGAGATGAAAATCGCAGATTATTGAAATCACTCAGGATCTTTCTTCTTTCTTTCTTTCTTTCTTTCTTTATTCTTCGTCAAAAACTTTGGACCCTATTTCCTCCTACAGTTTTCATCCGATCGACTCAAAAGTTGGGCATCTTCTGCTACTCAGCCTGGAATCGTGTGCTATTACTTTTATTTTGGATCCTTCCAATAGTTTTAAAAGCTACCCAGCTTTGAGTGGGCAAAACAGACCCAAAATGGCCGCCAGACCTTTGACCCCACAATGCATGGAAAAAGTCCCATAGGAAATGTATGGGGATTTCAAATGGATGTTTGAAGTACTACTACACCTAGGGTTTTTTTGATCGGATAACTACCATACTTGGGTAAGATGTTACCACTGATGATTATTTTTGAAAAAATCTTTTTTCAAAATGGTCGCCATGTAAAAATTTTGGGCAAAAATACCAGTTTTCGTTTTTTGTAGAAATGAACTCGGATTGAAAATCTAAAGAAAATAATTTGGGAAGATTTTTTGTTGAAAAATAACGACCAATCGCGCCTATTGGGGTCAAAATGATAGTTCGGAGTTTTGCTCCGATCGACATGAAATTTGGTGATCTTATGGGTCCTATAGCGACTTGACATCATCTAAATTTTTAAGAGGCTCATTCCAATAGTTTTCAAGAAATTTGCGTCTCAATGGCCTGTGCCCCCATAGTAAAGCAATGGGAATTTCGAGTATGGATCTTTGAATTGCAACCACACCTAGAGATGTTGCTGGATCAGCACCAGACATGACCAATGGTCATATTAGAAGAGACCGTACAATAATCGTTAATGCCCAGTCACTATTATTATTAACTAACCTCGTGATTTACATCAGGCACAATATAAAGCGCGTCGATCATTGACTGGAGCCATTTCTCAGCTTTGCCATCAGGGTCTATGTTATGGAGTTTCTTGTGAAGAGAATCTGAGGCCAATTGCTGTTGTTGTGGACGCCTGGTTTTAACAAATCAAGAAGAATGAGTTTTATTCATTATTTATTCTAATGTTTCATAATATAAAGTTCTTCAGACATTTCAAGTTAATTAAATTATATTGAAACAATATATAATCATAATAACCAGGAATACCAAATATCAAGTATGCTTGAAATAATTTTGATAGAGAGACTGTGTGGAACTGAACATTATATTTCGTGGCATTGGCCATGGCATTTTAGCCGCTAAACCAATAGCATTCATCATCTGATCAAGAGGTAGGCATAACCAAAATAATATGAAAATCTCATTTGAATAATTATTTAGTATCAATGACCATTCCATTTTAGCTACAGTGGCATTGGTTTTGAATCTTGACCTTTTGATACTCCCACCCACACACACAAAATGAAAAAATAAAATCTGCTCAGCAAGCTATGATATTGTTAAACACCTAGATCTGAATTCCCTTTGGTAGAGTTTGATTATTACAAAAATCAGAAGTATTGAAACATAACTAGAAAATAATAGATGCTAAATAGTAAGCAAATACCAGTATACTATCATTAGATGTTGATAAACATAGTACTTACCCATGTTTCAATATGTCTGTATAGTTCCTGATGGTTTCGGTCATAATTGTCTGAACCTCTTCAACACACATCTGTTCAAGATGACAAAGCTGACCATCAAGACGTTGCATTTGTTGACAGAATTTGCTCCGGTCACTTTGTTTGTGTTCCATGTACTTTATCAACTTATTCTGCTGAATTTCTACCGCAGCCTGAGCGCGGTGCAAATCCTTTTGAAGCCAGCGAGCAAGACTAGTGTGGACTTTGTCTTTATCCATGTAGTGGAGCTGCTCATAATGCTGTATAATTAGCTCCAGACTTCGTTTATAAGACTAGGAAAAATCAGATATGGAGATAAATAAAACTTCACAAAACAAATATACAACTTCTATACATTGCAAAGCATATTCTTTAGTAAAAATATTTTACAGATCGCAAATTATGAAATTGAACGCCGGTGAAATCTATAGCATATTCAACCAAACTATCATGTTCTTAGCCATCAAAATCTGATCATCAGCGATATCACTTAAGTATATGACGTCACAATCAAAATGGCATCACGATGGTTGAAATGTCTATATTATATGTCAATTTACAATTTAATAAATTTTCTGTTTAATACTTTCAACACTAATTTGACTAATAGTTGTTACTGTCATAACAGCAACGTCTACCAGGCAAATTATGCTTATATCATTCACGGATTTTCCTGTACAGTTATCCTGAGAGATTCTGGGAATTCTGGTTTCAATGTTTCAAATCGATTCCAATGCGCAAGAAAGTGGGCGGAGCTTAGATAGAAATAGATGCGGCATAGCTAGAAATTGATCACTCTGTGAACCTTTCCAGTTTTGGCCGCCGATCTCTATGCCCCGCCCATCTCTAGCTAAGCGCCACCCACGATTTGCCCGTCTTGAGATCGATCAATCCCTGTACTCTCTGACTATCAATTTCCAGAAAATTATACAGGTAAGTTGATGAATACTTTGAAACTAAGGCTGGTTGCTGTTGCAAAATTATTCGACAGCATATTTATTAAATAGAAAAGACATACACTTCTTACAACTTGACGGACTATTAAGCTTTTAAGACAGACTAAAACGAGTCATTCATGCTGTAATTGACTATGACGTCATACGTCACGTAGTTGACTATGACATCATATGATGCATGGATAAACTGGAAAGGTCCATTAGTTGTACTGATTGGATTACTCATTTATACTTGTGGCGACGACAAAGATTCGATTGTTAAGCTACAAGATGTGACACATATATGATTTTTTTAAACTCAGAACCAATTGAATCTGAAGCGCTGGTTTCCAGAATATTTCAGATTGGTCTGACTCCATCGATTAGTTTTAAGGTGACTTTTATATGAATATAATTTTGTCGATTTTTCATTTTCAGGATACATTTTATCAGTGGTGTGTGATATTGATTATCAGATTCATACTAAACTAAACTGCAGGAAAAAATATGATGGAACAGACGAAGAATCCTGGCATTCATACGTTAACCATCCGAGCAAAAGATGTAAAACCTCATATCACAGAAAAGATATTAGGAACTTGCCCATCAACACGAGATCCATAATCCAGAAGCATTGTAGCCATTTAGAGACCCGCTTAGAACCCTGCTAGACACACGAGCAATTTCCAGCTGGACGGCTCAAGAACGGATCCCTCTGTATAAAGGAGTACAGTAAGAGAAAACTGTACGACTCATCTTCCATCCTCTTCATTTGACCAGAACTGATGCATGTCCTTTGTGAAATAGAACCTTTAGGCATTATCGCAGGAAAGCCATAGTATACTCTCCATTCATTGAGCTTTAAACTGGTAGAAAAGAACCCAGGTTATGTCAATAATCCGGAACACATTAATCTGGCAGAGGTGATAGAAATGGTTTACAAATTAGAAGCAGAAATTAGGGATACGTTGCAAATTATGGGCCGTATCATGGTTCATGCCCGCAACCAATCTGAGCCTTTCATCGACATTACAAGGAACAGAAATGAGTTACAAGATACTGTCTGTTCTTGCTTGTGTACTAGTTTATCACATAACGCAACGCAGTATCAGCAACACTGGGGCATAAAGAGCTGACAAAGAAGAGACAGACACCTCACTTGTGTTGGAATCCATCGATCTCTGAACTTCATGACTATCAATTTCCAGAAAACTATACAGGTAAGCTGTTGACTATTGTGAAACTAATTTGACTGGGTGCCCAGCGCCCAGTCTGATTAGTTTCAAAATATTCAACAGCATGCTTCTAAAATATCAAAAACATACATGTGTACAATTCGTACACTGTGTCGGACTATTAAGCGGCAAAGACGGGTTTAATCAAAACATTAATGACGTAATGATTATGACGTCAGCATACACGTGGCGTAGTTGATTATGTTGTCATGTGATTGAATGAGGAAATGGATTCATGAATTGATGCTCTGGAAGAGAAGAGAAGAAATATGAAGATAAGATATCCATGAGAAGACAGCCGGAAAGCATTGCAGAAATTATGGGAATGTAGTTTCCGCTGCATCCAAGAATGGGAGAAAGAACGCTAGATAAGAACAAGTTAAGCATCCCTTGAGACAACGTATCAGACATAGTAAGTGAGAGATTCCTTTCATTTATCAAACGAGTTTGACACACAAGCACGGTACCACAGAAAGATCGGATTTGAAGTAGTACATGTTAAGAATTTAGCTGCGACTGTAGCATTACCAGGGAAGAGCAAGAAGTACGAAAATCTAAAGATACAGGATCGACAAGGAACAAATTTTAGATTAGACAATAGATTTTGCATAAACGTCAAGATACAGAAATATCCTGAAGAAAATAATCAACTAACTAAGGATAGCTGGATAACTAGAGATCTAAAAAGATTAGATAACAGAAATTCCGGAATGAAAAAGATCCAAAAATAGTCCGAACCTGAGAGAACAAGGTACGTGACAGCCTATAAAGGATAAGACTTCATATATTCAAGATGGTGTTGATTGGAGGAGGCCTTTTAGCCATCACCATTGAGAGATTGAGAAATGCTGATGGGGGTAACTGTGGACACGCGTGCCCAGTATCTTTGGTTAACGCCGTTTCTGTTAGTAAGTCTTGCACCATGCTGCATATATCATGACAGAGATTCATGAGTGGCACAATGGACCCGCCGAGACAACGGACAGGCAGATATATACGAGGACTAACTCAAAGCGTATCGCATTGCAAACCTAATTGGACGAGCGGATTCATTTAGTAACCAAGCGTTGTCAGCTCCACCTTCACCATCTCCATGCCCGCGCGACATACTACTTATTTTGATACATTCTATTTAATTTCCCGTAGTGTTCTAATAAGGGGTCATTAAAAAAGTGTGTGTTACTTTAAACTGTAACCCCATATGATGAAAGTGATATTAATGTTTAGATTAAACGTGTTATCTGTAGGCTAAATGCGTGACTTACGTGGTACATGACAAACAGCTTGGCGCCATAATGTTGCTTCCTCTCCAGGACATCTTTATATGTCTTCTGGAGCTTTGACACCAATTCTGAGTATTTGGAAGTGAAATGGCTGTTAATATAAGAGGTAAGAGAGTATTATGTATTATTATGCATTCATTCATTCATTTACAGATAGATAGATAGATAAATAGATAGATATGCAGGCAGGCAGGCAGGTAGGTAGATGGAGGGGCAGATGGATGGCCTGGTAGATGCATGGACGGATGGATGGAGAGACGGTCAGACGGACGGGCGGGCAGATGGATGGGTGGACAAGTGGTCGGGCGGGCAGGCTGACAGACTGAGTGACGGACGGACGGGCAGGCATACCGTCGTGTGGACGGGCAGGCGGGTTGAATGGATGGGTAGATAGATGGATAGTAAAGGGTGGCAGGCATACAGACAGACACACGGAAGGGCGGGCGGGTGGGCAACCAGGGACGCTTTCGTGGCCGAATTTCAGTGTATTTAACTTAAGTCAAGGCGCATAAATATTGTGTAGCAATCCATGATTAGGTTCTCCATAACTGCTGGCATGTATGTTGTGTATGTGTTAGTATCTCATCTTAAAAACTTACATATTATGTACAAAAATTTAAACACTCGCCTTTCAATCTTATGCATAGGCCAGTGGGTTACTGTGTTTACCAATCCATTGAAGTACTCGTTATCGGCGTTGTAGTCAATAAATTTAGAATTAATTAGCGCCCTGTCCACATTTGCAGGCAATCGTGGAAAACGTTCACTTTCAGCTGAAATTTGACGAGCATGAATTAAATAGAACAAAACAAATAGCTAATTTATATTATATTACCTGTTGGCTGACGTCACAATCAACACGATGTAGTTCCGTTACGAAGTGTCTGAATTCTGTCTGATTAATTTACAATGTAATAAAAATTATGTTGAATATTTTGAAACTTCCTTGACTGAGAGCCGTGCCGGCCATTGGCTGAAACTCCCACCACCCCCCCCCCCCCCCACCCTCAACCCATCACCCACAACCCATCACCCACCGGTCGCTTAAGTTCAAAATATTCGACAGCTGAAATCTGCATAGCGTCATCTTCATACACAAGCATGGTTTCATTATTCAACATAAACAAGCATGGTTTCATTATTCAACATAATATTAATATATGGCATGAGATGTGTTTGGAAAATCACGCTATATATTCCTCCGAAATGTCGAATTTGTAAACTTATTTACAATTTAATAAATATACAGTTGAATATTTTGAAACTAATTAGACTGCGAGCTGTTGGCAGCAACAGGATCCTATCAAATTACTTTCAAAATATGCAAAAGCTTACCTATATAGTAGGTACACTGAACTTGAGATTGTTGAAACTCAAGGTACAAAGCGTCAGTGTAGGCTATTATCATCTACTACGACAATATTACATAAATTAAGTAATTACATGCCACGTATGTGTCGTTCTACTTCGACAAACAACAAATATTGCTCGATGATATATATATATATATATATATATATATATATATATATATATATATATATATATATATATATATATATATATATATGGTCAGTGGCAACGCCAAGGGGTGGTGGTGTGGGTGTGGGGGTGGGCTCCAGGATGGAGATGTGAAGCAGGAGTGGGGTGGGTTGATGTATACTGTATACACTTCATTAACAAATCGCACTTACGCATGCATAATGCTAATAACATATCTAAAAATGAAATGAATACGATTATTTAATATAATTCTTGGTAGATAATACTTACTAATGCATATATTCTTGTGCAGCGTTTCCATTCTCTCTCTAAACCCGTACATGGAGGGCGTAAGATTCTCCAAGGTGCGTTTGATTTCTCCAACAAACCTGCAACAAACGCCATATATTCAGCTACACATCGACAGGCGAATCATTATCATCACCAGTTAAGGGGAATACTGTATTGTGATCGGGTCCGTCTGTCTGTGTCCGTCCATGTCTGTATCTAAAAACGGCTGATCCGATTTGGCTAAAATATTACCACAAGGACGGAAGTTACCGTGTCAAGTGATTTCTGTGATCCTGATTAAAGAACGCGAGTTGCGATCGGATCAAATTCTGGGTCTATTGATATCCCGAAAAATACAAGTCCGATGTTGCTGAAATTTTAACACAAGAAAGGGTACGACCATACAATAGGGGCGTGATCCGAAGAAAATCCGAAAAATGAAAAATCCGAATACTTGATCTTTTATGCGGCTCAGGCAGCTCAGCAGTTAATGGTTCAGTCTAAATAATAGTCTAATACTGTCTTGAAAATTGGTTCCGGGTGATAACTATGTTTACATTTATCTTGCAAATTGGTTCAGGATGATAACTCTGTTTACATTTATCGGATTGCTTTGAAACTTCATCTGGTGACTGGACTGAGGAAGAAACACTGAAATAGACGATGATCCGAAATACAAGATGACCGCCACCCACCGGAGGCCATCTTGAAATTTGGTTTCTGCACGAGGGCGCCGTTACAGTTCCAGTTTATTTGATCGCTTTGAAACTTCATAGAGTTCTTGAACTAGGTCTGCAGAAAAAACCTGTTGAAATTGATAATCGGAATTTCAAGATGGCCGCTGGTTAAGGGTGATTACGTTGAAAGTTTCTCTCCGGATTATAACTCCATTACCGTTTATCGGATTGCTTTAAAACTCCATAGTATGACTGGACTAGGTCTGAGAAATAAATTTGTCGAAATCGATGATGATCCTAAATCCAATATGGCGGCTAGCTACCGGCGGTCATCTTTCAAACTTCATAGGATAACCAGTCTAGGTCGGAGGAAAAAATTCTCTATTTTTCTGATCGCCATCATTCATTGGTTTGCCATTATGGCTGGGTATTATGGGCCGTTTGCGGAGCTCTTATTACTTACATAATATGGCAGTGAAAGAAGGATTTAGCACTTGGATTCTATTGTGCTTTAACGCAAATTAATACAAACACGATCTTGATATAGCCTAGTCATCTTTAAATCAGTAGCTCTGTATTTTCCTGGAGTTAACCCCTCAAGCGACCCACCATGTGTAAACTGTGTGAGGATTCTCTAGCAGGTAGTGAAATCTCTCGTGATTTCGTCCGCCATTATTGGCGGCCCCAAGCTACATTCTAGCCAAAACTAGGATATATTCGATTAAATATTCCATGGTAGCCTACTGTAAAACATACTTAAATGAGAGCATGCACTAACATTATAATGGAAAATGGAAACATTGTTTGGTGACGTAAAGCTATAAAAATTGTTTTTAGCACTTTTGAGAAATGGACCTTTCCATTTTTAGCTATGCCCCGCCCATCACTAGCTAAGCTCCACCCACACCTCGCCGTGTTTGGATTGATCGATCCCCGAATGCCCTAGCTATCAATTTCCTGAAAACTATACAGGGAAGCTGTTGAATATTTTGTAACTAATTAGACTGGGTGCAGTTGCTGCCATACAGCAACAGCGCCCAGTCAAATTAGTTTCAAAATATTCAACAGAATATTTATTAAATAGTAAAAGCAAACAATTTGTACAACATCCCATAGACCGTCTTCAAATATGCGTTCGTGACGTACTTATCGACATCATTCATGACGTCATTCATTATGATGTCATTGCACACATCACGCAGTTCATTATGACACCATATGATGGGTGGGTACTCTGGAAAGGACCATTGAGAATGATTTCATCCCTTGAGCATGTGTTTGTATTTACCATTTTATTTTGGCAAAAGGATAATCACAGTGTTCATGCCCTACTATTCAGGGGATGGGGAGGCATCGTCACATAACTAGTACTGCCTTTGATGGGCTATCCAATCATTGTTAAGGGTGGTGCCTCTGCCTCGAAATTGGCCGTATTGTTTCAAAGATTACACAGACGTGTTAACTTTTCACATCCGTTGAGTGTAAACACATTTTATACTAAACATATGATTACTTATTATTTTCTCACTCATAACATGTATGCTTGTTATACCCACCGCTCTTTTATTAAAAAAAAGTAATTGTAGTCAATTACATTGAAAAGTAATTGTACTTACAATTATATCCTTTAATAAATTAAAGTAATTGTAAATGTAATTGAGTATTTGCAAACAATAGCACACGATTTCAGGATGAGTTGCAATTTGCAGTTGATCGGATGAAAACTGTAGGAGATGCGGTCCAACGTTTTTGAGGCAGAATAAGAAAGAAAGAAGAAGAGATCCTGAGTGATTTCAATAATCTGCAGGGGCGGATCCAGGAATTTGTGTTGGGGTGGATGTGGGGGGGCGTAAAAGAGGAGGGTCTGGGATGGGGGGTGTCCCCCTCCCACAGGGGGGGGGGGGGTCCGGGGTCCTCCCCCGAAAAAAATTGAAAATTAGATGCTTTGAGACGCCATCTCCTGCATTCTGAGTGTTCAAAAATCTTGTTTTTATTAGTCACCAAAAATAACGTAGGCGTGGACAATTTTAGGGGGGAGGGTGAGGGATGGGGAGGGGGGGGGGGCGGCCGCCACTGATCTTTGATTGTATATCAGTGAATAAGTAATTGCCGCATGTCTGGTCCAATGTGATGTCTGCAAACTATTTATCTGATATAAATAAAATTTTACATTACATTTACTCTGAAGTTGTTTATTATTTTGAGAAATACTTACTCATAACGCTTCTTAATCGCATCCAGATCGACCTTCTCAGTCATGATTTTCTTGTGAAAGTATTTTGTAATTTAGTAATTAAACCACTACACTTGTGCTAACATTCTCAACTTCTAATAAATGCGGTTCCTAAGCAACCCTCATATTAATATGGCGATTATTCATTATGACATCAGAGATTACGTCATCATCGTCATCAGTCTTGGTGATTTTCCGGACTGTTTCATAATTGTTTATTATGACGTCAGAAATTACGCCAATAAACGTCATCAGTTTTGGGGGCTTTCCTCACTATTTCTGAATTGCTTATTATGATCCAGATTCAGATTATTTTTTGGCACAAAATCTTTTACATGAAGATATAGCCAAACATGATACAAAAAGGAAATGCTAATATATTAAATAATTAAATAATTATATGTAGTTTGCGGTTTGATTGACAGACTAATATTTTATGCTAAGACACTTGTTACTGGTGGACCGACGTTTAGCGCATTATTTAAGGCAGTTAGTGTTTTAATGGTGCGTTTTGAAACATAGTTAATACCGCTTTACAAACCTCAGTGCCCCCCTTATTATATGACATTAAGAATAAAAAATGTTCACCTAAGCTAAAATAGATATCTACAAATGAGTTGAGCGAATTAAATAGTCAGTCTTCCGATTTCATCTTTCGTCGGGCATCACACTAAAACAGATTCAGATTATTTATTAATAGACAATCTACATAGATTTAGCCATACATAGATATTACATATTATATGTATGCACTATGCGGGTAGTAGTAGTAGTAGTAGTAGTAGTAGTAGTAGTAGTAGTAGTAGTAGTAGTAGTAGTAGTAGTAGTAGTAGTATCATACTACTGCAACCAGTCCTTCTTCGCTCTCTTGAGATCACCTCGCAGCATGCTCAACATATTTTTTTTATCAACACACCCATAGCTTCCAGAACGACTGGAAAGCTATATTCCCCATGACATAGCGTGCAACAATATCAGCAGTACTGCAGAGCAGTGAGCCTTGGAGTTTACGTTTCCACCATGGTTCACCGCCACGAAGTGGATTGTCATTTTATTTAGTTCCCAGCTTTGTCGATAGGTAGGCTATATGTACTTGAATTCCGTTTAAGATTTATTTAGAAAGAGATTCTAAATTTTTTAGTTTTCTTGCAGTTCGTCAAGTGGATTCTTTTCCTCGTCTTTGAAGTCCACATCGTCGGTATATTCCATCTCTAGCTGCATACACAGTGTGGACACTAAGGTGTGGTCGCGTGGACATATTTCAATGCAGCAACGAGGTAACAGGTCTCCCGGTGGGAAGCAGATTGATGTCTCAAACTCTGCAGATTTCACTCCTCGTCGCCTCTCCACCCAGGTGTATAAATGGGTACCAGTATAAAGCTGGGGAAGTTACTAATACTAGACTGAAATAAAACCAGCCTAGATACGGCGAGAATGGGACCTGGACTTCTTCACAATTCATCAGTGAATGGGAGTTGTTTAACAGGAACCGAACTATACGCCAACCAAACCAAAGAATTCACCAGTCGGGACTCGGGGGTGGTTTGATACGGTTGTCATTTGATAAAAGCACTCCAGCACTACACCAAGCAGCCATTGGCAATCTGAAGTGGTGTAATCATTTAACACCTGAATCCGTGAGGGGGGGGGGGGTCTGTCTCGTCGAGCAGTGTAATTCTAATTGTTCTGCCCTTCTTCAAGGGCTAATCAAACTAAGCTTATAGTCTCGACTCACACCTAAGAAATAGCTCTCAATGGTGCGTCTGAACAAACCGATGACACAGAATTAAGCTACATTCTACAACCTAAACAGCGCTCGCTTTTGAAACGTATTAACATCACCAAACTGAACTGTGGGCCTTTCCGGCCGTTGTGTATCTCACCAACTCCTGTCCAAGCCAAGCCTAACAAGTGGTTCCTAACTAGCACCTTAACGAGCTGAACTTCTGTATAAACTGATCAGTAGATTTTCACTGTTCTTGAGACATTGCTTCCAGCGCAGCATCTAAGCGAGCTTCACTGTCAGATACTTATAAATTAGAAGCAATATACCAATTATACTTTTCGTGTCCGTAAATCAACTCGGTATCGTTTTCGGCAACAATAAACATTTCTACAGATACTTGGCATCATCACATCAGACCTTTTCATAAGAAGTTGAATTTTAACTATTGTAGCACGCACGAGATGACATCCACGAATTAAGGTTGATGGTTCTGTTATCAAGTTGAAAGTTTACATTAATATATGAACAGTAACTACACATCATTAATAATAAGTATAAATGTGAAGTTAATGTTGAAGATAATGGTCTGCCGGGTACTGTGCATTAATAGCAGTGGAAATGTCACTGTCTAGTGCATGAAACCTATGTCAGTAATACTGAATGAAGAAACAGCATCAGAACGTGTCATATATCTAGGATTTCTCATCATTGATCATGATCCGAAAGAATCTGGAAATCTGAAGAATTTCGTATAATCCGAAATAGTCCAGAAAATCCGAAAAAATATACAATGGGACAAACACGAGAGGGCGAAGGTTCGAGATTGCGCTTGCTTTTATTTTGCAGAAATGTAAATGATGGTGTCTATTATTATGCACCATGTTATGTGGTACAGTAATGCTTTTGGCTAGTGCTACAACTATTCCCTACTAATCAGTGATCACTGTTTAAGTGAAATGTGTGTGGAAATGGAAGATTGTCATCATCTATATGATGGACATTATATAAGTTATTATTTATCATCAGTGTCATTAATTTCATTATCATTATCACCATCGCCATCTTCATCATCGCATCCAGTATCACCATACTCAGTATTATTATTTACACTACTGGCATCATAATTTCTATAAATTGTTTTGTCGTTATGGACATGATAGCTATCATCCATATTAGCTTTTAGCGAGTGATCAGATGTGTTCATGGTAAATAAAAACTTAATATTGCGGGCAATGCTTCTCCAGAGTATACCTGCACCTAAACATGGTCGATAGAATCTTGGTATCCGCGGGTGACACGTGAAAAGCTCACACTGGCCGACTTTTGCGACGCTACGTACCGTAAGCCTACAATGCATGCCTACACCATGCATGATTACTACATACGAAAAGCTCTTGAAACGACAGCCTGGAATAAGCTTTTGTGGCTGGCTGGCTGACTTGGGGTGGATACATAGACCCATTAAACTAAGGACTGTAGGTGCTTGTACTCGGGTCTCAGAACTGGGATCCTATTGTAGTTTTACTTAATTCTGATGCTAATTCGTTATTTCTTGACGGGTTGAAATCAAACCTGGCAAATGCACCTACTGCCATCTAATATCAATCTTGTCCAAATAAACGTTATTCGATCTCAAATGACAGTGTTATGTCCCTTGGGAATTCTCCGAAGTATTGGAACCAATGGGGATAAATGATACTTTGGTGGACTGGTTTGTCATATTATATTCATATATTCATCCCCTACTAACCACATAAAAACTAGATCAGTCTGACCTATTTTCTGGGGAGTATATGTCAAAGGGCAATTTTCCATTGGAACCAAATATAAAATATTCAGCCATCTACTTTGATCTATTTGCACCAAGTCATGTCAAAATATTCCTATAAACACCTCATACCAGCAGTGTGAAATAGAAGTTGATACGTCAAATCCCTGTCTTATGGCCCTTAAAACTTTTCAAAACTATTAAAGTCATTTGGCAAAGATACCATTTCTGTAGTGCCTTTAATTATTATGCCTGTCACTGGCCAAGAAAAAAATTCACATTTCTAAATGTAACGAAAGTATTTATATTTCTCAAATGACTTCAATACATTAGAAAAAGCTCTATGGAGCACAACGCTGGAATTTGATATAGTCACATAGGGTAAATCTCATTTTCACAGTGTTGATAGAAAAAACCGCTTATAGGAACTTTTGGACATGACTTGCTGCAAATGTCGCAATATGAGACAAAATATGATGTCTTAATATTCCAATATAAGGATTGACCTTTGACATATATTCTCTAGAAAGTAGGTCAAACGGTCTAGTTTTTATGTGGTCGGTAGGGGATGTCCCAAGCTACACACTAGCCAGGCCTGAGAAAATAGTATGCAATAGTCCACCGATGTATCGGTTACCCCCCACTGGTTCCATCATAGACACTGTAAAGTATGTTTTTTGATAAGGAGTAAAAAGTGTGTCAGAATTAACAACATACAGTAAAATATGTCTATAACAGCCATCTGTTTTGCGGCCACAAGATGGCGGTTCTAAAGCGTGAGTAGTAATCCCACTTGTCTTTAAGAACCACCATCTTGTGACCACAAAAGCCATTTAGACTGATAAATTGTGGATTTGTGCCGCGAATGTATCCTTAGTGAATGTATTTTGGTAGTCTCTTAGGTGGCTATTATATACTGGTTTGACAGCTCTAATATGATGAAAGGCACTATCGAAATATTATCATTCCCAAATGACTTCAATACTTTTGAAAAATTCAAAGGGCCATATCTCAGGTATTTGACGTAGTATTAACTTCTATTTCATATTTATGCTGATATAAAATGTTTATAGGAACATTTTGACATGATTTGGTGCAAATACCTCAAAGTAAGACAAAATCTGATCGCTGAATATTTTATTCTAGGTTCCAGTGGAAAAATGGTCATTTAACCTCTATTCTCCAGAAAGTAGGTCAGACTGACCTTGTTTTTATGTGATGGATAGGGTATGTCCCAATGTACCTACTAGAAAAAAAGGATGAGGTCAAATGCTCTAAATATGACGAAATAGTCCACCAAAGGATCAGTTGTTCACACTGGTTCCAATACTTCAGAAAATTTCCAAGGACCATAACTCTGGCATCTAACATTGAATAAGCTTCATTTTCACAAGCATGATATTAAATACCAGTAGAAACATTTAACCAGGTTTGGTTTCACTCTGTTATGAAATAACAAAACATCATAATTAATTAAAATTCCAATATGACCCACGTTCTGAGACCCGAGTATGAGCGCGTACATTACTTACTTTAAGTGGTCTATGTGTGGATATGATCCCTGAATAGGTCTTCATTTGTTTCGCCATTTTGGTTGGTAACCAATTCTGTGTTGCTGACGAACACATCGCCATTCAGCGAAGGGGCTTGGAATTTCATTACAGTCTGATTACGTTATTTTCCTAGTTGTAGTTAGTTTGAGTCAATAAAGAAGATGGGGCGGTAATCTACCCTTCAAATTAGTTTCAAAATACTCAAGAGAAACTTTATTAAATAGTAGCCATACAATTCGTACAACGTCTCGTTTAAGACGGATTAAATCGAGTCATCTACAGGCCAGGTAGTTAATTATGACGTCATATGATGGATGGATAAACTGGAAAGGTCTATTTCTATGACGTAGAGATACGGTAGACTCTCAAATATTGTATACAATGCTATAGAAAATAGCGATCTATTTATATACATTTAGGAAGCTTTCTGGCATGTTTCCAATTTTATAAAGCTTCCAGTAGCCAGACTCCTTGATAGAAACGCACTGCGAGATTGATATACCTTTCAAATTTAGCTAATGGATAGTCCATTGACTAAGTTTCACATGCAGGCCTATATAAAATATAATTTCCCGAAGGACAAAAACTATTTGACTTATATGAAGATGATATGAGGATTAAAAGCATTGGCTAAGAAGAGTGTAAAAAAATGTTCATTCAACAATAGGGCAGCGTTTTATTATGTTTTACAAACATGTTAAGTTATTTCTGAGTTGTACTGTATGCAATGCATTATGGCTGAACGATGCACTTACTCGTAACGCTTCTGCAAATCCTTTTCCAAATTCGCGTCTGCCATTATAATATCTCTGACTATACACGTCTGTCAGTAATAAGAGTCACATATAGATAACGTTACTAAGCAACGATCACCTTTTAATGACGTCATTTAAATTATTACGTCATCATAATTGTCAAGGGTTTCTAAAAAGCACTAATTTCAATATTTCTTTGAATCTATGACGGTTACAAGAATCTAACTCGGCAACGTCCCTCGATTCCCTCCCCAATTCAGCGCATGGAAACTGCGCCGATAGCCTACTAGGCGCGGTTTGGGCTGATGTAGGTCTACAGCACGAATTCCAATGAAAGTCGGCTCATTTTTTCAATTTGTCTACATGTTCATTTTATAATCAATAAAAACGAAAATAAATAATAAAAACGAGGAGAATAATTGTTCTTAATTTTTCATACACCATGCCACCATATCATCGTCTCTTTAAAGGGATGCTAATCTTGTCTTAACTGTTGTATTGCACCGATAGATTATGTTTTAAAGATTCTTCTTCTTCTTCTTCTTCTTATTGTTATTATTATTAATGTTATTGTTGTTATTACTGTTGTGACAGTTGGCCATGTTATGATTCGCCTCTTGATTTATTTAATGTAATATATTTGTATGTAAGTGGGAGACACGCTCATAAGACATGTCTTATTGTGCTCCCACATAGACTAAATAACCTTGTTTAAATCAAAGATTCCATATCATTCATATTCTGGCACATTCCCTTATCTGTATCATAATTATCTGTTTTGTAATATCGCGTAAATGTTGAACAGTGAGCGCCACCATTTTGTCTCCTCACGCGATAATGTGTGACGTCATGTAAGTGCCAATGCATTACATTCTTTGTTATGTAATACTGATCCCGTTGAATATTTCGAAACTAATTTGACTGGAAGTTGTTGCTGCATATGGCAGCAACAACATCCAGTCAAATTGGTTTCAAAATATTCAGCAGCTTACGTGTATGATTACTTCTATACTACAGTGCCAAACTATAGCTGGCACCTCTATGACTGAGCATATATACCGAGGTAGACAGGCTAGGTTTTTTCTGATTGGTTGAAAAGTACACCATGACAGCCGTCATGGGCTGTAGAAATTGATCAACATTTAGCTATTAAAGCGTGAATATCTTTCCTTGTCGGCACAATATAAAGCTCATATGTCAGGGATGGATTATATATGACAATCATATCGCTTGAATGGTTAGGAAACGATAAGTTGAGTTTTCCTTTAAGCAATAAAGTACAGATCAGAAATAAACCAACAGGTTTCCAAAAGCAAAATAAAACGTGCTATCGAATATTTTGCACATAATTGAGGAATCAAGTTTTAGCTACGCTCTGCCCACCTCTAGCTACGCTCCAACCACGCTTTAACGGTGTTGTGATCGATCGATCCTTGAACCCCATAACTATCAATTTCCAAAAAACGATACAGGTAGGCCTAAGCTGTTGAATATTTTGAAACTAATTTGACTGGTCCCTGTTGCTGCCTATTTATTAAAAAGTAAAGATATACAATTCGTACAACAACGCTCAGTCCGTCATCAACTACGTGTTCGTGACGAACTTAGCTATGTGTTTACACCGTATTGGCAAACTATAAAATGTACTTATATGACTACGCCTATGGACTGAAGCAAGCAAACTATGCTTCTTCTTACTTTACCTTGAGACTGTAGTCATCAATGAGGCTTCGTGACCTCATCTGCAAATCTCCAGGTATCCTTTTCATAAATAGAGCAGTCCTGCGAGACGCATTTGCACCCAACCCAACCCACTCCATCCCTAGCTCTTTTCATGTCCAGTTCTTGATGTTACCGAGCCACTATTTCTTTTGTCATTTTCTTTGTCATCTCTCTCCTACCCCCAGAACCACACCCGTCTCTCTCTCTCTCTCTCTCCCTCCCTCGCCCCACCCCGCCCCGTGTCTACTAATTACTAATGCTACTGTTAGCTCGTGTAGAATTAGAACCATTAAGACGTGAACCATTAACACCAATTTCGACTATTAGGAAACTGCGCCAGGCTGACTTCCCGTAACCTATGCCATTCCCAACTCGTTATTTGTAGAATACATTAATGTTTTCCCACCCACGCCAGCCAGTCTGACTGTGAGGCAGACGTAGCTACGCTTAATCTTGGCGAAGACATGGCAGAAGAAGAAGCATCACAACAGAAGAAAACACTAGACAATGTGTTACTGAGAGGCGCTCGAATCCACATAAAAATTATATTAGAAGGACAGACAGATACCTCAACAGCCAGCAGACCAGTAGAATCCTGTTCTACAGGCCAGGTGCGTCCTATTAGTCTCACAAGTTACACCCCACAAAGAAAACTGCTATCCCAAGTGCACTGATAAGGTGCGTCTATCCTACTAGTTCTTAGCGGGTATATATATATATATATATATATATATATATATATATATATATATATATATATATATATATATATACCTGTGCAAAAGTTAAGCACCAGCAAAAACAATAGAACGTAGAAACATGATGGTACAACTAGGCTGCCATACTTTTTGTCCCCGCGTTAGCTGACATAATTCCAAGTACGAAATGCACATGCATGCATGACTTCACGCCGCTTGATGTCCGTGCGTGGCGGGAAACAGCACACGTGTTCAGTTATGTAAAAGTCCAGTTTGAGGTGTAGAACATTACATACAGATTTAGGCGACAAGATTAGGAATTTTGTGTTCATGACCGTGGTTTATTTGTACAGAGAGAATTAGCTCTTGATTGTGAACCGCTATGGCAAGACGAAGGTTAAGTGATCGTGTGAAATGGCAAATCATAGGCATGCATACCACTGGTATGTCATGCAGAGAGATTGGCAGACAGCTGAACATTAACCATACTGTAATCAGTCGTTTGATTGCAAAACATGGGCAAACTAACGAGGTGAAGGACAGGCCTAGATCTGGAAGACCGAAGAAGACTACTGCCCGTGATGATCGAGCCCTAGTACGCCTTGTTAGGAGATCTCCATTCACCAACAGCAGAGTGCTCAGCCAGCAATGGGAAACGCGCAATAGAGTGTCAATGTCTACCGTCAAAAGGAGACTGTATGCTGCTGGCATGAAAGCTAGGAGACCTGTCAGACGTCCTCACTGCACACCACAAAGAGGAGCGTCTGAGGTGGTGCAACGAAAGAAGACACTGGAACATGAGATCCTGGAGACGGGTACACTGGTCCGATGAAAGTCGGTTCCTGCTTCATGCCACAGATGGTCGAACTCGTGTATGGAGGTCCAGACGCACGGCGTACGACCAACATAACATCATGGAAGAAGTTCCATTTGGTGGAGGTTCCGTTATGATATGGGGGTGCATCTCATTTGATTGTAAGCTGGATCTGTTGACTGTACCTGGAACACTAAATGGACAAAGATATCAAGATTCCATACTGGATAGAGTTGTGGTCCCTCATTTTGTAAATCATGCACCTGGAACCCACCCTATATTCATGGATGACAACGCCCGACCACATCGTGCTAGAGCTGTGCATGAATACCTCCGCCAGAATGCCATCGAAACCCTACCATGGCCAGCAAGGAGCCCTGACATGAACCCTATTGAGCATATCTGGGACATTCTGGGAAACATGGTGAGAAGGAGGGATCCTCCTGTGCAGAACCTACAGGAATTAACAGACGCACTCCATCTTGAATGGCAACGAATACCACAATGGCGTATCAGTCGGTTGGTGACCAGCATGAGACGTCGTGTCCAGGCCGTCATCCAGGCACAAGGTGGATATACCCGGTATTAATAATGACAGTCTCAAACTCGTGCACAGATGTTAAACTTCGTTTTCAGACACCATTAATGACAATCAATCCACGTGTGTCAACTGTAGGGCAATAGTTGTCAGTTGTGTCAACGTAACCATATTCAGGCCTCGTTTTCAAGTTCAAACAAAAACATACAGTGTTTCCCCACCATCATAATCAGCATTCCTCTAGTTGCATTATTACCTCTTGCACTAAGATGGATGGGTACATAAATGTTTATGCTATTGCTTTCTTCATAGCACATGAATATACCCTCGCATGTGCGTAAAAATAGGGTGGTGCTTAACTTTTGCACAGGTGTATATATATATATATATATATATATATATATATATATATATATATATATATATATATATATATATATATAATATATATATAAACATCTTATAGCTACTTAGTAAATCAATATGGTGGGTGGGTCGGTCATACCAATCCATGATTTATACAGTCAAAGTGTCACAAAAATAACGTACTGACCAGGTTGGTCAACCATAACAGCCGAGATTTTCCATGCTGTTCCAGGCATGCATTCTATTACTAATCCGTGTCCAATGTACATGAAATACTCCTCATTTGCAAGCAGCCAGGTCAGATTGGCTTGGCCTACCTGCCCTACACAAGGCTATGAGCAAACACATGGGTTAAATCGTAAGCATATTCTCTGACCATTCTAATAAGCTGAAGCTGTAAGCGAACAAGATATCATGATACAATAGGTATCTTGTATCAAATCAAAGAAAGGACAGGGACAAACAAGCAAATTAATCAAGTTGCGCCAAGAGGATCATGGCTAGGAAAAGTATCAAGAGAGTGAAAATATCATGTTCGAGAGCAACCCCTTGAGCCTTACCAGAGAAAGCCCAAAATGGGCACATGCTATTATGAAACCAATGATGTTGATGACCGGCCTGATAATCGGAAGCAAAGTCTAGGCTAGGATCTGGTATAGATGATATATCATGCATAGCAGATGGCAAACACTGCACTGTGGGTTGCATCCAATGCTTTGCTATGTCCAGACACAACTCCAGAACAGAATTCCCTGTATATGAAAAACTTTGTCTTGATCAAGGTGATAATATCACTTGATGTTATACAAGATCCCGTAATCTCCAAGCAGATATGTGTACAAGCATGTGATCCTTGATATGGTGCTTTAACATGTGACCCATCACTTAGCTAAACCAGTCATGTGGTCCCCAGGCTATCCACGGTTTTCATCATGAAAAGAAATGGTATTCGGCAAAGCTATGAGGAATCTGATCTTTGCAATGGGTGGGTCAGAAATGCTGAACGACTTAGATGTTCTAGATGCTTGTTCTAGATGCTGGATCCCTGTCAAATGGATTCTGTGTGGCAAGTACATTAGCATATGCTGACGGTTGCACCAGATATTGGGCTTGGCATTTAAACTGCTCAGATTACAAGCATTCCTGGAGCTATTTGAAGGCAAATGTAAGTTGTATGGGTGCCTTCGATGTTACGCGCACAACCAGCTGAGGAGACGTGGACATGCGTTGAATCACTTTCCGTGTTCACAAGGTGTGTCACATCGAACAATGAGTATGTTCTGGATGATTTACATCGACGTTACCTACAGCTTTCACCTTCTGAAGTGAGCAATTCGAACAATGTGAATCGGATCATGTATACACTAACACCGATTATGGTAACACAGAAAAACAGCCATTTTACGTGGAATAACTCGGAATAACAGACATATTATATGGAATAACATTATAGCACCCATTTTATATGGAATAACACGGAATAACAGCCATAGTAAATGGAATAACATGGAATAACAGCCATTTTTATAAGGAATAACACAGAATAACAGCTATTTTATATGGAATAACACGGAATAACAACCATAGTAAATGGAATAACATGGAATAACAACTATTTTATAAGGAGTAACACGGAATAACAGCCATGTTATATGGAATAACGGCCATAGTAAATGGAATAACATGGAATAACAGCCATTTTATAAGGAATAACACTGAATAACAGCCATTTTATATGGAATAACACGGAATAACGGCCATATTAAATTGAATAACATGAAATAACGGCCATATTATATGGAATAACTCGGAATAACGGCCATAGTAAATGGAATAACAGCCATTTTATAAGGAATAACATGGAATAACAGCCATTTTATAAGGAATAACACGGAATAACAGCCATTTTAAATGGAATAACATGGGATAAAGGCCATATTAAATGGAATAAAGAATAATGAATAACGAATAAAGAATAACGAATAATGAATAACACAGAATAACAGCCATTTTACATGGGATAACTCGGAATAACAGACATATTATATGGAATAACATATTATAGCAGCCATTTTATATGGAATAACACGGAATAACAGCCATAGTAAATGGAATAACATGGAATAACAGCCATTTTATAAGGAATAACACAGAAAACAGCTATTTTATATGGAATAACACGGAATAACAACCATAGTAAATGGAGTAACAACCATTTTATAAGGAATAACACGGAATAACAGCCATTTTATATGGAATAACACGAAATAACGGCCATAGTAAATGGAATAACAGCCATTTTATATGGAATAACACGGAATAACAGCCATTTAAAATGGAATACCATGGAATAAAGGCCATATTAAATGGAATAACGAATAACACAGAATAACAAGCCATTTTACATGGAATAACTCGGAATAACAGCCATTTTATAAGGAATAGCATGGAATAACAGCCATAGTAAATGGAATAACATGGAATAACAGCCATTTTATAAGGAATACCACAGAATAACAGCTATGTTATATGGAATAACACGGAATAACAACCATAGTAAATGGAATAAAAACCATTTTATAAGGAATAACACGGAATAACAGCCATAATAAATGGAATAACATGGAATAACAACCATTTTATAAGGAATAACACGGAATAACAGCCATTTTATATGGAATAACACGGAATAACGGCCATAGTACAGGGAATAACAGCCATTTTAGAATAAAGAATAACGAATAATGAATAACACAGAATAACAGCCATTTTACATGGAATAACTCGGAATAACAGACATTATATGGAATAACATTATGGCGGCCATCTTATATTGAATAACACAGAATAACAGCTATTTTATATGGAATAACACGGAGTAACAACCATAGTAAACGGAATAACAACCATTTTATAAGGAATAACACGGAATAACAGCCATTTTATATTGGATAACACGGAATAACAGCCATTTTACATGGAATAACTCCGAATAACAGACATATTATATGGAATAACATATTATAGCAGCCATTTTATATGGAATAACAGCCATAGTAAATGGAATAACACAGAATAACAGCTTTTTTATATGGAATAACACGGAATAACAATCATAGTAAATGGAATAACAACCATAGTAAATGGAATAACATGGAATAACAACCATTTTATAAGGAATAACACGGAATAACAGCCATTTTATATGGAATAACACGGAATAACGGCCATAGGAAATGGAATAACATGGAATAACAGCCATTTTATATGGAATAACACTGAATAACAGCCATTTTATATGGAATAACACGGAATAATGGCCATAGTAAATGGAATAACATGGAATAACAGCCATTTTATATGGAATAACACGGAATAACAGCCATTTTATATGGAATAACTCGGAATAACGGCCATAGTAAAGGGAATAACAGCCATAGTAAAGGGAATAACAGCCATTTTATAAGGAATAAAACGGAATAACAGCCATTTTAAATGGAATAACATGGAATAAAGGCCATATTAAATGGAATAACGAATAAAGAATAACGAATAATGAATAACACAGAATAAGAGCCATTTTACATGGAATAACTCGGAATAACAGACATATTATATGGAATAACATTATAGCAGCCATTTTATATGGAATAACACGGAATAACAGCCATAGTAAATTGAATAACTTGGAATAACAGCCATTTTAAAAGGAATAACACAGAATAACAGCTATTTTATATGGAATAACAACCATAGTAAATGGAATAACATGGAATAACAAGCATTTTTTAAGGAATAACACGGAATAACGGCCATAGGAAATGGAATAACATGGAATAACAGCCATTTTATATGGAATAACACGGAATAACAGCCATTTTATATGGAATAACACGGAATAACGGCCATATTAAATGGAATAACGTGGAACAACATCCATCTTATAAGGAATAACACAGAATAACAGCTATTTTATATGGAATAACACGGAATAACAACCATAGTAAATGGAATAACAACCATTTTATAAGGAATAACAGCCATTTTAAATGGAATAACATGGAATAAAGGCCATATTAAATGGAATAACGAATAAAGAATAACGAATAAAGAATAACGAATAATGCAGAATAACAGGCCATTTTACATTTAATAGGGCCGTTATTCCGTGTTATTCCATATAAAATGGATGTTATTCCGTGTTATTCCATATAAAATCGATGTTATTCCGTGTTATTCCATGTAAAATGGCTGTTATTCCATTTAATATGGCCGTTATTCCGTGTTATTCCATATAAAATGTGTGCTATAATATGTTATTTCATATAATATGTCTGTTATTCCGAGTTATTCCATGTAAAATGGCTGTTATTCTGTGTTATTCATTATTCTTTATTCGTTATTCCATTTAATATGGCCTTTATTCCATGTTATTCCAGTTAAAATGGCTGTCATTCCGTGGTATTCCTTATAAAATGGCTGTTATTCCATGTTATTCCTTATAAAATGGCTGTTATTCCCTTTACTATGGCCGTTATTCCGAGTTATTCCATATAAAAGGGCTGTTATTCCATATAAAATCGCTGTTATTCCATGTTATTCCATTTACTATGGCTGTTATTCCGTGTTATTCCATATAAAATGGCTGCTATAATATGTTATTCCATATAATATGTCTGTAATTCCGAGTTATTCCATGTAAAATGGCTGTTATTCTGTGTTATTCATTATTCGTTATTCTTTATTCGTTATTCCATTTAATATGGCCTTTATTCCATGTTATTCCAGTTAAAATGGCTGTTATTCCGTGGTATTCCATATAAAATGGCTGTTATTCCGTGTTATTCCTTATAAAATGGTTGTTATTCCATTTACTATGGTTGTTATTCCGTGTTATTCCATATAAAATAGCTGTTATTCTGTGTCATTTACTATGGCTGTTATTCCATATAAAATGGGTGCTATAATATGTTATTCCATATAATATGTCTGTTATTCCGAGTTATTCCATGGAAAATGTCTGTTATTCTGTGTTATTCGTTATTCTTTAATCGTTATTCTTTATTCGTTATTCCATTTAATCTGCCCTTTATTCCATGTTATTCCATTTAAAATGGCTGTTATTCCATGTTATTCCTTATAAAATGGCTGTTATTCCCTTTACTATGGCCGTTATTCCGAGTTATTCCATATAAAATGGCTGTTATTCCGTGTTATTCCATATAAAATGGCTGTTATTCCATGTTATTCCTTATAAAATGGCTGTTATTCCCTTTACTATGGCCGTTATTCCGAGTTATTCAATATAAAATTGCTGTTATTCCGTGTTATTCCATATAAAATGGCTGTTATTCCATGTTATTCCATTTACTATGGCTGTTATTCCGTGTTATTCCATATAAAATGGGTGCTATAATATGTTATTCCATATAATATGTCTGTTATTCCGAGTTATTCCTTATAAAATGGCTGTTATTCCATGTTATTCCATTTACTATGGCTGTTATTCCGAGTTATTCCATGTAAAATGGCTGTTATTCTGTGTTATTCGTTATTCGTTATTCGTTATTCCATTTAATATGGCCTTTATTCCATGTTATTCCATTTAAAATGGCTGTTATTCCATTTAAAATGGCTGTTATTCCTTGTTATTCCTTATAAAATGGCAGTTATTCCATGTTATTCCTTATAAAATGGCTGTTATTCCCTTTACTATGGCCGTTATTCCCAGTTATTCCATATAAAATGGCTGGTATTCCGTGTTATTCCAATAAAATGGCTGTTATTCCATTTAATATGGCCGTTATTCAGTGTTATTCCGTGTTATTCCGTGTTATTCCATATAAAATGGCTGTTATTCCGTGTTATTCCATATAAAATGGCGGCTGTTATTCCATATTATTCCATTTACTATGGCCGTTATTCCGTGTTATTCCATATAAAATGGCTGTTATTCCATGTTATTCCATTTAATATGGCCGTTATTCCGTGTTATTCCATATAAAATGGCTGTTATTCCATATAAAATGGCTGTTATTCCATATAAAATGGCTGTTATTCCATTTACTATGGCCGTTATTCCGTGTTATTCCATATAAAATGGCTTTTATTCCATGTTATTCCTTATAAAATGGTTGTTATTCCATGTTATTCCATTTACTATGGTTGTTATTCTGTGGTATTCCATATAAAATAGCTGTTATTCTGTGTTATTCCTTATAAAATGGCTGTTATTCCTTATAAAATGGCTGTTATTCCGTGTTATTCCATATAAAATGGGTGCTATAATATGTTATTCCATATAATATGTCTGTTATTCCGAGTTATTCCATGTAAAATGGCTGTTATTCTGTGTTATTCATTATTCGTTATTCCACTTAATATGGCCTTTATTCCATGTTATTCCATTTAAAATGCCTGTTATTCCATGTTATTCCTTATAAAATGGCTGTTATTCCGAGTTATTCCATGTAAAATGGCTGTTATTCTGTGTTATTCATTATTCGTTATTCTTTATTCGTTATTCGTTATTCCACTTAATATGGCCTTTATTCCATGTTATTCCATTTAAAATGCCTGTTATTCCATGTTATTCCTTATAAAATGGCTGTTATTCCGAGTTATTCCATGTAAAATGGCTGTTATTCTGTGTTATTCATTATTCGTTATTCGTTATTCATTATTCGTTATTCTTTATTCGTTATTCTTTATTCGTTATTCCTTTTAGTGGAACCCTAAATATATTATAATTTTTTTCACGCAGTTTTGGATCACTTACCTAAAAAATAGTTCCTGTCAATTATATATTTATAGAATATTTTAAATCAAAACGATTATATTTTGATGACGCACATTTGTGCTTTATGTAAATATAAAAATGATTTAGTTTGAGTTTTACCCTTCAAAGAATTTCACAATAGTGCGAGTCGATCGAACACGTCAATTCCGATCACTTTGGGTAGTTCCGGATCAAGTCCTTTAAACTGTCAGTGTGAAGACTATAAAATAATATGTTAGAACAGTCTTATTCAATTGTCATGTTTTCAGAAGGCAAAAAGACAAGAATATCAGAAATATCATTGACATACTGTCTATAGAAGCATTTTCGTCATACCATTGTGAGAGATGAGTTTGTTTCCGCGTCGATCATAAGGGTGGTTAATCGAATTTTATTGATGACTAAGGCGGTGTTCTCATACAGCCACTATTTCGGTAAATATCAGGTATACCGGCTAGCATTCTCATTGAACTGGCTCTTCTGCCGGAATAAATACGCCATTTATCTCGAAATTTAATCCCACAAAATAGGCGGTTTATCTTTCGCTATGCGAGCACAGCCTATTTCGTCAAAATCTGCCTGGTAGCGTTAACGTCACCATTTTCTCGCACTGTCTGCCAGGTAGCACTACAGTCATCACGTTATCTCCCTGTCCACCAGGTAGCACCGCCGTCCAGTCCGGGACTATCTTCCAGCAGTGTGAATGCAAACCGATACATTGGATACATATTGACCTACATAGTACACGGAATAGTTAAACAGGATTAGGCAATGAGAAAGAGGCCTAAGATATAGTGATCCGAAACTGCTGATGATCCGAAACTGCCGTACCCACTGTATCTACAAATTCTTGCCTTTAAAAATAAGACAAGATTTGCAAACGAATTCACTAAATTGTAGGATAGCTAACGCACATTTTGTCACACAAGTATTGTAATGTAAGCGCCAATGTTTACCTCATCTAATGAAAATATATCATTATTTCCTATTACCACGTTTTTGGAAGAAAAGTGTGGATTTTTCCGTGCAACGTGCGTGCGTGCGAGCGGCGGGCGGGCATGTGTCTGCGCTCAAAAATTGATTGTAACGCATGTCTTCCGAAACCGTTGGACGGAATTCAACCATATAAGTGTGTAGTACAAGTGGACATTTACATTTGGCTCCGCTCCCTGAGGGGGTGGGGATGGCGGGGTGCTGTGCGTGGGTGGGGGTAGGAGCGGGGAGGGGGTTTTGGGGTTCCAAATTTCAAAGCGGTTGACGTGGGGGTTTGCGATGACGCATCATCGACCGAACAAGCTAGTTTATCTTGTGGTCTGCAATATATTTCGAGAGCAACAGCTTTATAGAAACAATTTTTGGGGTGAGTGTGATGAATCAGGGATGTGGCGTGGTACCAGTCACGTGGTTGGGTGGGGGTGGTGGGTTAGACGGCGGCGTGTGATGTGTTGGGGATCAAACGGCCAAATATCATAAGCATTCCTATCACCCTTTCTCTTCTGAAACCATTTGTTGAACTCATATGCCACTATACCAGTGAAAGACATGAGTGTATGTATTTGTAGCATAGTTAAAGCTCCTCTTTAACGTCGGGGAAATGCAACAAGAACTTGCTCGGACTATGCCTGAATATACCTGTGACGTTTCACTATTATGACGTCATAATTGGATGTTCATTAATGCTAAAATAGCATTGATCACGAAGTTAAAAATGCCTTATTAGATCGCTTTGTTGGGCTTTCTAAATCGGCTGAAAAGGATAGTTAAAGGCATGAACGATACTGGGACGGTATTTTATGTGCATAATATATGTCAAGCGGATTCTGCTGATCCCTGAATATTCTTTCGGGCGAATCATGCCTTCTATCAAATGTTGTTTCTCACGGCGGCCATATTTATCTGACTAATTTTGAACTTAAGACTGCTATACCAGTCTTAAGAAAATTACGTTTTTTCTTTAAAATTGTGTAGTTTTGAGCTTAAGATTTAACAAAATAACTACGAGCTAAGCAAATTACTAGACTTAAGAAGTTTCGTGAAACCGGGCCCAGAGATATAGTTTCGACATTGTCGTGATGGATGATTGCCACTTTTCGTGACGGATCTACGCCATTTTCAGCATGACATCCGCTACTAGAGTGACAGATCGAATCCCTCCATAAATTAAAATAATAGGGCATGTACCTTGCAGACATAATACTTCTACCACAGACAAGTCTTAATTTATTCCAGTGCAAGAAAACTGTAGTTAGTCACGGAGTAAATGAACTCATGTAAGCTTTGCCAGGAAATCATTGCTTTGGACAAAACAATTCAACTTTCCAGAGTACCCACCCATCATATGACGTCATTATGAACTACGTGAAGTGTAGAATGACATCATAATGAATGACGTCATGAATGATGTCGATAAGTACGTCACGAACGCATATTTGAAGACGGTCTATGCGTTGTTGTACAAATTGTTTGCTTTTACTATTTAATAAATATTTTGTTGAATATAGGCAGCAACAGCACCCAGTCAAATTAGTTACAAAATATTCAACAGCTTCCCTGTATAGTTTTCAGGAAATTGATAGCGAGGACATTTGGGGATCGATCAATCCCAACACGGCGAGGTGTGGGTGGAGCTTAGCTAGTGATGGGCGGGGTATAGCTAAAAATGGAAAGGTGCATTGTTGACTTCACTTTTGAAAAACGTAATTGGGGCAATTCAGACTGCCAAGTGTTAACGATGGCGATGCATACCTGTTTCAACCACGAAAGCTGAGAGAGAATCTTTATTTCAAGACGAGCGCACAAAACACATGTCTATGTTATTGACTATTCTGAAACCAATTTGGGTGGAAAGTGTTGGCAAGGGCAATCGTATTTATTTTAACACTAAGTTTGATCAAAAAATCTTAAATATTTGCTTATTGAATGTCCATTTGCAGGCCAATAGAAGACTATTCTTGAAATTTTACCACTGGAATGACTGGCTCGGTTTTCAGAAATGGGCTGCAAATGGGCATTCCTTAAAACCACTACATAGGCCGGTTTTGACTGAATTCGTTAAGAAAGCGTTAACATATCGGCGCATGTACCTTCACATGGCTAAATGTAAATGATATAAAACACATGAGGTAAGCATGTACGGTGGACAGGATACTGCCTGGACATGTGGATCCGAGAACATATACAGCTATGCCTGCCCATTTCTAGCTAAGCACCGCCCATATTTTGCATCTGTTCGGTTTGAATTATTTACTTTGAACCATGAATTCCAAGAATCCCAATTTCAAGGTAACAATACAGATAAACTGTTGAATATTTAAAAACTGTTTATGGCAGCAACAGCGCCCAGTCAAATTAGTTTCAAACTAGAGTTTTAGTGATGCCTTTAGGTCATGATGCATCCATATCCTAAATTTGGTTACTGTATGCAAAAAACTCTTGAAGCTACAGCCGGGACAAGAATAACCTATAATGTTCAGTGAACCATGATGCACCTTTTGGCCATGATGCTTCCATATACCAGGTTTAGTGAATATAGGTGAAACATTCTTGAAAATACGGTCCAGACAAAAAATGGAGGATGGATGGAGAAACACGCACGGACAACCGGATTATTATATACCCCACAAGGGGGGGGGGGGGAGTAAATATTCATCAGATTGTTTATGCAATAGTAAATTCATCAAATATACTGAGCCAAAAAAGTTTAGCAACAGTGAGGTTTGGTTTGTTGTATTAAAACTGCGTCCATTTATAACCAAATTTGCAGGCATGTTTCGGCAATGTAATGTCTGCAAACCATTTCTTGCATTTCTCGGCCGCACTCTTACTGCATGTTGGCGGGTAGCGAAGGCAAACATTCACCATATTGCAATAGCAGATAATGAACGTTAACAGAAAACGCTTAAAGGTTTACCCTACCGAACATGGGCCGCCGCCCAGGGCTGCCCGAAAATCAGCGCCATGAAGCAATGGGAAGACTCGCTGCTGGGCAGAGCGTTCGCGCTGTTGCTCGACATTTTAATGTTCACGCCTCAACCATTTCCCGTCTCAGCCAACGTAAGCAGGAAACTGGACATGTTAATGACCGACCACGATCTGGCAGACCGAGAGCAACACCACCACGAGAAGACGGCTACTTAGTGACGCCATCACGACGTCACAGGTTTGAGACTGCACCGTGGCTGTCCCATAATTTGCACACCGCTACCGGCACTACAGCGCATGCAAAAACTGTGCGAAACAGACTCCGTGATGCTGGACTGCGTGCCCGTCGTCCACTTGTTGCTGTTCCGCTTACAGAGCGTCACATCGAGAATCGGTTTGCATGGGCAAGAACTCATTAGCGATGGCATGCTCAACAATGGAGCCACGTTCTGTTCAGTGATGAGTCGAGGTTTTGTGTGGATGTGGCGAATGGTAGGCAACGGGTTTGACGACATTTAGGAGAACGGTATGATGCAGCCAACATCATTCAGCGCGACAGATTCGGTGGCGAAAGTGTCAATGTGTGGGCTGGAATCCATGAAAATGGCAAAATAGGTCTTATTGTGATTCGCAGAAATTTAACGGCTCAACGTTACTGTGAAAAGGTTGTCGCCCCTGTTGTCATCCCTTTTATGCAGCATCATTCAGAGCAAGACAACGCCCGTCCTCATTCATCTAGAGTCACCAGTGATTTCCTTGAGGCTAACAACGTTCCGGTGTTGGACTGGCCAGCGCGATCACCGGACCTGTCTCCTATCGAACACGTGTGGGACATTCTTGGCCGTATGGTGCGTGAGAACCATCCACATCTTCACAACGTGCGGGAGCTGGAAGCCGTACTTCTCCAGGAATGGGATGCGATTCCTCTTCGTGACATCAGGTGCTTAATTCGAAGCATGAGAAAGCGATGTACGGCGGTGGTTAATGCGCGCGGAGGTCACAACCGGTATTGACAGCTCAGTGTCATTATTTAAATTGGATCCTTCCGTTGAATGATGCCGTGTTAAAGGCGGGATGCTAGCATTACAGTAACAAGAGACTGTTGTTCAAATTGGAAAATGACCTATCAATTAAATAATGTATTTGAATCAATTTATTGTTTTTGTTAAATAACATTTATACAGTAATAATCTCAGTGTTGCTAAACCTTTTTGGTTCAGTATACATACAATTCGTAGAACTTGCCAGACTTCAATGTTCATGACAGAGCTAGATACGTCACTGTGTATTGTCATGTTAGCCTACATGGAACGTAATTGATTGTCATCATATACTTGAGTGACAAGTTGAATCCCTCCATAGGGGGGGGGGGGGTGATACATTTGTAGCAATGTCACACCAGTTTCTAGATAAGCTCCGCCCACCAGCATTTAAATCAGTTTGATTCATGCACTATCTATTTCAAGGTAACTAAACATTTAAGTTGTTGAGTGTCTTGAGACAAATTTGACTGGGAGCTGTTGACAGATCCCAGTCAAATTAGTTTCAAAATATTCAAAATAATGTCTTAAGTTTTTCATTCCCCAAAGACATACAAAGCAGACGGTTACAGGTAGACGCTCACCCCTTTTGTGACCAATCTACATCATTTGATTGTGATGTCAGATAACGAGTGGCATATTTTGATTATGACGTCAGATAGTTGAGTGACGGATGCCTCCATATCCATACAACATGATGAACGTGGAGCTCAGAACAACAATGAATACAGAATCAACACTACTACAGGAGACAACGCTAGAAGTCACACCAATATGGCCATTATCCCTTGTCTCTGGTAGTCCAGTATCTGGAACATGTGGAGGTGCCACTACAGATGTTGACGAGATTGGTCGCGTGGTTGATTTTGTAGCGAGTACTGAAAATACTGCACTATGTGTTGTTTGCTGATTCACAGAGGTGACTTCTCTGTGTGGCGATTCCGTTGTAGTACGGCAGTCTCCCAAATTATGAACAGTTAATGTATTCATATTTTGAAAAGGGCCTAATCTGTCAGTGTAACAATAGTTTTTTTCTAATAGTGCTGTGGTGTATGGGTTTTTAAGCAGCCATTTTTCGCCACAGTCGCATCTGAATCGATTGTTGTTAAACTGGAAGCCACCTCCATTTAGTGCCAGAAGTGGCTCTAATGTACCCGGATCTATATTCCCAAATATATTCATCCAAATATACAAGCTAGTTGCACGAACATTTGAAATGGCACCTGCTGGTAGCAAAGTAAGGTTATTTTTACAAAATTCAAACTCTTCTCCAATCTGCATATTAGAGATGGCATTAGGTTCGATTTCCTTAATAGCGTGCTTGCAAATTGACGCCACGTTAACATTTTCATAATCAGTAAACGTGTTGGAGAGAAATGTTTGTTCATTCCGTGTATTTGAAAATGTGAAGTCATTAATATTTCGAAAACCACTGAAAGCGCCTGATTTGATGCTTCCAACATAGCAGTCTGTGATGGATACAGATGCAATATCGTGTAATCCGTGAAAAGCCAATGTTTCTATAGTCGCTATGTCTGATGACACTATATTAAGAGAGTCGAGTCCGGAAATTCCGCGAAATGCATGAGAACCAATTGTGGTAATCATTGAGCTGATTATTTGAATATTTCGCAAATTTGGAAGATGAGAGAAAGCATCGGATTGAATAAGTTGGAATGTCGCAGATGTGATATTAATATCTATAACGTCGCTTGGAAATCTAGGTAACATATCACATTCTATTGTACAGGATGGCGCACGACAATCCTGGGTATGTGTGCATCTGATTTGGATCCGGGTTTCTGCCACGTGACCAAACTGTACCACGAGAATGGACGTAATGATGGCATAGAGTCGAGACATCGTTCTCAGCATTGAATGTAATCTGCTGTGTTTGCTGCTACTGCACAGAGAGCAAGTCTATCCAACAACGATTTCGGAAACACAAAACAATTAAAATGTTATAAATGATGTGATGGTACAGGTAGCTTGACTAGTCAATAGAGGGATCAATTTATATCTATGTCCCGCCCATTTCTAGCCACGCTCCACCCACGTTTTTGTGCGTGTTGTGGTCGATTTATATACTTATGTTCCACCCACACTTCACCCGTGTTGGGATCGACCAATCCCTTAACTCCTTGACTATCACTTTCCAGAAAGCTAGACAGGTAAGCTGTTGAATATTTTGAAACTAATTTGACTGGGTGCTGTTGGTGCCTATGGCAGCAACAGCGCCCAGTCAAATTAGTTTCAAAATGTTCCACAGAATATTTATTAAATAGTAAATCCATCAGCCATACAATTCGTACACTTGACGGACTTCGCCAGCTTCAAGCCGGTGTATTATCAGTCAATTATGATTCTGACGTCAGCCTACATGTGACGTAATTGACTATGACGTCAGAGATTTGAGTGACAAATTGATCCCTCTATTGTAAATTTAACCAGAAACATCATTAAAAAATATATTACTTATATTGGATAGCACAACTGTTTTATGAAGATTTGTTGAATTGTTACTCTGTTAATAACATTAAGTGAGCTTGCCAAAAACGGCTTCTGCAGTCGTCGTGTGAAATGTCGATTTGCAGACCAAGACTAGACTATTTTTGAAAATTTACTACTGGATTGACTGCATTCAGGTGATAAATTTTCAAATATAATCCTCTCTTGCTCTTAAATCATGATCGATCTGTTGGTTGGACATGCAAACCAATTAATCATCGATCAAACCGATTAATTGGAACAGCAAACTATTTGTCAGACCAAGATCTGCACATTCTATTACCAAATCTGGAATCCATTGGAGTTCTCATATATTGATATACGGTACATATACAGACTAAATTTGTCTCCATTTGTTAATTTATGGACGCGGTTCAATACGCAAGTGAAATCAAATATATTTATCTAACAAGTTTACTGGAAACTGTTGTTGCCTATAGCAGCAACAGCTTTCCATCAAATTATTGTCAAAATAATCTGTTGATAATACAATTGTCACTAGGTTGATAACAATTTGGCTGAAAACCGTTAACGCAGCAACTTCGATCAAATTGTTCTCAAAATAAATAGCAGGACAGTCAATCTTGTGTGCGTGCGTGTGTGTTCTCCTAGTTATCCGTCAATAATAATTGTACCACTGTACACTCAAGGACCGATGGTCTATTGTGGAAATAAACTACTGCTAAAGATATTTCGAGCAACATATTGACAGACATTGCTGGCGAAGGTGGAAAGAACTTTGTCAAATTGTTCTGAGAATAATCAGCGGGCTTCATGTTTTGTTAGCTAACAAGTGCATACACTTTTAGTTAGGCCTATGGGCTTGTTCAGTATGACGTCACTGCGCGTGATTCGCACCACGGAAGTGTGTACTTTGCTGTATTACATCATAAGTGCATGTCTATGACGTCATCATTTGTTGTTTAACAAAAAACATTGTTTTGTGTATTAAACAATCGAACTGAACCCGGAAATACGTCATCACTTAACAAACCTATGGGCGTATGACGTCACTGCGCCTGATTCATAACCCGGAAGTGTGTATTTTGCTTTATTACATCATAAGTGTGTGTTTATCACGTCATCATTTATTGTTAAACAAAAACATTGTTTTGTGTATCTAACAATAGAGCTGAACCCGGAAATACGTCATCATTTAGCAAGCCCATATCATATGCGTATTCCAGTGTGAAATATGTTCGCAAAGATAATGCAGTCCACCAGCACGTGAACTCACCTTTGACATACGCCTACATCGAATGGAATAATATGTTTACCTCCTGATTGACTATGAAATGACCAGAATTTTCAAGCATATCTGATATTGGGTCTCAATGGACCTTTCCGGTTTTAGCTATGCAGCGCCCATCTCAAGCTAAGCTCCATCCACACCTCGCTCGTGTTGGGATCGATCGATCTCTGAACACCCTGACTATCAATTTCCACAAAAAAATACACAGGTAAGCTGTTGAATATTTTGAAACTAATTTGACTGGGTGCTGTTGGTGCCTATGGCAGCAACAGCGCCCAGTCAAATTAGTTTCAAAATGTTCCACAGAATATTTATTAAATAGTAAATCCATCAGCCATACAATTCGTACACTTGACGGACTTCGCCAGCTTCAAGCCGGTGTATTATCAGTCAATTATGATTGTGACGTCAGCCTACATGTGACGTAATTGACTATGACGTCAGAGATTTGAGTGACAAATTGATCCCTCTATTGTAAATTTAACCAGAAACATCATTAAAAAATATATTACTTATATTGAATAGCACAACTGTTTTATGAAGATTTGTTGAATTGTTACTCTGTTAATAACATTAAGTGAGCTTGCCAAAAACGGCTTCTGCAGTCGTCGTGTGAAATGTCGATTTGCAGACCAAGACTAGACTATTTTTGAAAATTTACTACTGGATTGACTGCATTCAGGTGATAAATTTTCAAATATAATCCTCTCTTGCTCTTAAATCATGATCGATCTGTTGGTTGGACATGCAAACCAATCAATCATCGATCAAACCGATTAATTGGAACAGCAAACTATTTGTCAGACCAAGATCTGCACATTCTATTACCAAATCTGGAATCCATTGGAGTTCTCATATATTGATATACGGTACATATACAGACTAAATTTGTCTCCATTTGTTAATTTATGGACGCGGTTCAATACGCAAGTAAAATCAAATATATTTATCTAACAAGTTTACTGGAAACTGTTGTTGCCTATAGCAGCAACAGCTTTCCATCAAATTATTGTCAAAATAATCTGTTGATAATACAATTGTCACTAGGTTGATAACAATTTGGCTGAAACCGTTAACGCAGCAACTTCGATCAAATTGTTCTCAAAATAAATAGCAGGACAGTCAATCTTGTGTGCGTGCGTGTGTGTTCTCCTAGTTATCCGTCAATAATAATTGTACCACTGTACACTCAAGGACCGATGGTCTATTGTGGAAATAAACTACTGCTAAAGATATTTCGAGCAACATATTGACAGACATTGCTGGCGAAGGTGGAAAGAACTTTGTCAAATTGTTCTGAGAATAATCAGCGGGCTTCATGTTTTGTGAGCTAACAAGTGCATACACTTTTAGTTAGGCCTATGGGCTTGTTCAGTATGACGTCACTGCGCGTGATTCGCACCACGGAAGTGTGTACTTTGTTGTATTACATCATAAGTGCATGTCTATGACGTCATCATTTGTTGTTTAACAAAAAACATTGTTTTATGTATTAAACAATCGAACTGAACCCGGAAATACGTCATCACTTAACAAACCTATGGGCGTATGACGTCACTGCGCGTGATTCGCAACCCGGAAGTGTGTATTTTGCTTTATTACATCATAAGTGTGTGTTTATCACGTCATCATTTATTGTTAAACAAAAACATTGTTTTGTGTATCTAACAATAGAGCTGAACCCGGAAATACGTCATCATTTAGCAAGCCCATATCATATGCGTATTCCAGTGTGAAATATGTTCGCAAAGATCATGCAGTCCACCAGCACGTGAACTCACCTTTGACATACGCCTACATCGAATGGAATAATATGTTTACCTCCTGATTGACTATGAAATGACCAGAATTTTCAAGCATATCTGATATTGGGTCTCAATGGACCTTTCCGGTTTTAGCTATGCAGGGCCCATCTCAAGCTAAGCTCCATCCACACCTCGCTCGTGTTGGGATCGATCGATCTCTGAACACCCTGACTATCAATTTCCACAAAAAAATACACAGGTAAGCTGTTGAATATTTTGAAACTAATTTGACTGGATGCTGTTGCCTAAGGCAGCAACAGCGCCCCGTCAAATTAGTTTCAAAATATTCAACAGCATGTTTATTAAATAGAATTATAAAGACAATTTATACAACGTGTCGGACTCTGAGATTTGATGACGGTCTATATGGAACTCTTGTGGCGTAATGATTGTGACGTCATCACACACGCGCAGAACTGATTATGATGTCATACGAGGTCAGATGATGGATGGATACTCTGGAAAGGTGAATTCCGTATATCATATAGGCCTAACTAGCTTTGCATGCACTTTTAAAGGGAACTTGTGAGCTACTAAACAGAAATCCCGCTGATAAGAGAAACATTTGACAAAGCTGTTGCGTTGCAGTTACTATGCGCTCACCTTGGAAGCCAGCGGAACACTGACTAGCGTTAGCAGAATGGTTGTATATAACAATTGCGCACCGGCGAATACAATAGACTCTGAGATAAATGTGACACCCAATATCTATCTAAAATGGCGTCTACACTCCTAGTTAGTTAGTGTTCATAAAGTAAAACATAGTCCTAAATTTAGTTAGGATACGTGTCTTTTATCAATATATGAGAACCTTAGTGATATAGCGACAGGACTGTTCACTGTCCTGCAAGACTAAGTAAGTTTTATGGATACCCAAAGTTGCGACGACGATAGTGATGATAATGATTATTGTGATGATGATGCAGATGATGATGTTGATGCAGATGATGATGGTGATGGTCGTGATGAATATGATAATGGTGGTGTGGACGATGTCGATGAAAATTTTGACAATGTAGGTTGTGGATGATGATGATGATCATGATGATGATTCTGAGGGCTCCGTGGTGATGACGAGTATTATCATGATGGCAATGCTAGTGATAACGGATAATAATCGTGGTGGAGGGCGTGATAAGGATGATAATGGTAACGATGGAGGAGATGGCGGATGATGATGGTTGTGGTGCTGGTGATGATGGCGGATGATGTTAGATGATGATAATGATTCAGAGAAATACAAGTGTTACCTGTTTTCGTTTGCTACGTTCCTAAGCAGCCTTTTAATTCGAACTGTTCGAGATATAATTACTGTACAACTTATTGCTACAATCGCCAGACTGTCATAGGAAACCTATGGTTAGTAGTGTCCTCATATATATATATATGAAATAGAGATGAGTAATATACTCTCGCTCATCTATACTTGGTTTACAGCACTTGTTTCCGTTACGCGTTTTAAAAAAATGAGTGAATATAATGGGCACATTATAATTTAAATCATTAAGCTGATACCGGCATTGCGGGATACGCTTGGCTGGACATCAAGTGGGCGTAGACACAGTGTATATCTTCATTGAACTGTTATTACAATCCATATATTATTATATAAATAAATTTGTTTTATGGAGAAAGAAATGTAGGAGATGGGAAAAGCAAGATAATGTATTAATGATCATTTATAAATATGTATCTCGTCGTTATGTCGTGTGGGTGTGTACGTGTGGCTTAGTGTTAACCCTTCCGTGGCTAATCCGGTGAATACTGGTCTCTGTAGTCACCATAAAGAATGTTTATTTACATGCCAAGAGACTTTTTTTGGAAATTTACCACTGGAATGACTGGCTCTGTTTGGTTCTCGGGCTACAGAGTGACATTTAATAAACAAAAATTTAGATTTTCTTTTTATTAAAGGGTTGAAGCTGCCTCGAAGCTATTTGACTGAAAGTGGTAGCTGTGTAAGACATTTGAGATGGAGCTTTCAGCCAGATTAATGCTTACTATGTCTATGGGTGAGAGCGTACGTGGGTGCGTGCATGCGACCGCCTAAATGACCGCTCGGCCGGACGAGCGAGAAATCTGTTCGCGCTATTCTCGCACAGAATTAAACTAAGTCAACCGCGACCGTCGCATCAAGCATCAATATGTGTTTGCTACAGGCAGGTGGCCACTTAATACAAGTGAATTACTACAGAATATGCATCATGGGGCCACAAAAATACGTCTGTTCTATAAGACCACCTCTCATAAAGAACCACTATTATTTGGCTACAGAGGCAAAGGGGTCTCACTAGCAGGCGTTAATGTCGATCATTTAATAATTATTACCTAGCCTACCTCATAAAATAGGACTTGTTATTTTTTATATTGAATATGAAATTGAACTCGGAATAAATTTTGAGTGCTAAAATTATTTCCTTAAATCTGCTCCATTACGACGCTCGTCTGTAAAGCTATAGAGTCTGAGTCTAGTCACGATGTGTAATGATAATGAATGTAACTGACCAAATATGTATATATTTTTTCTGACTAACCCTTTAACACGTAAATTTCTTCAAGAAAATTCCAATTCTCTCATAGAAAATGTCCATTTGCAGACTAAGAGAAGTCTATTTTTGAAAATGTACTACTGGAATGATTGGCTCGGTTATCGAGCCAGTCATTTCAGGCGTAAATTTTCAAAAAAATAGACCTCTTCGTCTGCAAATGGATATTTCTTAAGACCAGTGCTGACGACGTTTTTGGCTGATATAAGTGTTAGTGTTAATGTCCTTAGCCTGGGGGTTAGCCTAGACCCCCGCCTATGCGTACATCGCATCGCTTGTCTAAATAAGACGTTTTCACAAGGTTTTAATAATAGATAGATTTTATATCAAACGCTCCCTATATTTAAGCCATCATATCTACACACTATCATTGACACGATGGTCCAATTATAACTAAGCCCCGCCTACTTTTACGTGTGTTAGAATCATTGTATATGCTTTGAATCCTGAATTCTCAGAATCCCATTTCAAGGTAAATATACAGGTAAGCTGTTGATTATTTTGAAACTAATTTGTCTCGGTGTTGATGTTGCCTATGACAGCAACAGCGCTCAGTTAAATTAGTTTCAAATTATTCATCACGATGTTTGTTAAATCAATCAGCCATACACTTAACGTACTATTTAACATGACGGAGCTAGATTTGGCATTTATTACGCATTAACATTGCGACAGAGCTGATCTCTTCTTTCCATTTAAATGTATTGCAAGTTTCTACCCGGCCAGGCCTTTTCGACAATCTTGACACCTGACCTCGAAGAATCAAGACGGTTCTTGGCCTCGAGAGTAACACTAATTTGTCTCGGCGTTGATGTTGCCTATGACAGCAACAGTGCTCAAAATTAGGTTATTATTCCACCAGTAAAACGTATCGCGCCGGACACGGAGAAATCAATCAATCGATCAATCAATCATGTTTCTAGTAGATCATTATGCAATGATAAATCGGAAGGTTTGGTTACATGCTTTTATGATACATAATTAGTCATAATTATTAACATTTTCCTCAGTTACCGGTACATAGGTTTGTACACTAAATCGGACTTACGTATTACGATTTTTTTGCTTAGTAGATGTGTTCAAAGCCGGGCTCAGCAAGCAACCTCCTTGGAAAGCTGTAGTATGCATGGCTGTATTGTGTATATGCTAATACGATACGGTGGTGGCGCTAATAAGATACGGTCGCGGCGGGATTTTGGAAGGCGCTAATACGATACGGTCGCGGCGGGATTTTGGAAGGCGCTAATACGATACGGTCGCGGCGGGATTTTGGAAGGTGTAAGCAAATCGGGAGGACCATAACCAAATCAGGAAAGTTTTAACATGTCAACATTTTGTTGCAGGCCCGTAAACTATTATAATGAGATCTGAATAAAATCTTATCAAAGCAGTAATACCATCGCGTGTCTACATGACTTACGGCCGTTACGGTCGTTCCTCCCGACTCACGTTCAGCTTTGCACACGGGTATTAGTTGCAGGAAGTTGGTGTATGCGCGTTTCAGTAGGCATGTGTAAATTATTTTAATTACTAAGCGCCGTAAGCCGTAATATGTACGGGCTTTAAAAAAAATTCTAAATCAGGGTTAGCGCCATACCAAGGCTTGTCTACAATTCTCTTATAATTATCTAGGAGCCGGGAAGTGACATCATCTTAGCGACAGTTCGTAATATGTGAATCATACTTTAATAACGAGACAAACAACTTCTGAAATTGCTGGGCTGTTTCCCCGAAAAAAATTCTCTAAGTAAGATCTTAAACACCCAAACTGGGCTAAATTGCTTCGGCAGCGCTCTTGAGAAATGTCGATTTGCAGAACAAGACTATTTTTCCAATTTTACCACTGGGATGACTGGCTCGATAACCGAACAGCCATTCCATTGGTAAATTATTAAAAGAATAGTCTTCTTGTTCTATGATTAAAAGATTTGAGATTTTCATGTAGAATTAATTTTAAAATCTGCAACAACTTACCTGCGTAGTCGGCTTAACATTAAGAGCCCGGGAATCCAGCGTTCAAAGGGCGAAGACAATAAAGAGTGAATTCAGGATTGATAGCTATGATGAAATGAGATTAAACCTTTAACCCTTGAATTTGTTTTAAAATTTTAATTTTCTCATTAAAAATGTCCATTTGCAGACCAAGAAAATACTCTTTTTGTAAATTTACCACTGGAATGACTGGCTCGGTTATCGAGCCAGTTAGTCCAGTGGTAAATTTTCAAAAATATTCTTCTCTTGGTCTGCAAATGGACATTTCTCAAGAACACTCCAAAAGCCGTTTTAGCTGATATGAGTGTTAAATGGTTAAACACTTGTGTTTGATGGACCGGAAAAACATTTACCCACGTTTTTCACTATGCTCACCAGAAGGCATGTTTGCTCATGAAATGAGCCAAATATGAATTTTGCATGAAACATTCTACGGTACTTAAAGTCGTTGTTGTCTTTAAAACAATAACCGCGATCGTAACACTAACGTGCGAGACATATATCACCTTATATATACGCCATGGGCCCACGGGATAGAGCGACGAAATGCGTATGCATATATAAATAGGATACGCCTCTAAAGCATGTTTTCTGATGCATGATGGGTAACTGCAACTGACTATACAAACGGATGAAGCGTCGCACCTTCTTGATATTCTTGGTGATAATTAGCTCTATATAAATGTTTTAATAATATTCAAAGTCATACGCCACCACCGTCCACGCCATCTCATTTAACAATAACATATGTAAGAGAGAAGCTACAACGCTAAGCATTTAACCAGTACAGAACAGGAATGGACAAATTATCTTTGATGTTAGGAATATATAGTTGAATATTATGAAACTAATTTGACTGGGGTGGGTGGGGGTGTTGCTGCCTATTTCAAAATCTTCAACATACTACCTGTATAATTGTCTTGTAATTGTGGCATTGGAATGCAAGGGGTTGGCGGGTTAAAAGATGCAATGTATATACGTGCTCATTAAATATCGAATTAATGCGCATTACTATGAGTCATCGTCATTCAATTCGTACTACTACTAACACCACTACGACCTGCTACCGCAATCTGACACTGCTGCTGCTGCTGCTGCTGCTGCTGCTGCTGCTGCTGCTGCTACTACTACTACTGCTACTACTACTACTACTACTACTACTACTACTACTACTACTACTACTACGTATCGCCATTTCACGGAAATGGCATAATACAAATAAATTCAGGCACCACCAGAATAAGCACTCAGACGATTCTAATAGGTTTTATTTCCATGATGTTTATATTTTATTCCTAACTACAGCGAATGATTTGCACAGGAAAGGCAACGAACATAATCAGATGACAGTATCTACTTATGGAACTAGTTTCTAATTTCGATAACAGCAAACAAGCGTTGGGCCACACAAGTATATGGGGGGTATCGGAATTATTTTATTCATAAGGTATGTAAATTTGAAAAAGCCAAAGAACGCAAATAGCTTGACGGCTCCCCCAAGCCTTGTCGCGCTGCTCTAAAATAGAAAGTATATTGTTTCCGTCTACGTCACGCGACATAATGAAACGAGCTAATTACTTGTAGGGTCTATATAGACTTAATTTCACATCAATTTTGAAGATGCTCAATCCAATAATCTTTAGAGAAATCAGCTTTTTCCGTAACACATATACCTATACTAAACTTATGGGAGCAATATTTGAACTGCGTTTTCTCCTAGTTTTATTATTGCGGTTATCTTCAAACCTGGTCAAAGTCTAGAACATTGAGAGGTCTAAATAATTACCAATACATTTTAATTTTAATATCTCACATCGTGAAAAGAAGCCATGAACAAACCCATAAAAAGAAGAAGGCAGAGCACTCAAGATCTGGATAACAGCATAATTGATTATCTTATGGTACCTCGACAACCGATACAAACCGCACCATTTCGGCCACTGCAAGGTGTTGCTAACTTATTTGTACTAAGTCTAGCTCCGACAATGAGAAGGCTCAACACCAGAAACCAATCCCGAGCAAAGATTCAAATTCTCGCGGTGCTGGATAACTTTGGAGGAAGCATGTACAAAGGTTTCCACCGAATCCAGCAGTACCAGATTATGCAATTTAAAGTCCAGCTCCAAGCGGAAGTGAATCACACGTATACCCCGCAATCAGCAATGCGGCCAAAGTCAGATCAGTATACTCATTTTACAGAATATAACACACAATTGCAATAATACCCTGTAACGTTATAGGAAAATGTCTATAACTGGCGCTTTAATAAATAGTACAGATGTGTATACAGTATATCTTGTGTAGATGTGTATACAGTATATCTTGTGTTAATATCTCCATACTCCTGAATTCCCCAAGTAGAAGAATCGTGGATACAGGTCATATATCCCATTTAGATGAAAGAAAATATTAATTAGGGCAGAATTCATGTATCTATGCTAGCCGCATGCGTTGCCCACCTCAAACATTGGCCAGTGAGATTTCTCTATATAAATCTAAAATATAATTTCAGGGGAGCGTTTTTGAAAAAAAACAACCATGCCCACCCAAAATCTTACACTAAGAACCATAGTCATACCATCAAATCTTAGTAGAAATTCGCACAACGGCATTATATGAAGTTGTTTTGAACAATCCTGCAACTTTATGACACAAGGATGCTTCCTGGCAAATATGGCTGGAATCGGCCTAATGGTTCTTGAGAAGTAAGTTAAAGAAATTAAATTTGTGGGTGGACGAACAAACGATTGCCGTCATCATGGCATAAACGCACTTGGCCATTTTGTTCAGGTGAGCTAAAACAATTGCATAATGATTAAAGTTGTCGTGTCCCATTAAATATAGACACTTGCACGAGATATGAGATGCCTGTTGATTTCTGTTCAATTTACAAAGCATGCAATGTTACCCAGCATGCAATGCCCTGAATACATAATCGTTGTAACCATTGGACGTCATATTGGTTTTGTCCATTGTCTGCACAGGCCGCCTGCACGTGCAAATAGTCATTTGTCAGCCATCTATGGAAGTGTAAACATGTACGTAGGACGTATTCACATTCGATTCTCTATTTCAATACTGTTCAGCGCAAGTGTGTAAATTTCCTGGAGAAAATAGAAGAAAACCTTTATATACATTGGCAATAATTTGCATGAAATTTATTGCCAGTAATGACGGCACCAATATTCAGTCAAATTATTGTCAAAATAATTAGTATGTAATGCGATTACTACCTGATACAGATTTGATACAAATTTGAATGAAAATTGTTGCTGCAAAAGCTTTCAGTCTATATATTCTTTTAGTCAACACTCGCTATGCATTTGAAGGGAAATTTGACTACGTTGTTGATTATTAATTCCCGAGTTAATCTTATGACAAATTGAAAGGTCTGTCGAATGTAGATCGAAAGAGCGGTCATACACAACTACAAGGAACCGCGCAATTAGCAAATACATGTGCCAATGCGAATACCTTGCTGCAGAAAGAACAGATGCTTTACCACACTACTACTACAAACGCCTAAATCTCCATAAATTCCAGCAACTATTCACTACAAGGAAAATAAAATTATTGGGTAAGTTGTGCAACCTGATCCGTAAAATCAGATACATTTCCATATAAATAAGTGTACCTTACATGCTACTTTTTTACCCATGCCAGTACTACTGCCAGGTTGGCGGTAGAGAAGGTATAACGTATATAACATTTGCAGTCAAATAATCTTAGTTTGCTTTCATTGAAATTGTCTAAAATAAGGCTGTGAGAATTAAGTGTGACAATAAGATATATGTGCTAGAAAAATGGTTTAAGTTTTGCTTTTGTGAGTTGAAATAGAAGAATAAAGTGAACTGTCCTGTAAAACCGTGGGTAATCTTAAAATTATTCGCCTGGGCTGCTAAGCAACGGCCTAACAATCTGTGTAAACCAACCAGCTAACAGTTCTTCATATGCATTTGGTTATAGGCTATAGCCTATAATTACCAGACAATCAATCAACGCCGTCACTGCATAGCCTTCACACTTCACACTTTATACAGTTCACACTTCACACAAACACAAGCAGTCGAAAATGAGTGTCCAGCTAGCAGAACTGCTCAAGCGAAAAGCATCTACCTCGCCAGAAGATAGAGGTTTCTGGCCTGCCGCTAACTGTGTCACCGGACGGACATAATGAGCACGGTGAACTAAGTCAATTACTTGGTGCTGCGAACAGTGTTCTGAATGACGTCACTCAAAATGTATTCACATCGGTAAAATCTCATAGCAACCACAACTGTGGTCACGTCATCGGCAGTGACCGGACCGGAGATGGTATCGTGCGTTGGCAGTATTCCCTCAGTACCGGAAATTTTGCCGCAAGCAATGCTACATAATCAGCTAATAAACACGAGTCCAGTAGGGTTTAACATGTGCGCGGCTCCAATAATACGTCCTATGAGGTGAGGTTTGACTATGGAATGATGCATCACCTTAATACGCCAAATCTACAAAATCAACAGATCCCTCCTCAATTTCAGGGGAACAATCTTAACTCGACACCAGTTCTAACATCGATGCAGGCACAGACTACGCAATGCGCAGACCTATCTCAGCAAACAATTGATAGTATGTATGATTACTGTAATCTGCGGCTGTAGTAGTGGAAATATCCTACAGCTGCAATCAGTCCTTCTTCGCTTTTGCCCACTGTGTCTTGTCCTCAGCCAAAATCCTTAGCTTCCTCAGGTCCATTCTTGACTTGAGTGTACCTAATTCTGCTTTCTTAAGGTCACCTCGTAGCATGCTTAGCAGATTTATGCAATGCCGTCCTCTCCTGGCTCTGTATTTGCTGGCTCCGAGTAGGGCGAATTCCAAGGTGGTGTGTCTTCTGGCATCTTATCACATGGCCAACCATGGACCATCTTTGCTGGGCGACTTTTACAGACAGCGGCGACATATTACACATCTTGTATAGTGCATCGTTGGAAACTGACAGTGTTTTAAGACAATTGGAGATGGTCTCCCACAAAGTGAATGATATTAGTGACTCACAGCAGAGAATGTGTGATGCCCTTGCGCGTTTGGAGAACATTGAGATGCACATGCACAATATAAGTGTATCCATTGAGATGCACATGCAAAATATAAGTGTATCCATTGATAGAATAGAACATCGTGTATGCGATCTAGAGCAATGACATCTAGCTACTGAGACTAGCCTCTGTACCCAGGCAGACGCAACAGAAGCTTTGCGAGCTGAAGCATGTCAGGTTAGAGCAGCAATCAACAGTTGTGGGTTCAAAACAGAGGTATATGTGTGTGTTCTGGACCACGAAAACAGAAGCATGAAATACAATTTATTGTTCGTGGGTATTAATAAAAATGAAAACGAAGATTATAGCATATTGAACAATTTCATCAGCGCGGGGCTAAAAATTACAGGGCCTATCAAATTCCAGGGTGCCCACTGCGTAGGACAGCGCATAGAAAATAGCCAGCAGCCGAGGCCAGTTATTGGCTGATTTCTATACTACTAGGGGGCATGAAGAAGTTAGGCAAGCGTGTTATGACCTCCTAAGAGGCACGCCATTTAGAGTAGTGCAACAATATCCCTTCGAAATTCGGGAACAAAGAAAATTAATTCCCGTAATGATGGATGCCAGACGGCATAACCAGGCTGCTACCTTGGTGTATAACCGATTATATATCAACGGACAACTTTATGACATCAGACTTTCATCGAACCCACAACAGCATGCGTGTGAGAACAAACAAGCCAGCATGCCATGCCGGTGCGTGAGCAAAGAAACAACCCCATCTTATACAGACACTGTGCAAGTAACTTTACACACTCAGGATGGCATAACGCAACACAAACACAATCTGCTGCTGTGCCTGGAGAGTCTGTGCGTGAACGGGTGATGAGCACATAGGAACACCGCAGAGAAGAATGCTACCAGTCAGAGCAGCGACAACAAAATGTAATCGAAACGTCATTGCAAGCAAATAAATGTATTGCACAATTTACAAAAAAATGTACACGCACATAAATAAGCATCTCCCGCTGTAGTAGTAGTAGTAGTAGTTGTAGTAGTAGTAGTAGTATACTTCCCCCCCCCCCCCATGATATTGCCGTTGTGACAGTTATAGCTAACACTACCGCTTCCGCTATTGAAACACCCACTAGCGCTATTACTGCTGCCATTACCGCTACTAGCGCCACTACTACTGCTGCTCATATTACTGCTGCTATTGCTCCTACTCTAGCTGATATTTCTGTTGTCACAGCTACTGCTACCACTACCATTGCCGCTAGTGAAACTACCACAGATCCATAGTGCTGCTACGTCTGCCACTACCGCTACAACTACTGCTGCCCATGTTGCTGCTGTTGTTGTTGCTACTGCTGCCCGCTCTTGTTGCTACTGCCACTGCTACTCCTCCAGCTGATATTGTTGCTGTCACAGTTACTACTAACGCTACCACTGCTGTTCCTACCACAGATGTTGTTGGTACCATTAATATTAATAATAATGCCGCTGCTGATACCATTCTTGCTGATGCTATTACCCCTACCGACATGTACCAATATCACGAGCGTGTAGGGAGTGGCTTACTTCATATTGCATTCCTAAATGTATGTGGTATTAGGTCGAAGCTACAGTTCCCAAATGTTGCACGATATTATTTGTCTAAACGAACTAAAGATTAGTGATACCGATATCTCAATACCCTGTTTATAAAACTACGAAAGGGAAATGCATCGGTTGGTGGTATAGGTTTGGTAGCAAAAATCACTTCGCAAAATGTATCCACATAATTGAGCAGCACAGTGATAATGATTTCGTTATGTGGATAACTATTAGAGATATTATTAGTAGCGGTAAATCCATGATACTGGGAGTAGTTTATATCCCACCTGAAACCTCGAAGTATTACTCTAATGATGCCTTTGACAAGATTGAACAAGACATTATTACCTTTACTGGAAACTACAAAATTATCTGCGTAGTTGGTGACCTCAACGCAAAAGCAGAATCAAAACGTGATTATGAGGATTTCGACAACTTTACACTTTCTCATTTTGGAGTCGAAGAATGGCCCAATAAGGGCCTGAAACAATTAGCAGATATCGCAACCCTCACAGACAGAAAAAAGCAATGCCTAGCGCCACTAAAGCCACTAAATAGTAGCGGAAGGAAATTATTGCTATTGTGTAAAAATCTTAACATATTTGTTATAAACAGTAGGCTAGGCTAAGATAAACAATTAGGCAAAGCGACTTGTAGCCATGGAAGCGTGCTTGATTATGCACTTGGAAATATTAACTGTATTGAATTAATCAAATGCGGTCTAGGAATATGACCGTTTAATCTCAGATATACACTGTGGACTTCATATCGGTATAATGCGAAACAACAACAACAACAAAAACAACAATAACAACAATGATAAGAATAATAACCATAATAAGAAGAATGATGATGATGATGAAATTAACAACACAAGCAAACGACACGATTTTAACAAACGGATACGTTGGGTAGACGCTAAAAGAGTAACGTCTGTACAAAACCTAAATATTAGCACAATTGATGAAATCAATCTGAAAATAAATGAAACCCAATGTGGTGATCAGGAAGCTATAGACATTATAATGAACAAGATTTGTAAACTATTTACTGAAAGTGCACAAGCAACATTCGGGCAAAATAATGCATACCTAGGTAAGCGGCCGAAAAATAATCAGCCATGGTTTGGCAAAGAATGTGATAAGAAACGGAAAGTATACCACAAGGCACGGAAACGTTATAGTATCAATAAAACAGAAAACAACCATAAACGATTGAAATTAGCTAGCAAACGAGATAAACGAGCCGTTAAGCAGTTCTCACAAGATAGGCGACAGCAATTACATACACAACTTCGAAACCTACGTAGAACAGACACTAAAACATTTTGGAAACTGATTAACAGTAAGCCAAAAGAGAACGAAGAAAGTACAAACGATTTGAACTCTTTAAGTACTATAAGACAACCAATGAATCTACAGAGTCATATGCTATATATGAAAGCACAGAAATCGATATCCCAGACTGTGAAGAACTAGACCTACTGATCACGCAGAGTGAAATCGTTGAATCAATAAAACTTGAAAACCGGTAAAGCTGCAGGCGTTGACCAAATCGGTAATGAGTATATCAAGGCTACGGTAGACATAATTGTCCCAATCTACGAGAAACTGTTTAATTTAGTATCTGACTGTGGTTATACGTCTGAGTCTTGGTTAATAGTAAAGATAATTCCTACATATAAATGTAAGGGAGACCAATCCGACCCACGAAATTATCGCCCAATCACACTACTGAACTGTATGGGAAAGTTATTCACTTCAATTTTAAACAAACGAGTAAGCAAATATGCAGAAATGCATGAAATTATTTCAGAATCACACAGGTGTCAGAAAAGGGAGGTCAACATTAGATAACATATTTTCTCTACATATAATAAAATAACTATTATTTGCCCAAAGGAAGAAGATGTACTGCTGTTTTATTCATTTCCAGCAAGCGTTTGACACCGTCTGGAGGAATGACCTTTGGAACAATCTAATTAAAGTTAATTTAATAGGTAAATGTCTTAAAATTATGCATAATATGTACAAATCCATAAGCCATATTCAGATTATTTCATTGCAATATCTGCGTACGGCAAGGCGAAAACATATCACCATTCTTTTTTTCAAACTTTTTGAATGACAGGAAAATCTAATTGAACATATAATATCTGGCCATAAATCTTTAACAGAACAAGCATATGAAAAATTAAATCTTCACCTGTATCTTAGTATCCTTGTATAAGCAGATGACACTATCATCATAGCAGATTCTCCCCCTGTTTAAGACTACATGCTCGGCCTCAACGTGGCGCAGGGGTGTAACCCACTGGGTGTCAATCCAGACATTTGGAGGGGCTAACCAGAGCATTATGCACAACGCAAATGAATGACACTTGGAGATCGAATCAAACGAAATGGTGCTCGCCCTGTGAGGATCCGCCAGGCAGGTGCAGCGCCGGGCTCCACGCCTCGAAGGAGCCCACCCTCAGCTACTGGAGGTCCCATCAACTCGTCTTGTGGAGCCAGGGGACGAGGATGGAGAGCTACTGGCCAACCGAAAGAGAAGACCAAACCCAAAGAGAACCCCAGTATCAACATCATGCACTGGAACGCAGAAGGGGTTACCAACAAGAAATCAGAGCTCGAACAGTTCCTGTACGAAAACAACATTGATATCTGCTGCATCCAAGAGACACACCTACAAGAAGGAAAACCATTTAAGATCAGAGGTTACCAGATTTTCCGGTGTGATCGAAGAGGAAGAAAGAAAGGCGGGGTGATCACCTTGGTCCGAAACAACGTGAACGCCAACCAGATCAAAACCTTTATGGAAGAGACAGAATATATCAAGATCAAGGTAACAACCAGCAACTCTGTGATTGACATTGTCAATTATTACTGCCCTAATGACAAGAATCTCTCACTTGACACAATCCAGGTCCCGGACTGCCACTTCCTCATTGCGGGAGACTTTAATAGCCAGTCTCAGAGATGGGGATACAGAACACTTGATAAACGAGAAGACATTGAAGCATGGCAAGATGAAAAGCACCTTTTCCTTGTCAATGGTCCCACAGATCAGCCTACCTTCTACTCGCGCCGGTGGCACTCAACAACAACGCCGGACTTGGCATTTTGTACAGAAGACATTCACAGAAACCTCAGTAGAGTGGTCGGATCGCAGTTAGGAGGAAGCGACCACCGCCCAGTCCTCCTCTCTCTTTCTGGAAGTATTTCGACAAGTTCACCTCAACATCCAAGGTGGAACTACAAAAAGGCAAATTGGAGTCTGTTCGGCATTCGTTCCAATGAGCTTACCCAAAATATAGCAGTAGAAGGGAGAAACATCAACAATGCGGTCAAGGAATTTAATTCAAGTATCCTCAAGGCTGCCAACGAAGCGATTCCTCGAGGGTTCAGGAAAAACTACCGCCCCTACTGGACAACAGAACTGCAAGCAGCACATGATAAACTAGACACGGCCAGAGAAGATGCAGAGGATAATCCGTCATGAAAGCCACTTCACACTACAACACACTAAAGCCAGGTATCTAAAGACCAAGCTGGAGGCCAAAAGAAGAAGCTGGAGGGAAAAGACGGCAGGGTTTAATTTAGAGAGAGACACAACAAAGCTATGGAGACTGACTAAAGCACTGAATGATGAGGGTGTCGGGGGAGAGAAGATTACTCTTGAAGAAGATGGACACACACTGTCAGGAAAGATGGCTGCAGATGCCTTTGCGAAGGTATATGCAAAAGAAAGCAACATTTGTATACCACGAATGCGTCAAAAAGAGGTTAGAAAAGAGCAAAAGGAAAGAACAGACACCAACACTCACGATGCAATGAAAGTTGACATTAGTTTAGCAGAACTGAAGAAATCTATCCGCCAATTGAAGAAGAAGAAATCTCCCAGGCCAGATGGCATTACGAATGAAATGATCCAACACCTTGGTAATGCATCTCTCCTCAAGTTGCTAGATATCTTTAATCTCAGTTGGACCAATGGAGAGGTTCCTCAGTGCTGAAGGAAGCCAGAATGACTCCTATTCTGAAAAAAGGGAAGAATAAGACGAAAGTGCTGAGCTACCGTCCTATCAGTCTTACAAGCTGCATATGCAAGACCATGGAGCGCATAATCAACCAGCGCTTGCAGTGGTACCTGGAGTCGGAGAACACTATAGTTTCAGAGCAGGCTGGCTTCAGAAGATACAGGAGCACAGAAGATCAAACAACACATCTTGCACAGGTCATAGAGGACACTTTTCAAGCCAAGAAGGTGATGCTAGCTGCCTTTATTGATCTGCAGAAGGCATTTGACGTGTGGAAGGATGGCCTCCTCGTGAAGCTCCGGCGCACAGGCATCGGTGGCAACATGTTCCGATAGACCAAGTCATACCTACACAATCGCAGAGCTAGGGTGCTGGTGGATGGACAATCTGGACAGAATGTATTGCTGAGACAAGGGGTGCCACAAGGCGGAGTATTATCACCAACTCTGTTCATACTCTTCATTAATGATTTTGTAGCAGAGCTGCCCAATGAGATCCAAGCAGCCCTCTATGCAGATGACCTCGTACTCTGGTGCACCGAGGAGTACACAACGACGGCCACGTACAGAATGCAGCTCGCCTTGGACAGAATTACAGCTTGGGCCAATCGCTGGTGTATTACCATCAACAAAGGAAAATCATCAGCCATGCTATTCTCACTGTCCACCAAAACCAAGGTTGGCAATCTGACACTGGGCGGTACTCCACTCGAGTACGAGGACCAGCAGACATACCTGGGAGTCACCTATGACAGAAGATTAACATGGAAGGAGCACATCCAGAACGTATAGGCAAAGGCCAGAAGAAAGCTAAACATCATGAGGAAGCTGGCAGGAACAAAGTGGGGTGCCAATGAAAGGATCCTCGAGACCATCTACCTAGGTGTCGTACGACAACACCTTGAGTATGGATCCAGCTCATGGATGACAGCAGCTAAATCTCATCAACAGAACCTCGACAGAGTACAAAACCAGGCACTGCGCATCATCACTGGTGGAATGAGATCAACACCAATATAAAGAATGGAGCAGACAGCAGGCATCCCCCCACTTAGTAAAGGAAGGGAATGCAAAGCACTGATCCAAGCTGCAAAGTTCAAATCGTTCAACAACCACCCGATGAAGATCAGGCAAGCACAGCTGTCATCAGGAAGACTTAAAAGATCAAGTTTTGTGAAAGAGACAAAGGCACTTCAAAGGAAACACCAAGAAATGTTGCCAGCACAATTAGAAGACCCAAACCACACCCTTGATCCTCCACCCTGGGAAAACAAACTAGTGAGCATAGCTATTCGCACCACAGTTCCTCATCTCACAACCAAAGATGAACACAGTGATGTGAGCAAGAAGGCCCTGCCCCTAGCCATGCTGGAAGAAATGTACCCTCAGGAGACATGGATAAGGATCTACACAGATGGATCAGGATCTACACAGATGGATCAGCCAAAGATGCAATTAGGAGCGGAGGTGCCGGACTGCACATACAGTATCCAAACGGACAACATGAGTCAGCTGCAATACCGACAGGCAAACACTGCACAAACTATGGAGCTGAAGTCGAAGCACTGGTCCATGCAGCTAATACCGTCAGCAGAACAGCAGACCCTATTGCACAGATTGTCTTTTTATCTGATGCCCGCTCCGTCCTTGAGGCTATCACCAAAGGTAAGCTGCCACAACTTGAAGAAGCACTGCAAACCATCAAATGCTTTCGGATAGCATTGCAGTGGATCCCTTCACATTGTGGAGTCCAAGGAAATGAGGAAGCAGACAAGATGGCAAAGGTGGGTGCAGAAGAGAATCAGACAGAAAACATGGTTACGAATACAGAGATGAAGACTATCATCAAGTCACTCTATAGAACACCTCAATCAGAAGATGCCTACCATCATCTCTCGAGGCCAGAGCAAGTGACCATTTTTCGTCTCAGAACTGGACATAACAGACTAAACCAACACATGTACAGGCGGTTCCACCTTACGACATCGCCTGCTTGTCCTTGTGGAGAAGCAGAACAGACCACAGAGCACATACTTCAATGTTGCAGTACGTATCAGCTGCTGAGAGAAGAGATCTGGCCTTTGTCAACCTCTTTTCTTGAAAAGCTGTATGGGCCTGTGGAAGAACTGCAGAAAACCACAGATTTCATCTTGAGAACGGCTCTCCAAGTGTGATACCAGCGATCGAAAAGAAGAAGAAGAAGATAGCAGATTCTCCAGATACACTTCAAAATGCTCTAACTGTATTCAATAACTACTGTATTGCCTGGAAACCGCACATAAATACTACACAAACTAAAGTAATGCTGTTTGATAAACGTGAAAATCGAACAGAATTAACATTCAATATTAGACAGAATACTATAGATATCGTTGATGAATTCATCTATTTAGGTGTATGTCTTAAGGAAAAATGGAATTTTTTCTAGTTGCAAGACATGGAACATTACCCAAGCAACCAAAGCCGTGTTCTCTTTACTAAAAAACAGAAAGGAACACGACATCGTTATTGATCTACAAAGCTACATGTTTGATACAATGATTACTCTAATTTAGTTGTATGGGGATTTGAGAACGATCGTGGAATTGAAACCAGTCAAACTAAGTTCTTTAAGAACTCTCTACATTTAAAGAAGAAGTACAATGGCATCGAAAGTGGCTTTCATATACAAAATTGGGCACTAAAGAATGAAATAGAATGTGCTATTAGAAGATTATTATTCAGATTTATTTTAAATTCGTCGATCCTGTGCCGACTCGCTGAAAAACGAAATGAGAAATTAATTGAATACAATCGCCTACACAATTTCCGGGGGCAGCGGTGGCGGTAGTAGTACTACTACTGCCACCGCTGCCCCCGGAAATTGTGTAGGCGATTGTACTACTACTACTACTACTACTACTACTACTACTACTACTACTACTACTACTACTACTACTAATACTGCTACTGCTGCTGCTGCTGCTGCTGCTGCTGCGTAAAAATGGCATGCATTCAGTGTGTTAATTTTCCGCTGAGGCCTGCTTGCCACCCACGTGACGCCCGCACTCTGTCTGTTCTGCCCCTTTAAAGGGTACTTATTGCAGTAAATCAAATAGCTCTGATAGAATTGGACGTAATTCAACCAAATTTGGTATGTGAGTTACCCATATCAATGTACAGTGGATGAGCACCTTCACATTTGACTCCGTACTCAGGGGCGGGAGATGGGGGTCAAAAGGTCATGAAATTGATTGTAATGCAACTCCTCTGACACTAAGTTAAGTGTGTCAGCTACCCATATCAATGTGGAGTGGATAAGCACATTTACATTTGGCCCGGCCCCCAGGGTGTATGGGATGGGAGGGGTCAAAAGGTCATGAAATTGATTGTAATGCAACTCCTCTGACACTGTTCGACGAAATTCAACTAAAATTGATATGTGAATTACCCATATGATTGCGGAGGGCAAAATGACATTTACATTTGGCTCTGCCGCCGGGTTGTGGGGTGTGTCAAAGGTTCAAGGCGCTGAACGTGGGGGATTTCCAATGACGCGTCATCGACCGATCAATCTAGTTATCCCCATTCTTTTCAAAGAAAATGTGGGGATTATGTGATGCGACCTGTGTGTGTGTGTGTGTGTGTGTGTGTGTGTGTGTGTGTGTGTGTGTGTGTGTGTGTGTGTGTCGCGTGTGTGTCGCGTGTGTGTGTGTCGCGCGCGTGCACTTATCGATTGTAACGCAATTCCTAGACCGTTTAAGATAGCAACTTGAAACCTTGGGGATGATTATACCTATGGGCAAGGATGTGCATGGCACTTTTGAAATTTTGTTCTGAACACATTCACCCAGACGGGGCCCAGGGGGTCAAAACGTCAAAATTGGCCAGTAATTATTGATTGTAATGCAACTCCTCGTAGACCATTTCAGATAGAAACTTAAAACTTTGGGGATGATTGCATATATGGACAGGGATGTGCATGACCCTCAGGGGCAGGGCCCTTGGGGTGGGAATGTGGGGTCCAAAAATTAAATTTTTCCAAGGGTTGTCATGTCGCATATCATTTTCAAGCCAATGATTAATAGTCTACAGGACAAGGAACTATTTTGATCTTGGGTCAAACTGAGGTTAGGGGGCGGGTCAAGGTTAAAAATTGGCCAGTAATTATCGATTGTAATGCAACTCCTCTTAGACCATTTCAGATAGAAACTTGAAACTTTGGGTATGATTACACATATGGTCAGGGATGTGCATGGCACTTTTGAAATTGTGTTATGACCCCCAGGGGTGGGGCTCAGGGTGCGGGGATTGTGAGTCAAAAATTAAATTTATCCAAAGGTGGTCATGTCGCATTTCATTTTGAAACCCATTACCCATTGGAATGTGTTGTGTTTTGGGTCAAAGTGAGGGTAAAGCTCGAAGTGGTGAACGTGTGGGGATTTGCGATGACATGCGCATTTTAGATCCTAATGTAAACATTGCCTTGTAACCCACAATCAAATGGGTAATTAACGTACCTCAATATTATGGGTAACTCACATAACAAATTTGATTGAATTCCACCAATAGGTTTCAGATGAGATAGTCAGATGGATGGACAGACAGAGTGACTGACGGATGCAATATCCCATCCTATTTTTAAAAGCACACGAGGACGAGCTACAGTTGCGACTTTGGCATCTTTCTCAGGAATGTAAAAAATTGACAGACATAGACTGGCAGACTTATACTAATCGCGAGTCCAGATTGTTTTACATTTTAACAATATTCTGGATGTTTTTTCGGATTACACATCAGGTTGTGGAATCCTAATGTATGATCACACCCTTTCATGTGCTAAAATTGTAGCCAAATCAGACCAGTAGTTTCCGATCGAGATATTCACAGATTCAGAATTTGATCCTATCCGCATCCAGGTTCTTTTATACCGATCATGGACACTACTGAAAATCTTCTTTGGCGGCAAGTTTCTTCATATTAAAATTTGAGCCAAATCGGATCACAAGTTTTTGAGAGAGTCGCAGCTAAAAAGTATATGAGAAAGCAATGCCTGAGATATAGAAATGCATGGAATGAGATTTATTTATGGTCATGTGAATGTGAATGGCTTGATTGCTGTTGTATGATGGTGGTTGCAGACTGTACGTGGGCTGTGTGAATGTTTTATCGTTCATTGCTTGTATTCACGGTTTTTAGCTGATGATGTCCTTCGGAAATTAAAGCACTTTTCACAACCTAATCTAATGGTTCAATCTAAGATTAAACCTGGCAGGCTCGCCAAATGAAAAGACGGGATCTCAGATTTGGAAGTGAGAATGATACTGACTTGATTATGAAGACTCGGGCTTGTTATCTAACTGCAGAAGATTCTATGACTCAGAAAAGACAGTGCGCCTTTCACTAATCACAGATTGAACTTAACGATTGATGAATTTTAACGAATATACTTTTTATTAAACATATAAAACAAGAGAAAGTAATAAGTCGTATTGCAGACTGAAATTAAACTAACTTCTACAAACTTAGATATCAGTTGATAAAAGGTAATCTAAAATTTGCGGAAACTAATTGCTACTAAAGACTGAGCAGACGATTGCTAAGAAGCACACTGATCTCAGGATCAACGGATGGTAGAGTGATCTCGAACACTGCCGACATCGCCTTGTACAGTGTAACAGGGCATTCATAACCATCGTCACACAACAGGAGCAAAAGAGGTGGTTCGGATTCTGATTGGTCAAGCCTCATTGCACACCCAATAGAATCCCCCAAAAACTCTCTTGAAGATGCGTGTGTTCGACTAGTTCTAACTAGTTCTTGCTGGAACCGTTTTGAAGGATATATCACAACATCTTGTTGATATTGCACAATACTGACGTCACAATGTTGTGATTCCAAGCATAGTTTCATGTTATTGTCCAGCTTAACAACTGGGTCACAGAGTCCTATTTGAATCCCTAGGATTCGCTCATACATGGTTTGAGTGGTAGTGTCGGAATTAAAATGATACCACCTCCCTCAACTTGCCGCCGTTCGGAGATCCGTGGCCCCCATCGCCCTCTCAATCCCTGGGTTATAGGTTGTTGAGACATGTGGTTGGTGTATGCCTCTAGATGGAGGTCCCCAGGGTTGTTGAGACAGGTGGTTGGTATGCCTCTAGATGGAGGCTCCAGGGATTGAGAGGGTGATGGGGGCCACGGATCGCCGAACGGCTGCCAGTTGAGGGAGGTTGTATAATTTTAATTCCGACACTACTACTAGGCAAATGATACCACCGCCCTCTCAATCCCTGGGGCATACGTTGTGGGGGCCACCACGGATCGCCTAACGGCTGCCAGGGAGGTAGTATCATTCTGACACTACTACTACCAGGGTCTGAACGCCCATTTAGAGACAAGCATCCACAGTGATATACACCACTGATCGCCATCAACCACAGGGCCGGCCTCTCTCTCTCTCTCTCTCTCTCTCTCTCTCTCTCTCTCTCTATTCTGTGTAGGCTCAGACCAACACGTAGTCTCTGCCAGAGTCGCATCGGCATGATGGGACCACCCATAGGGGCTTCCATTTACCCTGATAACGCTCACCTGGGAGGAGGCTAAAGTGATTAGCATGTGAACCACGGCAGACTCTGGCATGTTCACATGTTACGCAGAGAATCTGGTGCTGAGCAAAGGTCTCCAGCAGACAACCACGGCCTACCCTCTCCACCCCATAGAAGTGGCAGACAGACTTGATTTCTTCACGTGGGTGAAAGCGATGGTAAATGTTTCTCCGCAAGGGGTCGACCAAGGATTGTATTGGGGGTCATCCCGGAAGTGGGCCCACTTGGCATCCAATATCATGGCAGTCTCAGCGCCCTGTGCCACTGCTGTAGACGCGAGCACGAGCAGTATGATGGGAATCATGGCTATATATGAAGAGTTAAACTGAACAGAGTGAACCCCTCGTCAGGGAGACACCTTCACCTATGTGGGTGAGGAAGGATGACCCCCGATTGTAGAGCTTTCGAACTGTCCCATCCTTTTTCACAACAGTGGAGAGGGGAGTAACCTCTATGTCAATGACTGCGGGATGCCTATATAGGGGCAATCATATGAAGATATATGTATTGCTGTCTCTGAGAAGATATGAAGGTATCTTTATTGTTGTCTCTGAGAGCGATATGAAGGTATCGTTATTGCTGTCTCAGAGAGTGATATGAAGGTATCTTTATTGCTGTCTCTGAGAGTGATATGAAGGTATCTGTATTGCTGTCTCTGAGAACGATATGAAGGTATCATTATTACTGTCTCAGAGAGTGATATGAACGTATCGTTATTACGGTCTCAGACAGCGATATGAAGGTATCGTTATTACTGTCGCAGAGAGTGATATGAAGGTATCGTTATTACTGTCTCAGAGAGTGATATGAAGGTATCGTTATCGCTGTCTCTGAGAGTGACAAAGCAGAAACAGGTCATACTTAAAGCTGACAGAAGTGTCCTTCAATGACTTATAATTGCATACGAATCCGGTAGACCAGTTGACCTGCCACATATTTTACAGCATGAACTAATGCCTGTGCCAGTTTCTTTAGCTGAAATGAACCAACAACTAAGGACAGGGTCAAAGTCTTTATTGGCAGATGTTTTACTATCAAGCTGAGGGCACATCATCATTGCTTACTGATGGACAGGCTCTAATAAACAAAATAGGGAGACCATCTGAAGCAAACACGTTTGGAGAGTTGGCGAGCATCTTTGTAAGATCGGTAATAAAATCAGCCATGCTATACGACGAGGTGCATGTCACCTTTGATAGATACAGGGATAATTCAACCAAGGAAGGTACGCGAGACAAGCGTGCATGGTTTACTCGTCCAGTCTGACGTGTCATTGAAGACGAACATGTGCCACTTGTGAAGAATTGGCGAAATTTTATGGCATTAGCAGAAAACAAGGCAGATGTCCAGATTTCTATCAGAGCAGTTAATTGCACAGGCACCCGGGGAGAAAACTATTGTTGTGGCTGGAGGATTCTCTAATGGTCTTGAGGTACAGAGCTCTGACGAAAGCTATGACACATCACCACTTGAGTCTACACAAGAAGAAGCGGACACAAGGCTCACCCTACACGCCATTCAAATCAAGGCAAGAAACGTGGTTGTATCAGCAAGAGACACAGATGTCCTACTTTTTCTTGTAGCACATTTCCACAGAATCACATGTCAGCACCTTTGGATGATGGCAGGAACAGCTGCCAAAAGAAAGTACATATCAGTCCAAGAGGTGTTGAAGCACTTACCCCCAGAATCGGCAGATCGAATTCTTGCATTTCACGCTTTGACTGGTTGTGATACGACGTCGTACATATCTGGTCATCGCAAGAAATCGGCCTTCAAAATATTTTGCAAGGAACATCATCTCCTCAAAGATTTAGGACAAGATGGGCACACAGACGTTATCATAAAGGCAGCAGAGAAGTTCATTTTAAGTTGTATCGTGTTGGCGAAAGTGTGAAAACAGTTGATCAAGCCCATTGTGTGTTATTTGCAAAGTGTGGCACCCCAGAAACCCTTCCTCATACAAGCAATGCTCTTGCACTTCACATTAAAAGATCACACTACCAAGTAATGGTATGGAAGTTAGCCCACGTTCCTATGCCGGTCTTACCTGACCCAGGTACTATTGGTTGGAAGTATGATGGAAATAAGCTGAAACCAATTTTAGCTTCATTAAGTCTGGTTCGGGATTGTTGCATTGACATTATATTTTGCCAGTGCAAAACTGGATATAGATCGCGCCGTTATAAGTGCCGCAAAACAAATTGTTCTGCACAGCTGCATGGGGATGTACACTGGATGTAGACGTTTCAAGCATTAATAGAAATATTGATTGAATTCTGTATAAGGTTAATAGACTTATTTCGCCGTGCCAAATGCTGAGAAATGTTGTACCAGAGCAGGGATTAGAGACAACTGTGTAAGACAGACATTCGTGGACTAAATGTTTTATAGATGCTAGTACATACATCTTTTATTTACTAGATGCTGACACCATGAGTTAGACATTCAAATCATTATTCTTATTTGCCCTGTAGGTGGGGCTTAGAATACACCTTCCATATCCTCTGCGTGTCGTAAGAGGCGACTAAAGGAGGTAAGGGTGGGGTAACCCTGACAGAAACCTCGAATGCTGAAGACGGAGGTTCCAGGCCGCAGGGCGCACTCTAATAAACCATGGATCCACGCACTTAACGCTTATGATCATGTCGATAGTCACTTACAGGACTGGCGGTATGATCAGCGAACGAAAAGAAGAAGAAGATTATTCTTATTTCGTTTTAAATATCGGAATAGCTAAATTTGAACATTGTCGTCATCCGAATAATGAGACACAGTCACCATATATTCGTTAACAGTCCGTCAGGGCACTATATAAATGACTTCATTCGATTCATTGCCCGTGAAAACATAGATTTAGTCGTTTACATCATGGTTCTACGGCTGTCGGAAGTCGAGATATGAATATATTTAATCTAACATGGCGGCCATTTTGAAAATCCAAGATGGCCGCCATTATGCATTACTAATAAGACTGAAGTTTACTTCTGAAAACGTGGACTGAACCCATTAAATCACGTTTCTAAGTCTTCTGGGAGTCGAGATATGCAAATAGTTAATTTGACACGGCGGCCATTTTAATATGCAAATTAGGGGAGGAAAGACAAAAATATTGAGCTTGGGAACACTCATTTTCGAATTCAGCATAGCCAAATTATGTTAAAAAGTCATTTTCCCAGCTTTTACTAAAAAATGCCAGGTACATTTTTTCTAGAGCTCTTTCGAAAAGTCTCCTAGACTAATTATGCTTTTAAGTTTTTGAAGGGAAGCTTCATGCTTTAGTTACACATTTAGGAAGACATTAAATGGTTTACCATTTTCACTTTATAAATTCTAAGATGATGATGACGTATAAGATAAAGCTACTCGAAAAATACTTGAAGTGAGATTCGGCCCGCCGTCTCAAAAGACTATTTACGGATGAATCTCCGGGCCTGAAGATGATCAGAAGATAGCAGATCCGATGGTGGGGTTGATGACACCAACGTTTCTTAATCGAACACGGATATTGATGGAGATTTTCTAACGACAACCGAATGGCTGGCTTTTATTAATAAATGTAACAAATTGAATTTAAACTGTATATATATATGAAGCAAATTTACAGAGAACGTTGGTCGTCACAGAACTAAACTTCACTGTGTGTACTTGACATACACAAACTACACACGCGATCTAAAGGTCTATGCGGTAAAATTATTATTCTTAACTTGAAACAAGCCAGACCAGCGCTAAGGATGAGAGTTGAATTATCTGATGAGATTTTGGATTCGTTTTACTCGTGCGAGTGCCAAACGCGATAATTACATTTTCAAAGTTGCAGTGATTATTTATTTCATCAAAATTTATTTCGTAAACTCTTCACAAGAACAGAATCATGTGGTGGATTGGACAATCCCATCGCCCACACGATGGCCCTGTCCACTCCCTCGCCTTTCACCCCTTCCTAGAAGCGTTAACTGGATTGAAAACCGGCATGAGAAATGCACGCAAAATGACAAAATCTGATGTAGAATAGTTTATCAAAACATTTCCGATGTAGCAGAATAGTTTCACTAGTTTATAAAAAATTCTTAAAAGTGAACTTGGTTACATCTTAACCCAAGCGACCAATTTTGTTGCGAGATTATAGTCTACCATTACTACATAAATAGAAGGTTACAATCAACTCCCCCTTGATGCACGATGGTCAAGCAAATGGTTAGCTATGATAATGAATTCCGCAACAAGACACATTGCAGGCGTAATTATAAACAACACCTGTTTACTGGTTGGTACAATAATGCTCGAGCCTAGCGCGCTATAACGTAATAGTATTTTATAATACCATCAAAATATAGCGAGCCAACCCGTAGTGCTGCGACTCAAAGTCCAACACACATCTGTGTTACGAAGATTATGCGTTGAACAACAAGTTAACCATTTGCAGATGCTGATGAAAGTCAATTTCCAAATATAATTACAAAGTCGATTCAAACACACAGTAATTTGAAATTGACAACCAAAATCTCCTCATGCACAATTCTGCTATTAGGCACCAAACAACTTTCATCGACATCATTAACGTGCACAAACTGGCGGGCAAACGGTGATGAAAATAATACTAGCCATGCCTAATAACGCGTACGCACCAAGACTTGAATGCATAAAAATTACATCGGTTTCCTATAATTTTCTATTTCGTATATGATAATAGTGGATATACTGACTTTTGTGTGCGTGCGTCTGTTTGTACATTACTGATGAAAACTGTCACTGTATCAGTGCACTTTCTTGTTATCATGTACCAAGACGCTTAGCAAGATCTTTAGGCATCGCAAGGCATACCCAACATGCACCAGTCACACAATGCTAGCCGAAGCATGCACTCTCCGACCGACTGCAACTGACACATATTTACAACCTGTTCAATAGCCAAGATGTCAACATTAAGCTTAAGGCAAATATACCTGATAGATCGATAGACATCCTAGACTTAATTATCTAGGAAGGCAAGAAGTGGATAATTAGATAACAAAAAGTCATCACCTCACGGCTGCCGTGGCCGCTGAGGCGTCGCCTCCGATAATGTGGCCGCCTCACTCATTGCCGCTGCCAAAGACACCATCAGCGTCTTCATCGTTCTCGACAACAGGTTTGTGCCACCACAGCTGATGCTGGAGCGGCTATCTCTTTGATCTATTTAGCATCTGTCAAAGTGAACAATGTGAATCATCTACTGTTACTATTAGCTTAGTTTATCATTAATGAGTTTTTAGAATCCTTTTCTAATCAATATGTTAATAGATTAGCCAGTATGCTATTTTCTCCATCTCTCCCCCCCCCCCCCCCCCACCTCCTGCACCTCTTCCCTCACCCACCCACTCGCTTCCTTCCTCCTCTCTCTCTCTCTCTCTCTCTCTCTCTCTCTCTCTCTCTCTCTCTCTCTCTCTCTTTGTTCATATTTTCACAAATACCAATATTAGCTCTACTCTGAATGGTGAATCTTAGTGCATTACAGTCTCCACTCCCCACCTCTTTCTTTCAGTGTTAAATGGATAGTGTTCCATTTATAAGACCAGAAAATGGAGCAACATGCCTAATTAGTCAATAGAGAGGCATACGATTAGTCTATCATCTTGCTCTAATTTATTTTCTACGAAGAGATGCATAGATAATTCATTGGTTACTAAATAATATTAGACACTAGACCTGTTCTTAGAAGACAAGCAGCGATCAAAGGAAAGCTACAGACACCGCGACACTAGGCACAAATATTTAACTTCATTCTGCAGACATTATCTCGTCTTTGTGTCTTCGTCAATACAGACTAATTACAATGTTATGGCAAATGCCCATCCTGGCACAGTAGATTATTAACCCTTAACTCGTCATCTCTTAGAGAATGGCAACACACAGGCTAAGATAAGAATATTTTAGAAGCCTTACTTATGTATTGACTGCTTAGGTCTTCACTCAGCCATTTCAATGGCAAGTTTCCTAGTATATTCTACTTCTCTCGTCATTTCTCAAGACGACTGCAGATACAATAGAGGATTCCAGTTTCTCAGTCTATCATATGATGTCATAACCAAGTACGTGGCATGTAGGCAGGCTGACGTCATAATCAGTTACGTCATGAATGGCGTAACTAAGTTTGTCACGAACACTTAATTGATGACGGACTAAGGATTGCTGTACGAATTGTATGTCTTTACTATTTAATAAACATGCTGTTGAATATTTTGAAACTAATTTGGCTGGGCGCTGTTGCTGCCACAGCTTCCCTGTAGAGTTTGCTGGACATTGATAAGTCAGGGAGTTCAGGAGAGAGGGATGCGAGGTGGTTTATCTAAGTTGGAAGAACTTGTACCCGATCCCATTGTACATTTTCGTGCAATGAAATATGTTTAAAAAGGGAGGTCTGCGATCGATCGATCCCAACATGCGCGAATTGTGGGTGGAGCTTAGATAACAATGGGCGGGGCATAGCTAAAACTAGATTCATACATTCCCTACCTGATTGACCATAAATGGGTTAAACATGTATGGTGCCAGTATATCATGACAAAAAGGTTTTTGTTGCAGATGATGAACATAAAGTAAATACAACCATAGCAAGATATGCATTGATCTGTATACCTCATCGACAGAACAGTCTTTTGATAAACAATATGCAGAAAATCATAAAAAAATCATAAAAGAATATAGGAACAAAGACATCTCGGAACAAATTTGGGTCAATATTCTGCTTTCGTGTACATATATTTCTAGTTTCTGAGTGGTCAGGGTTTGTTTGTTGTTAAAGCATATTTCTTCACTAGCAACTTAGAATTGTATGTGATTGCTGGCATGGCTGGTGTTGTCCGTGCATTAATACGATTTATCTGTATTACAAATACGATGCATTAGTTTGTATCATAAAATCACAGTTGTATTAATTCTTATAGTGGACTTACTGTGCTCTAGAACCTAGGTTGATATCAATCATGTATTAATTTGGCGTATTAAGAATTGTGTGTCGTTGCACAATATGCTGAGACTTTATCTTTGGATCAAAGTTCTATGTATTTGAATTGTTGATTTGGTTTATGAGAAACGTTCAGTATCAAGCATCAAGAACGAAACCATCTGAAATGGCTGCTTTAGAAAACAGTTTGTGTGACAAGATAAACCACAATAATACATTGCAAAATGTGGGTAATACTAGCAATATATCACATGGCTCCTTATTCATATTTCTTGGAGGAGCATTTGCAGGTGACATAGCTAGATATGTGGTATTTGTTATTATGTTTTTCTTTGCTACATTGACGGTGCTTGGTAATGTCTCTATTATAGCTTGTGTGGCGAGATCTCATCACTTAAATTCGTCCAATTATAGTATATATGTTGTGTCCCTGGCCGTATCAGACATGCTGATTGGCGCTATTTGCATACCGTTCTTGGCCGTTTATACTTTGATCGGTTACTGGCCACTAGGTAGTTTCATCTGTTCTCTTTTCCTTATATGCGATGCTGGCTTCTGTTCTGCGTCGAATATGCTTTTAGCTATGATCGGTTATGACAGATTCAGAGCCGTAACGGATCCATTGGCCTACAAATCTAAATTCACACGATCTCGGGCGGGCACCTTAGCAATTGCGGCATGGTGTGTGCCCATAGTGTATTATACCCCTGTCGTTATTATACCTCAGGCCAGATCTCAAATGGAAGGCACTTTGATCTCGGGGCAATGTTACACTATACCAAATACACCAGACTTCATTGGAGGTATTTTGTGGAATTCATATGGACCGCCAGCCTGTCTACTTATAATGTCTATGTTTCTCATGGTATATGTGAGACATAGAGGTAGAATACAACGAGCTACTAAACCAGGAGTACATCACCAGAAAGATTATGATATTATAACCACGACAAACCAATCACTAGCCAATGATACAGAGAGATTAAAGATAAGCGCTCAAAATCGTCGCTGTCTTGTAACCTTGCTTGCACAAATTGTTCTTTTTCTCTCCTGCTGGGGACCTTGGATGGTAATATGGCCATTGTCTAGTGTTTGTGAGACGTGTGTAGCTTCAGCTGTTTATGAAATCTCATACTGGCTTGTTTACCTTAACTCTACGGGCAATCCTGTTCTTTATCTTGTTTTCAACAAGGATTATAGAAAAGTGTTCCTAGCCATGTTCTGTTGTTCGAAGAACGTGGAAAAATAGACTTGTGGGTTGTCCTTTCTCGCTATGCATGTTTCATTTATGTAGATGTCGCACATGTGCTCCTGATGGTGCTCATTTTTGTATACTTTTTTATCTTACAAATTTTTAATCATTAATAAAGATTCTAGATACCAGCGCATATGCAATGCTGCAGCTTCGCAGTTAACTTGTGTTTACGAATTTAGATTAAAAATAAATAGCACAAGGGCCATAGCGCTCACCTAGCTGATGACGAACTGAAAACATCTTTACATTACTTAATGCACAACAAGCACTATTGCTCCATCAGACAAACATAGCTGTTGCCATAGATCGATGATGGCAATGGTCCTTATCATTTTTGACCAATGAGGCAATCATTCTTACCACTAATACAACAGTCTTCATGTCCTTGGCACTATTGACCAATGGGAAACGTACTATTGCCCCCAATGGGGCAGCCACCCTAACATTATTGGCGCAGTATATGACATTTATCAACGGGACATTGGTCACAGTAAAACACTTGGATGAAGAAATGCAAGACAATTGGAGTCATTAACATTATTGGGAAATGAGAAAAGTACATTTGATCAATGGGCATCCATCACTGACACTATTGGCCAATGGTTCAAGTGCCATAACACTACCATTTACTAGACGCAATGGTGAGGTCACAATAAAACATGTGTATGAGGAAATGCAAGAATATTGGCATGATTAAGCAATGGGAAAAGTGTCATTGATCATTAAGGTGTACGAAAGGAAGATTCCTGCCAAAACCTTTTAATCCATTAACAATATACGAAACGTGACACGGATTATTTTCCCAATAGGCTTCAATACTTTAAAAAACAACTTAAAGAGCCTAAGGTATGGTCCTTATTTCAAATTGTGACCTCGTCATATTCATAGGGCAAATATATATTGCATGAAGGAACATATCTTCTAAATTTGGTTTTAATCCATGAACAATTGACGAAACAAATGCACTTTAACCATAGGATTGAATTGTTTGTCTTCATGAACCGAAGTTATTTCCTTTGTTAAAGGTGCAGACTCTTTACACTCAGTTCAAATAGATATATGACTGAAGGAACATATCTGCTAAATTTGGTTTTAATCCATTAACAATTGACGAAGCACATGTATTTCCCTATAGGGTTCAATGCGTAAGTATATGCTCCAGGACCTGTGACGCTCATCTGGACCATTAGCATTTGAACCATTTGCAAAATTTTTTGGAAAATCCAAGATGGCTACCAAAATAATCGACCAATCAAAATTATGAATCCTAGAGGGTTTTAAAGGATTTCTGCATCATTTTGAAATTCCAAATGCCCGCCAAAACAATTTACAAACAAAATTCTCTGTTGATATATTGAAGTTTACACTCAAATGTTTCGTTGAAATTGGGGAATTGATTAAAGAGTACTTGACCCTTTAACCAATTCTGGAAATTTTTCTGAAAATCCAAGATGATCGCCAAAAAATAGAACAATCAAAGGTCTGAATAGAATTTCTGGAGCCTACCTGAATAGAATCAATCCATCCAAATTTATTTGAAATCCACAAAGCGGCTAAGGAGATGCGTTTTGACAATTTCCGGTAAATCTTTACTAAAATCTAAGATTTTCAACCAAAAAATTGACCCATCAAAATTCTGAATAGAAGTTCTAGAGCCTACAACCATAGAAACCGTATCGCTAATTTGGCTGAAATATGTCAAGCAGATAAGGAGTAAACGAGTAGCATCTTGACAATTTCAAGTAAATTTTTCATAAAATCTAAGATTTTCACCAAAATATTTACCAATCAAAATTGTGAATATCAGTTCTGGAGCATACCAGGATAGGATCCTTCCAGCCAAATATGGCTGAAATCGGTCACAACATTAAGTAAGAGAAGTGATTTGACGGACGCACGACGGATGGACGAATGACAGATGGCTGCCATGGCATAAGCAGCGATAAGCTCACTTGGCCCAACTAAATGAACGAGAGTTTAAGGGCGTGGCCACTTCATATTCATAGCTCGAATAGATACTGCTTAAATAAACATATGTGCCAAATTTAGTTTTAATCCATTAATAAACATTTCCCCTTTGGTTTCAATTTTTTTAAACATGGAAAGAGACGTACCTCTGCTATATGTGGCCGTAGACACTTTATCTTCATAGCCCAACTAGACATTCCATAAATGAACGTATTTGCCAAATTTGATTTTAAACCATCAATAAATGAGGAAACGTGCTACAAACGTATTTTCCTCCTAGGCTTCAATAATTTGAAAATATAGCAAGGGCCATAGCACTGCTATTTGCGGGCTTGGCCACTTCATATTGATAGGGCAAATAGATATTGCCTGCCGGAAGGTATCTGCTAAATTTGGTTTTAATCCATTAAAGATTCACGAAACAAATGTATTTTAACCATAGGGATGAATAGTTTAAGCCCTAATGAACCAGAGTTATGACCGTTGTTTAAAGGTGCGGACTCTATATTCATAGTTTAAATAGATCTTTGACTGGAGGAAGACATCTGCTAAATCTAGTTTTAATCCTTAACAATTACTACACATGTATTTTCCCCATACAGTCATTTGAGCTATTTCAGATCCTTTTTATCATACAATCTACAAATTTAAGGAATATCTCCACAATATCAAATCGTGTTTCAATCTGAATTGGGCCTACATAGCGCAAGAGGAATGCTCAACGTGAAACGAAATCTGGTGTGGCATCAACTATTATTGCAAAGTACTTTGCAGATTGTCTCTCGTGCAGAATGTGATGTTTCACAAGATCAGAGCATTCTCCAATAAACTCATTTTGAGAATCAGCGGAGAGCTAATGCACTTGAAGCCGTTCACCTTTTTTCTGTGACTCTTCCACATGTAGCACGTGTTGTTTTAGAATGGGATCCCAGTGCGACAGCCACTCTAGCAGTCCCAGAAAATGTGCGTTGGTTGAGTCACCAATACGCTGGGAAGAACAACAAAAATCAAGGCCGCGATTCTGTTTCAATTGATGCTTCCAAAAGATTGTCAACACCTTTCCCACAGACTTTTCTAATTCACACCAAGCCAAACAGCATTCTCTATGACCATTGCTTTTCTCGTGTTCAGGGATCCGATTACACAGTTTCCACCACTTAGCAGTTACAGGATAGTCTTCAGCGGATGCTATTGCAGATTTAGATGTTGTGCTCGTGCAAAATAATTGGCATGGAAAACAATATAACGTTTGTTTATGTTGACTCCATACACGCCAGTCTCGGATATGCTGCTCTCCATTAACATTTCGAAAACTAAGTATGCGTTCTGGAAAAACTTGATTGTTGCTTTCTTTAGGGAATGTATTAGGAAAGCCAATGTGCCCCTTGATACCATACTTCTCTATAAACGACTGAGAAGGAAACGATCACCTGTCCCTTGTTCTAAATCCACAGTTGTCTCACCTGTCCCTTGTTCCAAATCCACATTTATCTCACCTGTCACTTGTTCTAAATTCACATTTACATTTGCATCACCTGTACCTCGTTCTATTTGTCACACCTACTTGGAAGAGCGTCTGCAGTCCTCTATTTTCATTATCTTCGCGTTTCTTTTTTTTAGTTGTGTTTCTGAGCTCCTGATTTATGGGAAGACATGTTGGAATAAGTTGTTTACGAATCCTGAATTACAATATAAAAGGCAGAATAATATAAAGAAAATCCGTGTTTGTTGGAGTAATATCAAATATTTCGATCAGAAAACATAATTTCTTGGAACTATCATTTCCGTACTTTTGCATAAATCCCATCAAACAGTAGCCATTTGTCATCTGTCTATCTATCTATTATTTCATTTTTGTTGGAGTAAACGTCCACGGCTCCTACACCTCCACCCAACCCACACACACGCACGCACACTCAGACTCAAATGTGCGCGCATGCACAAACACGCACGCAAGCACGCACGCACACACACTACACAATTCTAAGTTTCCTGTTTGGAATTAAGTTAACAATTTTCGTTTGCCAAAGTTTGAGCCAAATCGGATCAGTAGTTTCTGAGAAATGCATTATGGATACGTTATAAATTTGAACTGAATCGGGATCTGAATCAGGATCATTGCAAAACTATGGAAATCCTAGTTTACTGTTTGGAGCTTTCTTATGTAAGAATTTGAAACAAACTGGGCTAGCAGTTTCGAGAGACTGCTGCAGACTGCGGACAAGCAGACAGACAAACAAACAAACAGACCAACCCAGATGCAATACGGTCAGTACCCTGTGCTACCAACTCCGATGGGGCGAGGGTAAATATCTCATGTGCTGACACTCTACCCATGCAAGACAATGCTGTCTCATGTGGTGACACACTACCCAGGCAAGAAACACCATCTAATGTGCTGACACACTACCCAGGCAGGAAACACCGCCTCATGTGCTGACACACTACCGAAGCAACATACACTGTCTCATGTGCTGACACACTACCGAAGCAACATACACTGCCTCATGTACTGACACACTACCGAAGCAACATACACTGTCTCATGTGCTGACATACTATCCAGGCAAGAAACACTGTCTCATTTGCTGATACACTACCCAGGCAAGAAACACCGCCTCATGTGTTGACACACTACCCAGGCAAGAAACACCGCCTCATGTGCTGATACACTACCCAGGCAAGAAACACCTCCTCATGTGCTGACACACTACCGAAGCAACATACACTGCCTCATGTGCTGACACACTACCGAAGCAACATACACTGCCTCATGTGCTGACACACTACCGAAGCAACATACACTGTCTCATGTGCTGACACGCTACCCAAGCAATACATATTGCCTCCTGTGCTGCACACTAACCAAGCAACAAACACTGTCTCGTGTGCTGACACACTACCCAAGCAAGAAAGCACTGCATCATGTGCTGACACACTACGCAAGCAACCTTCATTCTCTCATGTGCTGGCGTGCACTACCCAGGCAAGAAACATTGTCTCCTGTGCTCACACACTACCCAAGCAAAAGACACTGTCTCCTGTGCTGACACACTATATATGCTATGATTACTGTATTCTGCGGCTGTAGTAGTAGAAACATCATACAGCTGCAATCAGTAGCTGCAACCAGTCCTTCGTTTTTGACCACTGTGTCTTGTCCTCAGCCGAACTCCTTAGCTTCCTTAGGTCCATTCGTGACTTGAATGTATTGAGTCCTGCTTTCTTGAGGTCACCTCGTAGCACGCTTGGCAGATGTATGCAACGACGTCCTCTCCTGGCTTTGTATTTGCTGACTCCGAATAGGGCGAATTCCAAGGCTCTCTGTGAGTGTCCTTAGCACATGCCCAGACATGGGCCATCTTTACTGGGCGACTTTTACAGACAGCAACGGAGTATTACACATCTTGTATAGTGCATCGTTGGAAATTATATGGCCATCGGTGTCCAGTGATGGTGCGTAGGTGTCTGCAGTGCCAGGCCTCGAGTTTGTCTAGAGCTGCCTTTGGAGCTGCCCAGCTGTTAGTTATATAGCATCAAGGATATGCAGGTTGCATTATAGAAACGAAGCCTTGTAGATCTACGAATCCATAGCTTCCAGAAGGACTGGAAAGCTATGTTCCCCATGGCGCAGCATGCATCAATGTCAGCAGTACTGCAAAGCAGTGAGCTCAGGATTTTATTTTTCCTCCATGGTTCGCCGCCATGAAGTGGATCGTCATTTTCTTTAGTTTCATGCTTTGTAGATAGGTATATGTGAGTGAACTCTGTTTTGGATTCATTCATAAAGAAATTCTCAATTTTGAGTTTGCTTGCAGCTATTGGGAGACGTTCATCAATGTGTTTCTTTTCCTCGTGTATGAATTCCACATCGTCGACATATTCCATCTCTAGTGGCATACCCAGTGTTGGCCCTAGGGGTTTGGTCTTGTGGAAGTTTCCCGCACGGATTTCAATGCAGAAGCAAGGTAACAGGTAAAAAGCACCATCTCCCTGTGGTGAGTCGATTGATGTTTCAAACTCTAAAGACTTCACTGACTTGACTTGTACTCTCAGCTGGGTATCTGCAAGCAGTAGTCTCACTAGTCGTTCGCTCATTCAATGTAACTGGCCTGGTGTAGTACATCTAGGATCTTTGAGTGTTTAATTGTGTCGATGGCGCGTGACATGTCAATGTTTTGACATAACTACCAACACAGGCATGCATTGAGCCCATACAATATCTGTGAAGCTGCGTCCATGTTTGAAGCCCCTTTGACATGATCCGGTGAAGTCATTGATCATATCTCAGATGTGACATAGAGTAACGTTGGATAGGATTTTCCGTATGCTGTTGAGGAGCACAATGGGCCGCAGATTGACTGGTGGGCCAGGTGGAATCTTGGGCTTGTGTAATGCGATAAGGGTGCCTTGTCTTACAGAGTCGATGGGAAGGTGTTGCATAAGTGTGATCAGTTTTGAGATGTCACTTGCATATTTGAAGAGTTCATTGTTCTTCTGGCATGGGGTCTCCTGAGAACGGACGCAAGGGCTCATCATCGTAGCCAGTGAACTGTTCCTTGAACCTTTCTCGAATCGCCTAGGGGCTTCGTTTGGATTGGAGCTGACGTCGATGTTAGCTATCTGCTCCCCGAGGGCCTTTTTGTATTGCATTTGAGTGTCAGTGTCGCTGATGAGCTTGGGTAGGTTGTAGGTTACTCCACCATCTTGCCTGTTATGACGTTTATATATTAAATAGACATCGTTCACCTGAAGGCATATAATGACTGTCTTATGGTTAGAATTGAGGTCTGTGCCGCCACAGGAACGAGCATTCCGAAGTAGGGTTTTTGCTTCTGTCTTCCACAGTATGAAGTCTATTTGTTTGAAGACAGCGGGTTGTAGCCTTAGCCTTAGAACCTTTTGGCGCTTTGCGATCAGCAATGTGTTCGGTCCATGTTGTCCGGTGACGACATGGGTGTTTGAAAGCCGTATTTGGTGCAAATAGGCCATTGGAGCTGAGGAATGCTACCAGTGCATCTCCATTGCTGTTGCGTGTGCCCTCTCCATACGATCTCATGCATAAGCCAAGTCCTGAGCTTTTGTCCGCAATTCCGAGTTTACCCAGCGTGGAGTTGAAATCTCCACACACGAACAGTTGCCATCTAGCTGGGATTGTAATGGCGGAGCTCAGTTCTGCATAGAAGAAATCTAATATTGCTGGATTCTCTTTGGCTTTTTCGACCAGGTCGATGAATGCAGCGCCATCACTGACGTATTCAAAATTATTGACATGGTCTAAGACCCTTGGTCCGATTGTGAAGCCTAAACCCCGGTATGTGGCATGTCTTTGCTCCATGCGCACTAGCTTAAGTCTGTAGTTGCCGCTCTGAGTGTTTAGCTACTTTAGTCTCTTGAATGTATGTAATATCGATGTTATGGTGTTCACAGTCTGCACCTAAGGGTTGCCTCTTTGATGTTGCACTCAGACCACGTACATTCCACGTAGATATGGTAAGCTCCTGGGAAGATCGCATCGTCCGAGGATGTTGAGCACAGTTTCCTGTTTGAAGAAGGGTAGACATAATCAGAGTTGCCTCTGTATGCGGATGTCATCCCGCAATCCTTGATGACTTAATTTCCCAACGAAGTTGGTACTTACGGAGGAGGAAATTAGCATGGAGGTGTCATCTTTCTCCCACGATCCAAGCAAGAAAACACTGTCTCGTGTGCTGGCACACGACCCAAGCAGGAAAACTGACACACTACACTGGTCCACTGAATCTTTCTAACAAAAGGTAGCAAAGACAAAAAGAAAGACCCTAGTTATTCAATGTGTTGTCAGTCTACAAAACGTGTTCCTTAGGAGTTGTGCCCAATTGCAGAAACTATAAAATGTCCAAAATATGTGAAAATGTATAATCAGCATATGAGTGTGTTGAATTCTTACATTGTATAGTGGGTCCACTTTGAGAATTATTCTATTCTAAACACAAACCGGTTATGATAGACAATTTGCTGTACTTCACAGACAATTTATACTTATTAAATAAACGTGGTTCTACTGTTTGAATACAC